>BCGR01000001.1:2032677-2566603 GCA_001599375.1 Phoma herbarum
TCGACCTCACGAGCGTCGCGCGGCAGCACCCCGACGGCGAGTCGCTCGGCCTCGCGGCTGGTCAGGGAGCCCAGCGCAGACCGGCCGGCGCGGGCGGCGAGCAGCAACAGCCTCAAGCAGAAGACGGCGGCCAAGGGCGACGAGCAGCCGCGGCCGCCGAGCAAAGCAGACGAGGTGCGCTGCGATACACTGCGACACACCGCACGCCGAACGGGATGCTAACACGCTGCAGCAACTGCGGTCTCTGCGAGCCGAGTTTGACGGCCTGCGCGCGCACCTCACGTGCAAGATCTGCGACCGTCTGCTCTACCAGCCCTACACGATCGCATGCGGCCATACCTACTGCTACACGGTACGACGCATGGCCGTGGACCACTATGCTCTTTGCTGACAGACGCAGTGCCTGTGCACGTGGTTCCTCAACTGCAAGTCGAACAAGGCCAAGTGCTCGTGTCCGGACTGCCGCGTCGATGTCAAGCACATGCCCGCTCCCGCTTATGTCGTGAGTAGGAAGCCCCGCAAGTGTCCGCCGCGGTTTAACACAGTATGCAGATTCGCGACATGACGGCCGTCTTCATCGCTCGAGCCGAACTCCTCCCTGCCGGCGAGACACTCGAAGAACACAAAAAGTGGCAGCAAGACGACGCGGATGCCGTCCAGAAAGACCGCGAGAACGCCGACCCACGCAATGGAGGACTCTTCAAGGGCCTGTTCAATGCGCCCGCGCACCCACTCCGCCCGTCACTCCACATTGTCCGCGACCAAGAGGACGGTGTCGACCGATGTCCAATATGCACCTGGGAGCTCGAGGATGGCGGATGCACGCAGTGCGGCCTGGTCTTCGACGAGACAGGCGAAGTCTCATGGGACAACAGCTTCACAGGCTTCAGTGACATGGACGAGATGTCCGAGCACGACGCCGACGATCTTGAGGCAGCCATGGGCTACGACGAGGAAGGCGAGTTCGAAGGCTTTGGCGACCCAATGGACGGCTGGCAAGATTACTTGGGCGACCCAGGCGCCGACTTCGTCATGCGTCGCTTCCTTCAACACGGCAACGCTGGCCCTCGTCGACACATGTCCCACAGCGAGGCGGGCAGCAGGCGCTCCTACTCCCAAAGCATCGTTTCGGATGTATACGGTGACGAAATGGACACAGTCGAGGAGGAAGACGAAGAGGAAGACTCTGAGATGAACGACTTCATCGATGATGCAGCTTTGGAAGACTCGACTTCTGCCAGTGGCGCTTCCTCGACGCCTGGTCAGACACCACAGCCTACTGCAGCCCCATCAAACCGGCCACGAGCACGTGCCAGAGCTCGACCTGTTGTCGAAGAATCTGAGACCAGCTCAACGATATCGAGCGTGGCCGAAGAGGAAGGAGAGGACGACGATGATGACGACACAGAAGAAGACGCTGGCCCTGTGCGTCGTGGGCAGAGACCTCAAGCCCCGAGACCGTCATCCCCGAGACCGTCAGCCCCACGATCGCGACCACAGGATCACGTACTGAGCAGGGCAAACGGCACTCGATCCCGCTTTGCTCGTGTGGTTGCGTCATCCCCATCAGCCTCGGAAGATACCTCTACCGACGAGCTCGAAGAAGATGAACAGGCACTCCTGGAAGAAGAAGGTTGGATGCGTCAGACAGACGACGACGAGATGGACGAAGAAGAAGATGGAGACAGCGACGGAGCAGCTACGACCGTTGGGTGGGAACCGCTTGCGAATTCAAATGACAGAAGCCGAATGGGCGGGTCTCTAACACCTACTGCAGATCGTCCTCGGCCTAGTGCCCCCATGAATGCCCCCATACGTCCCCCCTCGCGCGTGGGCAACCTTCGAGCACTCGATGCCTCCCGTGGCCTCCGACGACGATCTTCTGTACTGTCGAATGCGAATCCCCATTACGAGGATGGCGAAGCCGACGATGATGATTCTGAGCAAGACGGCGATGTCAGCATGGCAATGAATACTCTTCGCAGTCGTCGATCTCAATTGATGATGCGTAATGGACCGGCATTACAAAATGCTCCCACTCGATTTCCATCTCAAGCTGCTGCTGCTGCCACCAACGAAGCAGACACTGACGACAATTCGGACAACTCGCAAGCTGGTCTCGGTCGCCGTGCCCCAAGGACTCAACGCCGCGAATATGATCCCCGCATCAGCTGGATGTTCGCTGCCCATCAAGCGGCATTGCAACAACACTCTATGGGCGGTGACTTGATAGATCTTGGGGCCCGCTCCATCACACCCCTCAATCGAGCTCCGTCTTCCAATCGTAATCGTCAAAGTCCTGCGCCAGCCTCCTTCTCGCCCTTCATGCCCCCAGCACGAATGCGCACTCCGTTGACGGATAGCACCAATTTTGGCTTGCGTGTGATGTCCTCTCCAAACAGACGGAGTGCCATGTCTCCTGCCTTGCCCACAGCCAATGTCATGGAGAACGCGTTTCGTAACGATCGTACACCTTCTGTGAGCTCGGCCAGTAACGACTCCGTCATCCTGACACCCGGCACTTCGACGCCCAGCTTGCAACACTCTATCGATCAGTCCACTCGTACGCACTCTGCTGCAGCTATGGACATGATTGATCGCCCTCAAAGCCGGGTCGGTCCCCGCCCACCCTCTGCAGCAAGTAATCGTAGGAGTTCTGGCAACTTCTCACCGATGTATCAGAATTTTCCATCTCCTAATGTGGGCATGCATCCTCCTGCATCTGCGGTACCTGCTCGACCTGCCAACCCATGGGCTGCTTACGTCCATACTATTAGAGCCCGCAACTCCCGTCTAGGCCTTCGAGAGCAATCATCAACGGCAACTCTGAGACCAGCTAGCTCACGCGCAAATATGCACGATGCTGCGGCTGCTGCGCCGGTCATACCAGCTATGAGAACACAGGCTTCACGACTCGGGTTGCGGTCACAGCCCTCAGTTCGTCGACTCAACGCGCAGCCGTCTGTCAGGGCCTTACGGACAACCCCTTCGCCCGGACCCAATCCTCAAATGGCGCGCATCCCACCAGGGCTGACACCGGACGATGTGAATGCTCGCGCTCGAGAGCTTCGCAACACCAGAGAACAAGCTCTTGGCCTTTCGAACACGGTGCCAGCGCGTACTAACCCGTTTGCTCGCCGCCAAAACAACGCTGGAAACAACCCTACTGTTGCGCTAGGACCTGGCGTTCCACAGCACATACGGAGCAACTCGAATGAGTCCGCAGGCTCGGTCAACTCGGCCGGCACCGCTCATAGTGGCTCTGGGCCATCATTAGGTCGCCGTAGAAGCAATCGCAACATGATGAACGCCCCTTCACCCGGTGTTTTGCCTCCCTCGCAGGCATTTACATCCCCGGTCACTGCCTACGCCAATGGTTCATACCGCGCACGACAGGGCAACAACATCGGTCCACTGGCAGCTTTCGATCAGCCAGTACAAAACAACAACAGGGCAGCTAATCCTGTAGTTACTGGTCAGCTCATCTGATCAGCGTCTCCACATGATTGAGCTCAAAACTTTAGCTCATCTTCTTTTCTTTGCTATCTTGATAGGGTTTGGTGCATGGACGGGTGCTTGGGATGAGACATCACTTTACGAGGGTATGATCACGACTCTGTCTTTCAGCGGCATCAAAACGGACTACTCGGGTTTTTGTGCATTATTTGGCGTCAATACCCTTCACTATACCACACTCTTGAGCGGGATTCATGTAAGAAAGATACAGAGCTAGAAAGCTCGCGCAATTCAATCGTTCTGCATTATCGTCAGCTCTGCCCAAGCACAATCTGTCCAACTCTTAAAAGGTTCCGATCTGGAGCATACGCACGATCAATACGCGCTGTTATGTTGATGACGCAGTTGTTTCTTGGATAATAGCGTCCGTCGCTAATCGATAACGAACTCCGCAGACCACCGAGGTCTTCTCCACCAGCCATCGCAGCTCCAGCAGAAGTGTCGCATTGCTCGTCTTCAGCCAAACCCGATCTTCCAGTTACGCGAACGAGAGATCGCATGCACGATGCCGAAAGACAAGCTCGGCGAGAACGACAAGCCCGACTGGTCAGGCCCAACCGCCACCAAGTTCGACAAGTACGCCTCCCAGACAGCGCGTATCGGTGCGCGGTGCAACGACGCATTGGACGCCAGGCTGATGGCATGATAGCAAAGCGTATAGCGAGTATTTCGACCCGTGTCAGGAGGCCGCGGACAAGAGCATTCGGTGCTTGAAGCGCAATGGCGGCGAGAGGGCGATGTGTAGCGATTTCTTCCAGTGAGCCTATGCGTTCGTGGTCAAGGGAGCGTTTACTGATTGATTCGCGCAGGGCTTATAGGGATTGCAAGAAGCAGTGGGTATGTTCCACTCCCCCTCCGTTGTCGAGATGCCACTGTCGAATCCGCGTCGTGGAGGGCCGAAGCCATCGATCGATCGATCGAATGCGTTCCGAGAGCACACGAAGGACACTGGGATAAAGCTGACTATAGCACAGATGGAGGCGCGTGCCGAGGCGAAGAGGAATAAGCCGTGGTTCAGCTGAGGAGCAGGAGGTCGATGGGGAGATGAGGAAGAGGTGTATATATCCCCGCTCTGGATGCATTAGGTCGGCGTTTGGAACTGAATTTAAGGCCAAGAGCTGGACGTCTGTACGATAAGGGAGTATTCAAATGGGAATGGGTCGAGCGCTCATGAAGTTTTGGAGAATGATGTACAGCAGTGGATCGTTTGAATGCGATGAGCAATCTCTAGGACTACATATTATCCTATGTTGCCATTTCCTTTCACATACGACCATAGGACGTTGAAAACAAGGCTTCCCGTTCGCTCAGCCCTATTTAAGCAACGTACCGGCGGATTAGTAGTTAGGTGGGTGACCACTAGCGAATACCCGCTGTTGTATGTTTTTGCCATTTTTTGTCCTCCAGTCGAAAGCACACGGTCGCGTGAACAGAACCACATTGTAATTTTGCTTCTTGAGACGTCATTGCCAGAACTTCAAGTTTGCTTCTGACCTGAAGGTGAGATCGGCTGTAGCAGCAAAGTGCTTGTAGCCTCTAGAACTCGTATTCGTCCCAAACGTCCACAGATAGATAGCTCTCAGCTGCCGCCATCTTTTGAGACGTGTTACCCGCAGCTGGGTTTCCTAACTACTCCAGAATTCACATCGACCTCCCACAGCTCTGTCGTGTGCACTGTCTCAGCGTGGTACTTGCTTGTCTCCAAAGGACACATAGGCAATGCGACCCGCCATCTGGCGCCGTTCGATTATCAATAAACGTCTAAGAGGTAAATATGCTACACGAAAGGAATGTTGAACATGGCGCCCTGAAGTTGGCAGACGGAAAGCTAGTAGCGACCCCAAGCAGCCACAATGTCGGTGAGCACCAGCCGCTCCCACGCATTCTCATCAAGATACTCTCTAGTGTTCAGTGTCACCGCAAAGTCCAGCTCCGACAAGCTGTACGCAATCGCACGCGCACCAGGAACAGTGCCGTCGCGGTAGGTCCATTCTTGGCGACCTCCGATGTCGTACGCGGCATGGTTGGCGAGAAACTGTGAGATCGTAGCCGCCGAAGCCTTCAAACCAAACGCAGCAATTGCCTCCTCCTTGATTGACCCATCGCCGCCATGCGCGCTCGATGCCTTGGCCTCCGAGAGCGGCGTCAGCGCATTGACACCCGTGTATTTCGTCTCCTGCACAATGGCATCATTCTTGTGAAGGTCGGCCGCTGTGGCGTACAACTCCACGTCCATTCCATCAAGCACGTTCTTCTCGATGTAGCTCTCGTACGACTCGCCGGTCAAGTTCGCGATGATGTAGCTCAGCACCATGGTGCCGTAGTTCGAGTACGCGCTCCTCTCGCCCGGCGTGAAATCCAGCGGCTGCTCGTAGACGTACTCGATGAGCTGGCGCAGTGTCGCAGGCGTGGACTGGTTCAGCGACTGCGCCACACGGGTGAAGATGAAGCCGAGGTCACCTGAGGGAGAAATGGAGCGGTCGAAGCCTGCGGTGTGGTCGAGCAGGTGCTGGACTGTTATGTTCAGCGAGCGAGGGTCTGCGGGCGCGTTGTAGCCAAGGAGAGGGTAGACGGGCGTAGACAGATTGAGCATGCCGGCGGATAGCAGACGGTCGATTGCTGCGTATGTGAAGGCCTTGGAGACGCTGCCGAGGAGGAATTTGTCCAATGGCTGGACAACGGCGCGATCGCTCTCCGCCCATGTGTATGCGCGAGACGCGATGACTGTGCCGTTAACCGAGGCGGCGACTTGGGCTTGTCTGACGCTGTTCTTCTTCATGAAGGTCTGCATGATATTGTCCAGAGTATCGCTGACTTTGGCGTTGTCATCGAACCCTGTGACAGTGCCTGTTGTGTGCCATTCGCGCTCCAGAGGGGTGGTTTGCTCAGCAAAGATTACAGTGTATCTCGCTCCTGTCGAGCCTGCACCTGCGATGTGGATGGGGTACATGTTCTTGGCTTTGTTTGAGGCAATCTCTGACTCCAACTGCGAAGTTGTGAGATCTGTAAGAGCAGCCCATTGTCCAACGCTGGTGTCGTCGAAGATAGGTGTGAGGATCTGGTTCTCTGTACTATCGATATAGACTGGCCTCCAATACCTCTTCGACGTTTCTTGGGCTTCCAGCGTCTTGTAGTCTCTCACATAAGAGTCTGTCTGGTAGAACACAAGCTGCTGGTGATTGTCTGTGTTCTCGTGTCCGAGGATGCAGTACTGGCGCTCATTTGGGTTGCCATACATGCTAATGCCCTTGATAGTCATTGGGGTGTCTATGGTCGCATTGTCGAATGCATAGGCATTGTCGAGACCACACACCGAGGCCCAGTTGCTGACCGAAGGTATCTCCTCCATGACCCCCGCGAATAGTGCCTTGGAGGCAGATCCAGTGGCTGAGACATGTGTGGCAACATAACCATGGGCTTTCCATTGGTCTAGCCAGGCATTGTAGGCGGTCTCGTTGGCTCCTAGAATGGTCTCGTATGCGTTGCCGTCCTGCTTTGTCCAGACACCGGCAAATTTGACGTCGTCAGGCGAGCCGTGAATGTTCAGAGATGTTGGTCGGTATCCCTCTGCCTTGAGTTTTGCAATCCTGGTCTCCACTTCGGTACCTTTAATGTCGAAAAACACGCTTTGCTGGATTGTTGCATTGCGTCTCGACAGCGACAAGTGTTGGTCATTTGTGGGGAGAGAAGCAGCGAATGCTGCAAAAGACAGAAGGAACGACCGTGAAGAAAACATTATGGAAGCTGACCGCTTGTCAATGAGAGCAGTGTCTTCACATTTAACGAAGCATCATGAGGATGGGTAATTGCATATGAGCGCAATGTTAGCTCGAAACAAGTTTCGATGCACGGCCCAATTTGGGGATTTGCGGTACGAGGCTCTTCGCATACTTACACCCTTCACCCCGGCTCGGCACTTTAGCGTAATTCCCAGCCAATGAAAGAGCCACAAATCTCGTATACTCAGCTGTCATTGCTAAGAAAAGACTGTGCAAAGGATCGAGTGGGTGTATACACGAGCTTTGCCACTGAGTAGCTCAACGACTGGTCTTTGATCTTCAGGAGAAACGGCGAGGCAATGCACAAACACAACAGAACGGGGAATCCCATGCCGAAGGTATGCGAAGCCATGGCGAGCCATGCAGGTATGTCGAAGAGCATCGCAGATGGAATGAATGCGTTGACTGAACAGCGCACACTGAGATGTTGGAGGAAGGTAACTGTGTCGAGGTTTGCATGGAGGAAGGTTTTGCTCTCGTGCGAGTGCAGGAGCTGGGCTGCTGGAGACGGCCGAACAAAGAAAATGTTCAAGTCACAGGCGTGCCAGCCTTGGAGAATACCATTGACCGAATTTCCAGCATTGAGAGATAACGATACCCTCATCAACATGCCCAGCAGCGATGTAACAATTTCTTCTAAAGACGAAACCGGAGCATCCAGGCTGTCCATGCCATATCCCGGCAGTCTTCAAATGGATGTCTTGAGCTTCGCCGAATCGGATCGGGCCGTCTTGGCTGAGGAGCCGCAAGTGAAAAAGGGGCACAATCTAGCAGCATGAGTAAGGAAGATGTCGGGATTCGTCGAGAATGGCGGCCGTATTAGGTGATGTCAGTCATAATGTTGATACTTGGCAGAGAAGAGTGAAAGCTAGGAGAATTAATCGGTCGCCTGAATGGGTTACGGAAGCCTATTCTAAGCCCAAAATGTATCAGCCGTCACCTTGCCTCCAGAAGTTGAACTCTGTAAATCTCCGGATCATTCAGCTGCCGCGTGTATTTCAACGCAACGCCCGCACCCGAGACCGGACGTAACTTTGCTCATGCCCGTGGAGACATGATCTACTCGAAGATCTTCTGGAGGCTCTGCAATTTGTAAGGTGACTGATGGTTAAGATGCGTTGACACTCGCCACTCTTTCCCTCAGTGGTACCTGAAAGTGACTTGCCCCACGTTGGCGTTGGTACTGATGCCAGCGTTTCCGATTTTACAGCTAGCGCAGATCTGCATCAAACGAGAACCTTAAATCTCAGACGGGTGCTGAGATCTGGACTACCCGTCTCCGACGGAAGTAGCATGGAGAGATGTAATTCGTGCATGCAAATCACTAGGTATGTCGGAGCCCGATTTGGCAAAGTCGGCGGCCATGGTCACTTCTACGCAGTCGCTCATCTGCCTGGGTAGCGGGTGATCTTCGCTCCTGCCACGAGGTTATTCTGCGGCTCCTGAGAACACCATTACTTAGTACGTGAGCCGTCGCACGTAGCAGCACATGCCGAAAGCGTTTTTTGTCGACTTCGTTGACGTGTCCGTATGGGCCGTGTGGCCCGCATGGCCGAAGGTGGGATCACCATTCTCCTTTCTGTCACTGAGCAAGTCGTGAATCGGCGTGGCGTTTCTTCAGGCTCTCCTTTGGCATATTACCAAGACAAAGTACTATGCTTCACACGCGGAAGCTTTCCGATGACGGCGATCACCCGCAGTACTCGACTTTCCCTGCATACGAGAAACGAGTGAAACGCACCTTCTCCGGAGCACACGCCGATAGTCGTCATCTAGCAGGTATACACGCGCAACGCATTTAACACTCAAGGCCAGTGTAGCAGAGCAACACTTCGGTGACCTCAGAGCTCATCGCTGGACCAGCTCCTCCTCGGACCCAAAGGATCAACATTGGAGTAGCTGCGAACATGTGGACTAGAGACCGGCTTGTAGGATGGCCGAACGACCCCGATTGTAAGTACCAAAGATTGTGACAAGCTAACGCCACACCTTGACTCGCGGAGACAAACTTTCAACGCCTTATGGGAATTTCACAGCTCAAGGCTTTGCTATAAGTCTTGTCTTAGCTGGTACTTCCTATCAGTTTTGGCTTGTCCCGATTCTACTTCATCCTCCGACGGCGACTTCCATCACGCCTGCCGAACAGGGCCCACAAGCGCAGCACGACTTGGATTGCTAAAAGAGCGTGCAAAGATGAAGCTCTTGCTAGCGATTCTGGTGTTCGTGTCTGCGCATCTTTCTTGCGCGCAGAGTCAGAATCAGACTGGCGCTGATATCTTGCAACTTGCTATCAAAGAGCTGCCTCCTTGCGCAGTAAGTATGCGGGGTCACAACTGGGAAACCAATTCTAACTACTGATGTACAGCTGAAATGCACGCTGAGCACTGTCGGAGCGTCGTCATGCGAGCTTACAGATATCGCGTGCATCAAAGGTAACAAAGCACTCTTAGATGACTTGAGTATATGCGTCAAGTCTAGCTGCAAGATCAAGGAAGCACTCAGTAAGTTTTTGGAACACCTCGGATCCTACCGTTTACTGACCTAAGCAGCTGCGAAGAAGTTCCTACAAACTCTGATGGGTGCGCCCGTTCGCAACAAGACCCAACTTGGAACTCTGACGACCTTAATTGTAGGAGGAATGGCTGTGCTTTTCTTCCTGCTCCGAGTAATAGCTCGACTGCCTATGTTTGGAGGCAATTGGGGTGCTGATGACTGGGTCATGACGGTAGCCATGGTACTTATCATCCCAGAGACGATCTGCGCGTACCTCTTGAACGTCCTCGGACTGGGTACAGACATGTGGCTAGTGCCTTTCAACAATATCACCAAAATTTTGGAGGTATGCAATCGATGTCCGATGCCCTTGTCGGAACAAGACTAATATGTATTCTGTTCCAGATCTTCTACTATACTGAGCTCCTGTACTTGGCGTCTGTCGCACTGACGAAGATATCGATCCTGCTTTTCTACCTCCGCATCTTCCCGCAGAGATCACTTCGAAAGATCATCTGGGCTACGATTGGGCTTTGTATCGCATATATGATCGCGTTTGTCACAGCGACTGCGTTTCAGTGCATTCCCGTTCGTATTGCCTGGGAACACTGGGATGGTGAGCATCACGGGAGGTGCATCGACCTCAACGCGGACGCTTGGTGCTCTGCTGCCGCCAATATCGTCCTCGACCTGATTGTCATTCTCCTGCCGATGAGAGAGCTCAAGGACCTAAGAATGAACCGCTGGCGCAAGTTCGGCGTCATGCTCATGTTTCTGGGTGGACTCTTGTAAGTCCTTTTCTTTTCATAATTTGGTCCGCTTTGTCCTGACATAGCATCAGTATCACCGTCGTCAGCATGCTGCGTCTGAAGTATCTCGTTCAATTCGCGCATACGGACAACGTGACTTGGGATTACCTGCCTATCGGATACTGGTCGGCCGTAGAAACCCATGTCGGCGTCATGGTCGCCTGCCTGCCTGCTATCCGTGCTCTCTTTGGCTTCGTCCATCGGAAGCTCTTTCCGAAACCCGCTTCTCAGCCAAGTTATTACGAAGACCACACGAAGGACAGCAGTAGAAAGGCTAGCCGCAAAGACTCAAATTCGCGCATCTTCAGCTCAATTGGAAGAAGTCGAGCTGACAAGGAAGACTTTGTACAACTGGACGATTTTGGGACCAAGGGGGACGTAGAATCAAAGGGTGGGCAGAACAGCCCTACACCGAGCTCGTTCGAGAGAACTTTGACTCATTCATTCAAGTCAAACGAGGACATACTGCCTTTGGCCAATTCCGGAGCACCAATGGGACAACCGAAGAATGGCATACTTGTGCAGCAAGAGTACAGTGTCGACAGGTCGACAGGGCTTTCAAGGCCGACGACGAGATCGAGTGACCAAGATTTGGCTTATAGACTTGGCGGTCGTATCTAAGCAGAACAGAACGATATCGAAGAACCCTTAGACCCTCAATATGAATATCTGAACTCCTCATCTTCACGGTCAGTTCCTGTGCTCCATGCCCCTTTACTCATAAAATCTTCCTCTCTTGTCTGTACCTTGCCCCTCTTTCTGTCGCGTCTCGCATTTTGCCATCGATAGTATCCATACAAGACGATGGTAACTACGGCACATCCTGCCTGTGTGCCCATAACAGCAAGCTTCGCGGGTCTGTAGTTTGGCGCGTCTTTGGCTTGAAATGTCTGCGGACCAATGATATTGCCAATACTGAAGGATCCGGATACAACGGCGGCAGCGAACGCACGTTTTGTAGATCCGGAGACGTTCGCTGCCGTCCAAGCGTACAGAATGGGAAGAGGTGCGACGACGGCGTTGACGAGATAGATACCAGCAAGACAGCCGCGACGATTGGACACGGGTAGGAACGACATCAGCGCACCGCCAACAATGGCAGGAATGATGCAGATGACTATCCACAGCCAGCGGTTAGATTGCTTGCGGATGCCGAAACCAACGAGAAGAGTGAAAAAGATGCTGATTACACCAGATGGCATATTCATCAGGGCTGCGCGCTTGGGCACGTAGCCTAAGTTGCGGATGAGAGTCGCCGAGTAAGTGGTTACTACGCCGCTGGACACGGAGAGCTGGACACCATTAGTATGGCCCAGTAGTTCGTGCACAACAGAGGAATTACCAGGATCACAGCAAGTACCATAAGATAAAGTTGTGGATCCATGAATGCCCCTAGGATCTGCCGAGGCTGGAATGTTGTGCTCTGGATGCCGGTTCTATTCACGCTTACATGTTTGAGCAGCGCAACTTTCTCTGCGTCGGGTAACCATCGTGCTTGCATCGGTGTGTCGGGTATAAGCAAGAGAGTTCCCAGTCCAACGATAACAGTCAAACATCCTAGAGTGATGAACATTATGCGCCATCCGGCAAGCCCAGCACCAGGTGTTACGTGCTGGAACCCATAGGAAATAGCACCACCGACGATCTGTCCAAAGCCTAGCCCGCAGTACCAGAGCGAGAAGCGGGGCGCTTGCTCAGATTTGGTGTACCACTGCGAGCTGATGAGGAGCAAGGAGGGGCCAATAGTCGCTTCGAAGATACCCAGAAAGATGCGGGAGACGAGAAGGGTGCGGTAGGATGTTGCTGCTGCACCACTGGCAGTGGCAATTCCCCAAAGAACGACATTCGTACCAAGCCACTTCGCTGCAGGGATCCTTTGGAGGAAGTAAACTACATATGTCAAGGTGGTTATACTATGGAAGTGTTGTTGCCATACTGTTTGGTACTTCGAAGCATAGCAGTCCTATGAAAAGGAATGTTGCAATATTCGAGAAGTCATTGCCAACAAGGCGGAGATCTTTCTGGATGCCCATGACGGCTGCATACTGCAAGTCAATCAGCCCTGCTGCTACTTGTATTTCGCGCATCGACTAACATTGAGTATGACCTTATCAAGGAACTGCATTGTGTAGCAGCCAAACATCAACGGTACGATATGGCAATCCACTTTTCTGCGCAGTGCCTTAATGTTGACCCTACTAGCGTCTGCATCCGCGTTACGCGGCTTGTTGAGAAATGTCCATGCATCATCCACACTGCCTGTCTCGAGCGATGTCTGGCTGATCATAGGCTGTGTGTTGCTCTTCGCGTTCGTGGCCATTATCTTGTTTCAGGACTGTTCACGCCAGCGGAAGCAGAAAAATTATGAATGAGAAGTTCTTTGGAGTGCACGCTGCAGAGGATGAGCAAAAGGCGAGAAGCCTTTGTAAGAACGTCGCAACTGAGTCGCTTGGTGTCTGCTTACCCTGCAGAATCGATATGTGATCTCGGAACCTCATACGATCGGTTCCATTCATGTATGCAAGGTTCCTGGCAAGGCTGCAGACCAGCTGTTGGTAATAGGATCAGGCGCCCCGCACCAAGGCGCCATTTGCTGACATGCGTCGCACAGCATATGGCCAAATTGTATGAATGCATGGCCAAGACAAAACAGATTTGATTTGATCGATGTTTCGGAGAGAGTTCTCCTCTTGAGTACTGAGCCGGCTATTGTCGGTCTGAAGGGCACATCAATCATCGAAATCAACCACCATCTGACGCGCGGACAGCAAGTGGCTTTTGGATGTCAATTTTGCCCAGTCATGAGCTTCAAGGCATGCTTGTCGAGATGCCAGTACTGAAGGCAGTGATCTGATAGCCACACTGCGCTGATAATCTCCAATGTCTAATAGCAGGGTTGAAGCGGTAGGCTCGAGTTTTGACAGAACCATTTGCCTCAGCTCCAGGACGTCGACTATGGCATGGTTCGCCCCGGCACCAAGGACTAGAAGCCGATAAGTATTTGTTGGAGAAGATCGATGGCCTCTTGACTCACACATGGTCATCGCGTGAGCAGCGTCGCCGACAAGCGTGTATCTCTTGGGAGCTAGGTGATCGTTTGGAAGGACCCAGTCGTCAAGATCCAACTGCTTCACAGCATCGCCGTCAGGGATCAAAGACACGAATTGACGGAACGGCTCAGCAAAGTTCTGGGCAATCTTTCTGATCAATGCAATGCGCTCGTCATTTGTGCGTCGGGTGGATTTCTCTGCCACACTGCGGAAAGGCTCCTTCTCAGTCGAGCCTGAGATGCAGACCTGGTAGACATAGAGTTGATCGACGTCTTGTATGGACTGTGGTGCTTGCAGTACTGCGGTACTCGTCGTCAGCGGCTGTTAAAGTTCCATGTTCCATCCATGCTTGGTCTGAACCTACAGCTAGTGTACAAGGACACATCATTTGCCGATGCTGTGCCTTGTAAGAAGAACGGATCAAGAGCTCGAATAGGCGCAGCCTGCTCAGCAGTCACCTGCATCGTGAAACCGAACATGGTGATTGGTATACTTTGGTTCGCAGACTTCTCAGTCCCGAATATTTCTCGACGCACTCGTGAACGGTTGCCGTCACAGCCAAAGAGTATCCGACCTCGATATTCGGTGCCATCTTCGAAGTGAGCCACTACGGCCGTCTCGTAGTCCGAGAGCTTCTTGAAGGACTTGCCCCACTGCGTAAGATAGTTATTGGAACGCACCTGGAAGAGAAGGTGAAGCTTTACCTGAATGTCGACATTGGTGGCCAGCAGATTCTGTAGTCTTTCTCTGCTGACCCTAATTCTTTGGTTTTCTCCGGTTTGTGGAACCCCGCCTTTCCTTACGCCAGTGGTGAGATCAAAGAATGGGAAGGTCGAATCTTCACCTCGCTCAACAGCGTCACGATCGACGTACGTCTCGCGGAGTCGTGACAGGAGATGCTTAGGGAGCAACTCGCGAAGAGCAGGTAAAGACCAATGCAGCGTGAGGCCCCATCCAGAGCCGCGTGCTGTGAAGCTGCTGTCACGCTCAAAAATTTGGAAAGGTATCTTCAACTGACGAAGCTGCTGAGCGAGCAGTAAACCAGATATACCAGCTCCAATAATGAGCACCGGAAGTTCGTTCTCCATGTTAATGAGCTCCGGAATTCCGCTGTCTGAGGTGGAAGGTTTGACTGAGTGAGCAGTAACGTCAGCAGGCAGGCACGCTAAAGTGTTGGCGCCTTCCTTTCGTGGAAATCGCAGGTGCGTTGGTCCAGAACAGGAGACGTGGCAGGGCCTGAGTGCCTAAGTCCTGTGTCTGTCTCCGTATATCGTACGCACTTCCCGTCTGTTCTCAAAGTCATTGTTACCGTGCCTGACCGCACTTCGAAATGGTCGTAGTTGTAGCTGTTGTGATTGTCTCGTAGACGCCATCCCAGGTCCCATGTACAGTAGTATTATACACTGATATAAAATCCTCCTCCTTACATCTGCACTCGCCCAGAGCCTCCACGCTCTACCTTGTTCAGCCTTCTCGCTGTGTTGATCTGTGTTCTTGTCCTCTGTCCTCGTACAGGCAGTCCCATAGCGTGCCGCCTTCCCCTGTACGTGCCCATGTCTTTCAACCGTCTTATGTTATCCTGTACTTCTCGCCGTGCGTCATTTTCAATCTTCATTGTCGATAATTCGGCTGTGAGGTCCATGACAGTTGCATTCTTTAACGCGCCGACCTTGGCCCAAGGGTGGATGTGGAACTTGGCCATGATCTTCTGCGAAACTTTGGGACCAATGCCAAAGAAGCTCTCGAGCGAGCGCTACAGGGCGTTAGATTCGCGATGCGCTCGATGCGCCTGCTGCGGCGGACGGAGGTGCTGCACATACTTTGACGAGTGTCGCCTCTGTGAAACTGAAACCGTTGATAAACACCTAGGAACCGTCAGCGCAACCCCCTGATCCTCCAATTGCACACTCACCATGGCGCGGACAGTCCTCAGGCAGCTATTTGCGTGGTGTTGAAGTTCTGTAACCGTTCTTGCACGAGGATCGCGAATCTCCAATGTTGCCGGGCGCACTCCGGGAGTCCGACCGCCCCCAGCACCGTTTCACGCTAAACAGCTAAGGACCACGTCTCGGAAACAAAGATCCCTCCGCCAGGGACTCGACACCTACTTAACCCCGCAACCTCCTTTGCTGCAGAAGAGGCATATCAGGCATCATGATTTCCTTTCAGAGACTCGTCGTCTCTGCTCTTCTGATCCTCTCGGTCACCTTCGTCTTCTTCGCCCAGTCTGCGGAGGCTACTAAGGGACCCAAGATCACCCACAAGGCATGTACAGAGCTTGATTTCCCAGAGTGAGAAGTTCTATGGCTGGGTGGTATTTTGCGCCGGTCAATTGGACGCTCGCAACGTACTGTGTTGGCCACAAAGCTTCAGAAACACCTCAGGACATCCACTGCAGCTCCAATCAGAATCGCATGCTAACAGTAACAGGTCTACTTCGACATCACCCACGGCGACGAGGAGCTCGGCCGCATCACAATTGGTCTCTACGGCAAGACCGTCCCCAAGACCGCTGAGAACTTCCGTGCTCTCGCTACCGGCGAGAAGGGCTTCGGTTATGAGGGCTCCACCTTCCACCGCGTTATCAAGCAATTCATGATCCAGGGAGGGTAGGTCAAACTTGACACAATTTTACCGGCTCAGCTAAATCCCTCACCGAGATTTTACCAAAGGCGATGGCACAGGCGGCAAATCCATCTACGGCGCCAAGTTCCCTGATGAGAACTTCAAGCTCAAGCACACCCGCAAGGGTCTCTTGAGCATGGCCAACAGCGGCAAGGACACCAACGGTAGGTCACATCGAAGCGCAAAGAGGTCCAGAATAATCGCTGACTTCCTCTAGGCTCCCAATTCTTCATCACCACTGTCGTCACTAGCTGGCTCGACGGTCGTCACGTCGTCTTTGGCGAGGTCCTCGAGGGATACGATGTCGTTGAGAAGATCGAGAACGTGCCCAAGGGCTCCGGCGACAAGCCCGTAAAGACAGTCAAGATTGCCAAGAGCGGAGAGCTCGAGGTCCCAGCGGAAGGTATTCACGCGGAACTCTAAGCCAGCAACGTAGCGGGCAAAATGCAGGAGAGCTGCTGATATTTCCTTGTTCAAGATTTGTACGGCACCGCAGGCGACGATGGCACCGAACTCGATGTCACCGCAGACCAGACCGCCGGCAACGTGGATGTCGCAACTACTCCTGCTACCAGCCAGGGCAGCAAGGTCCCTATTCCCGCCATTCCCGGTTCCACCTTTATGGAAGAGGGTCTGTCCTGGGGCCAAAAGCTTTTCTTCATTGGCACTATTGTCGCTGTTTGCCTCCTTTTTTTACGCTCGCGTGGAGGTGCCAGCACCTCCGGTGGGTTTAAGCAGAAGAGCATGGCGTAGATGAGATATGACGAAATGAAAGTGCGCTCATTACTATTAGATGTGGAAATACAGGGTTGTGAGTGAACGTGAGACCGTTTTGCTGGTTGCGCAAGTCGCGTGTGAGCTGCGCCACATCGGGGACCCTCATGTTCGAGCAAAACAGCGAGCATGTGCTTGCTCTGGGTCGTAGCGTAGATCTGGCGAGGCCCTGTGCGAGCACGTAACCGTGACCCGGAGCAAGCGTAAATGGTTCCCCCAGCCGGCCGCTTTCTGGCCGCTCCACGATAACGAAATGTCTGACAACGTCGTCTCTCGCTGCAAGCCGGAGCGAGACGTTGAGCAGCCAGTGACATCGCGTGTCTGTGACGTTCACCGCCCATTTTCACCGACAAGGTTGCCACTTGGTGAGAGAGGCGAGGGTCCTAGCGCCCTTAGCGCAGCCAGCCTTTGCTCAGGGCTTTCAAATTTATCAGTGCTGGCTCTCGCACCTTCCCCAACCCTCCAAACAACAATTTGTGTGTATTGCACGATTTTCAACAACACAGTTTCTGTGAAGTCCCTCTTTTGGTCTTCACCTTCATTTCATTCTCGTTTTTCAGGAAAGAGGCGTTACCTCGTTCCTGCTCAGCGAGTTTCAGGCGCGTTTCTGCCTACGAAGTCTACACGTTCGTCTCCCGGACGTCCATCAGTTTTTGTCTGTCGCTCACCGCCGAGCCAGCCGAAAAGTCTTTCACCTCGTAATTTGCGACACTTCACCACGACACCGAGTCCGATAAGCGATCAACGTAATCCAATCTTCCATTATGGCTGAACAACTCGACATGGGTCGTCTTAACCTGAACGACTCCCAGCACGCTCCTCAGCAGAACGGCTTCGGCCACCAGGAGCGTTCTGCCTACATTCCTCCTCACCTTCGCGGTCGCGCCGGCGGTCCCCCCCCTACGAACGGTGGGCCTCCCCCCATGAACGGCGGCGGTCCCGGCCTTGGCAACAGTGCCTGGGGTCCCGGTCCCCAACAGGGCGGGTACGATAATAACATTCCCTCTACGAGAAACCGTCTGCTAACAATTTCTAGTCGCGGCTACGGCGGTCCCCCACCTGTGAATGGCGGAGGCGGCGGTAACTGGGCCAGCGCTCCCAACTTCACTCCCCGACAAGGTATGCATGCCCCTAATGGCGCAGGCTGGGGTGCCACACAACCCAGCAAATTCGACCCAAATGCTTACGGCAAATCAGGTGGAGGTGGCGGCGGTGCTCCCCGTGGTTCTGGTGACGGACAGTGGAAGGACGGCAAGCACATCCCCGGTCCTTCCAACCCCCGTATCGAGCGCGAACTCTACGGTGTACCCAACGACCCCTCGAAGCAGCAGACTGGTATCAACTTCGAGAAGTACGATGACATCCCCGTTGAGGCCTCCGGCCAGGGCGTGCCAGAGCCCGTTACTCGATTCACAAACCCTCCTCTCGACGAGCATTTGCTGAGCAACATCGAGCTTTCCGGCTACAAGGTCCCCACCCCAGTCCAGAAGTACTCCATTCCCATTGTCATGGGTGGTCGTGACTTGATGGCCTGTGCCCAGACTGGTTCTGGTAAGACTGGTGGTTTCTTGTTCCCCATTCTCGCCCAGGCTTTCAAGAACGGTCCCTCCGCTGCCCCCGCTGCCCAGAACGGTGGCTACGGATACGGCCGTCAGCGCAAGGCCTACCCCACCTCTCTGATCCTTGCCCCCACCCGTGAGTTGGTCTCCCAGATCTTCGATGAGTCTCGCAAGTTCGCCTACCGCTCTTGGGTCCGTCCTTGCGTCGTCTACGGTGGTGCCGACATTGGCTCCCAGCTTCGCCAGATTGAGCGCGGCTGCGATCTTCTCGTTGCTACCCCCGGTCGTCTCGTCGATTTGATCGAGCGTGGCCGCATCTCCCTTCAAAACATCAAGTACCTCGTTCTCGACGAGGCTGATCGCATGCTGGACATGGGTTTCGAGCCTCAGATTCGTCGTATTGTCGAGGGCGAGGACATGCCCTCGGTCGCTGACCGCCAGACTCTCATGTTTTCGGCCACTTTCCCCCGCGACATCCAGATGCTCGCCCGCGATTTCCTCAAGGACTACATCTTCCTTTCGGTCGGTCGTGTTGGTTCTACATCTGAAAATATTACCCAGAAGATCGAGTACGTCGAGGACATCGACAAGCGCTCTGTCCTTCTCGACATCCTCCACACCCACGGTGCTGGTCTGTCCCTGATCTTCGTCGAGACCAAGCGCATGGCCGACTCGCTCTCCGACTTCCTGATCAACCAGGGTTTCCCTGCCACATCCATTCACGGTGACCGCACTCAGCGCGAGCGTGAGAAGGCTCTGGAGATGTTCCGCTCTGGACGCTGCCCCATCCTCGTTGCCACTGCTGTTGCTGCCCGTGGTCTTGAGTAAGTACCTGAACACTTCCATTTCCCCTTCATATTCTCACACCTTCACCTCATTGTTGTTATCATCGCTGCGAGCATGGCTACGTGCTGTCGCGCGTGCTGTTGCGACTACCTCCAGACCATACTGTCACCAGGATCCAGGACTTTGTTTCCTTTGTTGACTACCTCCGCCCTTCATCTCTTTTACCTTCACTGCACCTTACTGTATCAAAACTGACTTTGGAAAAGCATACCCAATGTCACTCACGTTGTCAACTACGACCTGCCTACCGACATCGACGACTACGTCCACCGCATCGGTCGTACCGGACGTGCAGGAAACACCGGTATTGCCACTGCTTTCTTCAACCGTGGCAACCGTGGTGTCGTTCGCGACCTTATCGACCTGCTGAAGGAGGCCAACCAGGAGATTCCCCAATTCCTTGAGTCTATCGCCCGTGAGGGCTCTGGCTTCGGCGGTGGCCGTGGCGGCCGTGGTGGTGGTCGTGGCCGTGGCAACGCTGCTACCCGCGATGTTCGTCGCATGGGTGGTGGTGGCGGCGGCTTTGGCGGCAACGCTGGCGGCTGGGGAGGTGCTCCTCAGGGTAGCTTTGGTGGAGGCGGCTATGGCGGCGCCCCTAGCTACGGTGGTCCTCCTCCCCCTCCTATGGGCGGCGGTGGCTACGGTGGTGGTGGCTACGGCAACCCCTCTGGCCCTGGTGGCAATTCTTGGTGGTAAATGCGCTACCCTACGCCGCACGACGATGCCTCTCTAGGACCGATTTGATACCCTGGACCGTCGTGCCGCAACGACAGGCGACATGTTTTCGCAGTTTCTTTTTGTTTCGAGCATCTCCTTGCCAGTCCCTTCTCGGTCACTTCGGAACGACACGGATTCCGGAATCTCATACCCCAATCAGCATATAGACAGCGAGTGTTTACTGCGGATCTGCCTGTTTTCGAGCTTCGCTGCATCACGATACCCATCCGACCACAGTGCGTCGAGCTCGAGCATGAATGGCAGAGCCATCCGCCTTCCCTCTGAAGGCATGCATTACGAACATTTTATGTCTTCGCTCTTCTTGCAAAGCATGCTGCTTGGGGAGCCATAGATCTCGTTTTCCGGATATTCCACACCGGCGACTTGTTTTGTCATTTGATACGGAAAAGCGATTCCTTTCCCTGGTCATACCCCACAGCGACACTTCTTCGTTGTCTCCCGTCGCATAGCTCTCAACATTGGAGAACATTACGCGATACACCTTGACGATGAAAAAGTTTTGCTGGTTAGTCTCGCACATAGATGGCGTTCTCGAGGGTCAAGCACCCTTTTCTAATGAGCCTTTTCCGAGAAGGCTTGAGCGAAGGAAATACCCCTGGATCTGTGGTGACGGTTATGACTTGGGCAAGGGAATCATCTAAAGCACAGTTTCGAGCAGATGATTAGTTAGATAGATAGACTACCATGGGCCGAGACTCGCTTGGCCTGTGAATGCATGCGATTGTTCTATAAATTCTTCATGATGCCATGAGCCGACCAGCACCTCCATCTGTCTACCTCCAGGCTTCCGTGTGGAAGCAGGTCACCTTTCAAGTCTAACTTTTTGAATGAGCATGAGGCATTTGATTTTTATCGCAGTCCAAGTGCAGAAGCTGGAGGTAATGTGTTGTGGAGCTGTGGTTGTGGTATTGCAGTCTGTAGCGGCCGCACGTCATAGGCCGAGCATCGAGGCGTTCGTGATGCATCCGCAAATGGATCGGCTTATTCAAGGGATCTGTTAGCGCAAGAAGCTTTGGCTCGTGTCGACGTTCCAAGACTGGTCAACATTTCTGATCCATGGCCCTGCGATTCGCCCTAGTCAACTCGGACACCTGCGACTGAGCGCTGGGAAGCTGCAACCTGCGACGCGACTTGTCCTTGCCTCTTTCGAAACCTTGCACGACCAACGCCAACCACGACCGCAGCCATGGAAGCAAACGCACCGCCTCCAGAGCCCGACTCCAGGAACAGCTTGCGACACATTCTCGCAGCAGACCCTAGCATGGACGACACAAAGCCATCACCCTCAGCAGCGAACACACCTGTCCCTGATGACAGCGAAGCTGCAGCGCAGTCGCAAGACGGCTCCAAGACAGCCACCGACGCTGATGCCACACCCCATTACACCGCGACTACCACCACAACACGGCGCAATGCCAACGGAAGCGTATCGTCCGTCTATAGCGGCAATAAGATCAAGCACCTGAAGAAGGACGATGGCATACCGCTCTGGCGCAAGGACATCCAGTACGACTTCCTCAAGCTCGTCTTCGAGGACGACACGCGCGCATTCACCAAGCAGTCAGACAAGTCAGGAGGCCACACGTTTGCAGACATTTACCTGGATGCTATGGCGAAGAGTAGCAAGTGCAGCAAGATCCTCAAGGACAAGCTGCTGACAGAGCGCCCGGCGGCCATCAACATGGCCATGGTGTGTCTGCTGGTGAATGTTGGGCGCATGAACACCACTCTCAATTGTATGGCATCAGCGTTGTGGTCGCTGCAATGAGCTGACAATCTCCAGTCTTTCCTGAGATGCGAGCACAACTGCGGACGTACCACTCGATCCCATCCCTCCAAGCCCACCAAGACCCGAACGCCTACAAGCAACTGCAGGATGCGCCGCGCTTGAAATCCATACTCAAGGGCGCGACTGAAGACCAAGAGCAGCCTAGCACAATCGAAGAGATCATGGCTGCGCCTGTACCACGAACGAACCCAGTCAACCTGATTTTCGTACTTAGTCAGTATGCGCCGAAGATATCGGAGCTTCACTTTTTCCCACCTCGCGACTTCTTCGACCTCGTTATGCGATCGAACTTGAGCAGCAGAAGCAGGGCAACCGCGTTCCTGTGGCTCATGTGGTGGTATCTCGAAAGCGACTTCTCCAAGAAGGCTGCAGAGGAGAACCCGTTTGGACCAGGTCAATTGGGTCCGGCCGACGATCCAGCAACAGCAGACTTCCCCATCAAGTGCCCCGCGTTCGACTTTTTGACTCCCGAACAAGAACTTGCAGAGAACGTGGACACCACTGACGAGAAAAATTTCGGTGAGATCAAGCGCAAGGAGAGAATAGCTATACTGGCAAGTGACATGGCACCCGTCGTGACGGGACCAAAGAGGACAAACAAGAAGGGTGAGTGCAATTCTTCTGGCGCTTGTACTGAACTTTTCGCTGCGGTCCTGTTCCTTGCATAATCCCAAACATGACCGACCTCCTGAGTTCGACGGATTTGAATCGTGACCTGACAATTGCCTAGTCTTCAATCAGAACCCGGTCTTCTCCGTGGTCGCAGATGATGGCGCCTCGACTCCTGGCAGAGACAGACAATCCACCCCAAATGGTAAGCAGCACCTCGATACATTTTGATCAAATAGCTGAGAAAATAGGATCTGTCAAAGGTCGCGGAAAGCTGAATAAGTCGATGCTTGAGCGAGATTACCCGTCAGATACAGATCGCACACGTTCCGTCTCACCGCCCGCTAAAGCTACCCCGAACATGAGAATCAATACGCTTCTTAACGATGATGCGTCCATGTCCACGCCCGCTCCAGGCAAAGGCCCTGGTCGGGGTAATTGGTCGCGAACAAAGACTGGCACAGGAGGGCCACGCAGCTTCCGCTCAAAGCTGGATGCTAATGCGTCCCAGGATGGGCAATCGCCCTCAGGCAACGCACCCACGTTCTCTGGGCCACATGGTTTTTATCTGCCTCTGAACGGGTCGGACCCAGCGCACAAGCGCACTCGCCCTCTCACCCAGCACCAGCTAGCTGTCGAGCAGTACCGCCGGCGACGCGTCGATGTGATCCTTGATCGCGGTCTCCGCGTCGAATACAAAGCCGCTTCAAGGCGTCGTCGCAAGGCGAATCCCTTCATGCGCGCTTGGATCCGATGCAAAGGCATAGCAGATGGCTACGACACAGACGAAGAGAACAACGACCCTAGTCACAACGGGGACGAACACGGCACTAACACCCCACCGCCCATGCCTGCTGGTCTTGTACCCCTGAACTTCGGAGGGGAGGTCAATGACCATGGCGAGGAGGCTTATTATCGGGCCAAGATGGTGGGTAGAGCCTTGCGCCGTCTTGATCGCTGGGAGAACGGCAAGAGTGGGTCTAGCTCGAGAACACGGGGGCAGCGCTATGTTGAGGATATGGAAGAGAGGAGCGATGATGAGGACGAGGATATGATGGACGCCGAAGAGGAGAGGCGAGACGAGATGGACTCTGACGAGGACGATGACGACATGGAGCGATATGAACACAATCCTGATGCGCTGCCCTCGCTCTCAAGAGTGGGCGCCTAGGACGTGTCGTGATATTTGGAAAGCACTGGCGTTAGGGTGTTGGGATTGACAAAGGCTACCAGGGGGCTGGCGTTAGACTTGAAAACAGAGGTGTGGATACGAACTTTGAGTGGCTGTTGCTGAACAGTAGCCCAGTGTCAAGCCAGACGGAAACCTGTTATCTCCGAGAATAAATACTTCATTTGTACACGTAGTCCGCTGGACAAGGTCTTAATTGTATCATCGATCACACACCTGTTACCAGTTACACATCTACTGCGTGTTCGTACGCTCACGCATGCTTGTTTCCAAGTTATAAGTTACAATGCAACAGACGGTAGGCGAAACAAAGTAGCAACGTTCCTGTCTGTCTGGGTGAGCTCTCGGTTGCGGGGTTAGCAAGCGCCTCCTTCAATACGATGCCAGCCTTGCAGCTGGCGACCTCTCATGCTTTACTCTCTTCGAAACAACGAACGACGATGTCAGCAGAGGCTGCTAATATAGCGCTGCCCTCTGACGAGATCTTCTCCACACTTAAAAATGATTCCTTCCATGCTATAAACCCATACCTAGCACACGACGCAAATAAGAAAGAGATACGAATGTTGGAAATCCTCCCTAACGATGGTACAGATCATATCGAGTGCCTCTTGCTGGCAGGTGGCCCCTTGGCGAAATGCAAGGCTTGTACTCTGCACTTTCGTACTTCACAGGAGATCCAAACAAGACAGACACCGTCCTTGTCAACGACATCAGGTATAACGCCTTCGCATACCTTCGTCGTGCCCTCGGGGAGGTGCGCGAGTTCTGGGAAAAGAAGTACAAAGATGATCACAAGGAGCTGCTTCTCTAGACCGATCAGATCTGTATCCATCAGAAAGACCCACAGGAGAGATCGCACCCAGTGATGCAGTTGTCTCAGCTGGATTTCCGGCACTTCCTTTCCGAGGCGGATCGGTGCCAGAATATGTGAAGAGTGCGAGCGCGAGTGACGTCAGGGCGGACGACAACGAATCTTCATTATTCGAGATGAAAAGGTGTATATTTGGGGAATATAGAGGTGTATTTCCATTTTGGCTCCAATAGATTGAGGTTTTCGCTTGGTGAGTGTACGCTAGAAGAGTGGTTTATTACAAAATACCAATTCTGTCAGGGAAGGCACATCATTCCTCGAATAACCGTCAACAAATAGGCTCGCATAGTCGTGGAGGTTTCAAACATGGTGGGCATTTTTTGTTGAAGTGACATTATATTCATAGCGGTTCACCGCATTAGATAGTTATCGTAAGACCATGACATGACCGATTACAAGGTGTACCTGAAGCCCTCAAGGCCCTCAATGATCTTGCCGCCAGCCGCAGCACGCTTATTTGCCCTCCAGAACTTGAGATCCATGAGCAGAGCAACGACCACAATAAGACCTGCAGCAATCATGCAAGCAGTGATGCCAGGAACGTAGTGAGGCTTGTCCTGAGTGCGGAAGACAGTGCCACCGATGATACCACCAATGCCGCCAGCACCGACAAGAGTAGCAGAGCAAAGAGCGCGCTTCCACTGGCCACGAATATTGTTTGCCTGCCATGTGAGGACGGCGGGTACGTTAGCATTAGCTGCGGCAGTTGCGAGGAAGACACCAGTGTAGCGGACACCGACGTTGTTGGAGAATCCGATCATGGGAAGCCCGATGAGAGCCATGACACCATTAGCGATCACCCAAACACTTCGGACGTGGCTGGTAAAGTTAGCTGAGTGACCCTGGGAGTGTGTTTACAGGTGTAGAAACTTACTACTTGTCACCGAGCCACGCGAAGCCAAGCATGACGAATCCGGCGAAGACGTAAGGAGGAGCAATGAGGCAGTTGGAAGCAGCAGTGCTGAAACCCATGCCGTCCTTAAGAATGATGGGTAGAAAGTAGGCAATTGCATATGTGATCGTGGTGGTGAGCATGAAGATGCAGGCAAAGCCCCAGACCTTGAGGTCAAGAGCGTTCTTCAAGTAATTCTTGATATTGAACTCCTCAGGAAGAGCATCGTGGCGGTCCTTCTCGATACGGGCGACGATGAAGTCGACCTCGGCCTTGTTGAGAAATTTCTTGCCCATACCAGGCTTGTGAGCCAGCTCAGGGAAGTCGACGATGAAGTACCAGCCAATGAGGCCGATGACGACGGTGATAACGCCCTGGAGGATGAAGATCCATCGCCAGCCAGAGAGACCGGGGCCGAAGGAGACCGGAGTAGTGGGCTTGGCCTTGGTGGGACCATGGTGAACACCGAGCCAGGGAGCAGCCTGGATGCCGTGACCCTGAAGGAGGGAGAAAAGGTAGCCAAGAATGCCAGAGAAGGCAGACGACAGCATACCAATGAGGAAGAAGACGGTGTTGCGCTTCTGGAGTTCGTAGCGCTGGTACCAGCACGACAGAAGGTAAGCCTGGAGTCAGTCAGTACATTATAGCCATCAAAGGGAACTTTTGTTTCTTGGAAGACATACAGATCCCGGGAAGAAACCAGCCTCGAAAATACCAAGGAGCAGGCGGAGAGGGATGAGAGTGTGCCACTCTTTGACGAATCCGAAGCCGATCATAACAGCTCCCCAGATAACGACGATCGAAGGTAAGAAGATGCGAGGACCAAGCTTACGGAGAACGACGGTGGCAGGGGGCTGCAGGGCGACGTATGTGATGAAGAACAGCAAGACAATGATGCTGTAACGCTCGCCGGTGAGCTTGAGGTCAGTACCCATACCAGCAACCATGGCGACACCCAAGTTGGTCCTATCCATCAAGGATACGCAGTACATGAAGCCAAGGGTGGGGATGAGACGAAGATCCACTTTGCGGATGATCTTCTTCTGCTCCTCCGGAGTAAATGTGTTGATGCGATCATTGTTGAGTTTGGACTCAGCGGAGTCGACGCGCTCGATCTCGGTGATGCCAGCCTTCTCGTCGACGAGAGACATGGTGATGTGGAGGTGATTGAAGTTGGAGAAGAACGAGATGGGAGATGGGAGATGGGAGATGGGAGATGGAAGATGGAAGATGCTCCTGGTGTTGAGGTCGACTGATCCTAGCGAAAGAGGACAGAAGAGATGTCGAACACAAGCATGGACGAGGGTGACAAGCCTCATATACCCAGAGCCCACCCCTTACCCCAACCTTCGTTACCCCAGACCCGTTCCGATGCCCACATAGTCTACCCCAGACTTTGCCCCTCCAGCCCCGGCGTACACGAGATGGATGCTGGGCCTAATTCCAAAGCAGGCGGACGCCCGATGCTATGGTATCGGATTGTCCGGACTCGGCAGTCGACAACAAATTTCGATGGGTCTTGGGTGAGGATCCAAGACCTCCCAAGCGTGATAGCAAAAGCATGTCAAACAATCTGGCCCAGCAACCTGGCGGCTGTGCCTCCGATCGTCATGATAGCCCGTCAACCACGTGCTTGGCGATGATCCGGGGTAAGCCTGGGCCTGAACGGGGCGAACTAAGCACCAAAGGCGTTGAAGTCTAGGGGTGGCTAAGATCAAACAAGGAAAGTTGGGAGGCTTTGGCGATTCTCGCTGGTGATGTGGAAAGAACCGTGGCTGCGGCTGGACGCTAGCGGGGTCTGGACCACGCCCACGTGCAGACGACACCAGATCGAGGCCGGATCACACCAAGTGATGCAGGTGCCAAGGGACCAACATTGTCTTGGGTAACAATGATGAGTGCCGTGATCGAATGCCGTCCACGTTTGCGGATGCTGATATAGGCGTGTTGTACTGGCGTTGTAGCCGCGACAATCAATGGATTCAGTCTCATATCAAAATCAATGTGAGGATGAGCTACAGACTGAACTTGAAGATGAGTTGGAGGACTGAACATAGGGAGGCCTAGATCGAAGCGTAATGTACTGATTTGACACCGGAGTGGGAGTCTCTGCCCAGTCAGGGCGTTACGGACTACCACACCCGTCCACTTGGTACCTAGGCGGTAGGCACCACAGGCGCAATGCGAGTAGCACCGAACATACTCAAGCATTCACCCAAGTATTTGCAACATTGTGTGGTTTGACGACATTGCTTCAATGATGTCTAGGCATACTACTTTGATCACCCTTCTTCCTTGCGACGAGTTGGAGGCGCTCGATTCACAGAATACATTGATCATCAGCTTCACCTCCTTCAACGACGCCCCTCGTGACGAGGTCTCGATCTCCTCGATCGCAAGAACGCCGAAAATTGCCGTCACAAACCACGGTGGCCGGACGGAAGCTGCACTGTCAGTAAGTGTCATCGCGTAAAGTTCACCACCAAGCCTCACCCTAGCTTGCATGAGTAGTCTGGCATTACAGGCTGCATGACCATGAGGGGTGCTAAGCTGACTATCGAATCACTGTACTTGCGCATGTAGTCCAGATGACAATCTTACAATTCGAAGCGGCCCCGAGGATGTTCATGAGATGCTGCAAGTCCAGATCGTGACAGCAGGAGGTCGGACAATTGGGCCAGACGTAACCAGCAAGAACACTGTGGGACGACTTAGACGCGAGGTGATGTCTCATCGCATAGGGGCTACTATCGTATTCTCTGCGATAATCCACGACCCAGTGCGTTCCACAACGCCTCTCCCGCAAACCTACCCAAGTACTGGCAGCTTTCAGAAACAAACACCAACAGCCTGCCTCGGGAGGCGCAAAAGACAAGACATTCAAGACATTCACATGGACCTTAGTGTAGCGGTATTGTTCCGCAGTACTCTCCTTGTCCCGCAATGCCTGCAGTAAAGCAATGCGCGGCCGGCATTGCTTCTCTAGCCGGCGACAATAAGCTGAAGGTGCGGTAGTGTGAAGATTGAACATCGTAGATTACCAGAATCAAGTACAGTTACTACGTACAATTCACCTCAATTTCCTCCCTCCCAAATAGTGCCATTGAAAGGAATGTGTCAGGGCTCCATATTATGCTAAGTTCCATCAAAAGAAAACACCATTGCTATGCATTGCTGAAACAAAAGGAGTGAAATGTCGAAGTCGTCATCATCGTCAAAGGCGTGTCACACTTATCGGAATCATCCAAATCATCTACTCGATGTTGACCTTCCTCGACTGGGGCGCAGAAGCCTTAGGCACCACGATGCTCAAAATACCGTTCTTCAGACTAGCCTTCACAGCATCTTGGTCGACGCGGGCAGGGAAAGCGAAGCTGCGGTGGAATGACCCCACAGAGCGCTCGCTAACCCAGTACCTGTGCTTGGGCTCGTGCTTTGCAACCTCCTGTTGCTGAGACTGCTTGGCTACTTGAGTGTCCTTGTTTGAGGACTCGGCAGATTCGTCCTCGACGGTGGGCTGGTGCTTCTCGTCTCTGCCGGACTCAAGCTGTTTCTGCTCTCCGTTGCCTTCGATAGCGGTGGGGCGTTGACCTTCTTCGCGGACGTGCTCGTGCTTGCCGGAGATTTGGAGAGTGTTGTTGTCGGTCCACTCGATGTTGATGTTCTTCTGGTCGACGCCAGGGAGCTCGCCGTGGAGCTCGTAGGCCTCCTTTGTCTCCTTGACATCGAACTTGGGTGTGAAGGAGCGGATGCTCTGGAATTGGCGGTCGACGTCGCGGAAGGCCTGGCGATCGTACTCGTCGAAAAGGCGGAAGATGGGAGCGAACTCCTGAGTGAAGCGCGGGAAGAGAGACATTGCTGATGGAGTGGTTGCGAAAGCGCGAGTAGCTGTTGGCTTGGTAATGCGGTTGAGTTGTGTAGGAACTCGGCGGATGGTTGTGCGCAGTGATTGCATAGAAGAGCAGATAGTTCTTGTTCTGATGATGGACTGTGAAGTCTGATTCAGCTGCCTATATACCCGAGCGTCGACTTTCGAGAAGCGTCGTGAAACTACATGATACTGCTCGATAGAGTATCATCCCGTCATCAAGGTGGTGTGAGGGAATTGTGAAGATGCTCGGGGATACTTCGGGCCCATTCTAGAGCTTTCGATGCTGCGACGCTTCGCATTGCCAGCACCAATTATCGTTCTGTCTAGGCACCAGACTGTCAGAAGCTTGATGGAGCTTCAGATTCCTCTCCAATCACACCGTCGGACTCCGCAATGTGATTGGAGATGGCGTCCAAAAAAAAGCTGTCTCGAAGTTTCGGCCAAGAGTCACGTGCCTCATCCCCAATTCTTCCACCATCACGCTCCCGGTCAAGGAAGGCAAGATGCGGGAGATTGTGTTTGCAGCCCTTAGCGAATCTGTTCAATGGAGGTCCTTGATGCCTGGGTCCTGGTACGTCTCGAGCTGTCTGCGCCCCCTTCGCAGAAGATACTCGATCGTGCCGAAGTCTTTCTTGCCCACGCCTTGGTTCTTGTGGAATTCAGCTCTGCAGCTTGTTAGCATCATTTCATTACCACTACATTCAAGAGTCTCACCTTACGAATTCTCGAAAGTGTGATCGTGTGTTCTGAATCTGTTAGTCGCGCACGTTGAAACCATGAGGCTGAGATCATCAAACCGCCGGTTTCTCTCTCACAGCTCGTAGGCATTGGCGATACAGAGACAGCACGTCTCTTTGCAGTCCTGAAAGCCGCGCCATAGTGGATCAATTGAAGTTCTGTGAAGAGTGATGGTGATGAATGATGTCAGCATTCGAGGTCGAAAGACGCCGGAACGGTGCTCCGAGCGAGGCCGAGCTTGTGAAGCTTTGACCATTGCGCTTTCATTGTTTGCGAACGCCTGTTCGTCTCAGATTCATGCATAGCACAATGGAGGTGGCTCAAAACTAAAGCAGATTGAGTCCAGCATTTCGTAGCTACGCATGCCACAAGCGGTCCTTGGGCTGTAACACAGGCACAGCCGCTACGCAAACCCCACTTCGCCAGCGCATTCCTGCAGCTGCAATAGGCGATTGACGTTGCTAATGAGCAACTTCTGCATTACTTATGCCTCGCCTCTTTCTACCACATAGTTGTTCAGATGCTTCTGTTTGAAATCTATCGCGCGACGTGTCCATCCATTGAGTGGCTGCTCGTTCACAACTGCAGCTGAGACGATGTTGCCAATCGGCGGACATGCTAACACATGAAGCAGTGTCCCTAGGTAAGATGAATTCAGGCGTTTGCTTTGATGCCTCGATCAACGAGAAGCCACAGGCTGGATTTCGGGTATAGATAAGAAAGGAAAGACAGCGGACGTCAAAGTACGAGGCTTACCCCATTTCGAAACCAGGCATTACCAGCAGTCGCCGAAGGGCAAGCTGTAGGTTCCCTGCTGGATTGTGGTGAGGTCATGAACGATTTTCACGACGTCACATCCGTGCCGGACAGACGAGCCACTCAATCAGTGAGAGGGGTTCCGTGGCCAGGTATATCCAGCCTCCCACTTGTCGTTGGTGTTTTCGGGGGTCTTGTACAGGTTGTACGCTGTGAACGGCTGAGGTGGGAAAGGGGCCACGCCCTCGCGATGATTGTTGGTCTCATCCGATGCAAATGAGCAGTGCGATGGAGTAGCCCTGTCCAGATGTTCTTCTGACATGGCATCACCGTGTGGTAACCTGCTGTCGGATTGGTCATCGTAGCCTGTAGTTGCTGTTGGGGAGTGATCTCGAGACTGCGCCGGGGTGCTCTCGTGCGTTCCTCTTGAGCGGACTGCATCACAGTCAGCATTTGTCTTTCCTGGTACTGTCATTGCCACCAGAGTGACAGAGGTAAGTGTGCCTGTCGTTAAGATGCAACCGCAACAAATCTTCCTAGGCATGACGCATCGAAGTGGCCAGAAGTCCCACCGTTGTCGAACAATCAACGGTGACACTGAGAGGCGAAGAAGAGATAGAGGAACGAAAAAAGGATTGAACGGAGAACATTGCTTACAAGACTTCTCCTCTCTCGCCTGAGCCAGACGCTGGTGCTCGAATGCGTTATACTCCGTCGGCGACATAAAGGGGCCCTTCTGCGTGGGAGTGAGGGTGGGCGTGGGCGGAGAGTGTGGCAGAACCCTTTCAGGAGTTGACTGCAGCTGACGATTATAGCGTGAGCAGGGTTGAGCAGGGTCAGGCTGCATTGTAGCCTCGTTATCGTGCAGGTCGACACAGTCCGGGTAGACTGGACATGAGTCCTTCCTAGGTCCGAAGACGGCTCCGACATGGTCGAAGTCCGCGTTGTCAATGACGCTGCGAGGAGCGAGCTTTTCAAAGCCGCCGTTCCTCTCGAGATCTTTCTCACCGCTGAGCAATCTGTGAAGCTCAGCCTTGCTAGCCTGAGAAGACATGTTGCCTTGTGGGAGAGGCTGAGGCGCAGGGCGCTATGCGCAACGGTGAGCGTGAGACGGGCAGGCACGTTTGAGGTGACCAGCTGAGCGGTCAGGGAGAAGGATGGATCGGTGCCACACAGAGTTGGTGCAGTGAGGTATCTCGGGATGTCAGGCACACCAGTACGAATGAGAAAGAGAATTCGGTGATTGTGGACAACGACACTTGGATTCAGTGAGGCGGCTTTATACCCACACTGGAAACGAAGCCAGTAAAGGGGTCATAGCCGCGCAAACCACACACCGGCTGCTGGTTCGGAGGTGTTTGAAACAAACTTACGTTCCTAGCACCTTCTTGTCACTCGCTGGAAGGCAGGACCGATTTGTCAGTGCCTCAAATAATGGTGAGAAGAGACTTAGAGTTCAAGGATAAGGGTGTCAACGCTCTCGGAGCGCTCAGCACGCCATCTACCATACAGGCGGATCACCAGTGCACACGGAGCCGCATCGGCCGTGCACAATTGGAGGTCTTCCAGAAGTGCATCATTCGCCTAATCCGTTGCATCGGAGCTCGAGTTTCATCCTTCAGGATACTTTGGGTCACACGGTGACTTACTTGGCCGGGGGGGGGGGGGGGGGTATTGTTGTCAACCCGCATTGGGGCTGATATACAAGACCCATCACCGTCTTCTGTACCACATTATTGCCAGGGACAGCCGTCCGTCAGAAGTGGATTGTTTCAAGCGCGCAAGGTTGGTGGAAGTGCAAGCTAGAAAGGATCGCGAACAGGCGACAGGCTGAGACACCAAAGAACAGTCGGTCAAGGCCGAGATAGATGGCATCACGGGGCTAGCCTAGTTCGAGAATGGCAAGGTGATCTCGCTGGTATAGTCGACCCTGGCGTTTGCCAACGTGATCTCGTCAGCCTTGACGACTGGGCTGCATATCACGGCAGTGTCAACCAAAACTTAGCGAGATGGACCTAGACCTGTCAATGCAGATTCGGAATGAGTAACTGCTTGCGATCAAGCGTGCATACTGAGCTTGGGATGGAAATCAATAGTCGATTGGTGAGTGTATGGGACATTACATGCAGGGACTCACCGGTTCGAACGTGACTTCCAAGGCGTGCCTTGCCCGTGACTTGTAATTGACAGCCGTCCGTGTGATTCTGAAGCCACACCTGTGGCAGGAGCGCGCTTGCACCTACGAAAAACGCCAGCTCAACCTTCACTGGACGTGTTTTGGCCTACCATGTGCTTCGCATTACCCAACTTTGTGGGATCTGAACGCATGGCATCGAGATCTAACTTAAGAATGAGCGCGATGCAAACCATGTCACGTGAGTCGACTCGCTAAAGGCAGAGCAAGGATACGCTCGTAATGAGGTCCGCTATGTGCTTGCCTGAACCATGGCATTGACCAAATACAGGGTCGTCCGTGAGTCGCGAGCCATGCAAGGCGGCGATTTCAAAAGCTTTACCTGAAACAGGACAGTGCCGTTCAGCACCGCACACGCGGGTGGAAATAGAATGTGAGGGCGTATCTGGGTTCAAAGGGATGCTGTAAGAGTGGGCCTTTCGGGGGTGCCGAAGGGTACGCAACAATGGCATGTTAGCCTTATTTGACGTGAGGCTGCAAACCCGACCAGATCCAAGATGTTTGGACTGAAAAGGCTGTGATTTCCAAGACCAATTAGGGATTTTTGCGAGGGTCCCACGTGTGCGACGATGTTAGTACCCTCAAAGAGTCTCTCGAGCCGCACCGTTGTGGTGCGCGCAGATGCCAATGCACTGGTCAAATGGCCCCAGGCAGAATCGAATAAAGCGGGAGAAAACTTTTGATTCATGCATGCTGGCACATATGGTATATGATCGTCAATGTCGCACTTGCGCGCCGGTAACGCCGTGCCGTCCCAATGCCGCGTTTCAGACGTGGGTGATCGTGAAAGGAGAAGGAAAGCTCTATGCGCCATTGTGAAGCTCTCTTCTCTTTGCGACAGCGGTAGCAAGCTCCTCGAGTACCTTCTCGGTGTCTTCCCAGTTGATGCAGGCGTCTGTGATGGAAACGCCATACTGAAGCCCCTCCTTGCCTTCCTTGGGAACCTTCTGGTTGCCTACGAATCGCGTTAGTATGCGACACGGTCGGGATCGCGGGGATCGACTCACCCTCGTTGATGTTGCTCTCAATCATGACACCCATGATGCCTGTCTCGCCCTTGGCGATCTGCTCTGCTAGGACGTGCGCAACCTTCGGCTGGTTCTTGTGGTTCTTCTCAGAGTTGCCGTGGCTGCAGTCGATCATCAAGCGCGCGTTGAGGCCCTTCTTCTCGAGGTCTGCGCGCGCCTCCTTGATGCTGACCTCATCGTAATTTGTGCCCTTCTTTCCACCGCGCAGGATGACGAAACAGTCCTCGTTACCGACTGTACCGACGATGGCGACGACACCGGGTTTGGTGACGGAGAGGAAGTGGTGAGGGTGCTTGACAGAGCCAATGGCGTCAATGGCGACACCAAGAGTGCCATCTGTGCCGTTCTTGAAACCCACAGGGAAGGACAGACCAGAGGCAAGCTCGCGGTGGAGCTGCGACTCAGTCGTCCTGGCACCAATGGCACCAACACTGAGCAGATCGGCCAAGAACTGAGGAGAGATGGTATCCAGCATCTCGCTGGCCAGAGGCATGCCCTTCTCAGTCAAGTCAACGAAAAGTTGTCTTGAGATTCGCAGACCCTTGTTGATCTTGAAGCTGTTGTCGATGTCTGGGTCGTTGATCAGACCCTTCCAGCCAACTGTTGTGCGGGGCTTCTCGAGGTAGGAGCGCATGACGATGAGGAGGTCATCCTGGTACTTCTCCTTCAGCTTGATGAGACGGTCGCAGTATTCGAGGGCGGCTTTGGGGTCGTGGATGGAGCAGGGTCCGATGACAACGAGAAGTCTGCCGTTCTTGTCACGGCCTTGGACGACCTCAACCGTCTCATTGCGGCCCTTCAGAACGGTTTCTCTCGACTTTTGTGACTGAGGGATCTCGCTCTGGAGAAGATCTGGGGGTGTGAGGGGGTTGTAGCCCCGAATGCGCCAATCCTCAGAGTTGGCAGCATCGCCAACTGACTTGTTCTCAATGTAGAACTACGTGACTTCGTTAGAAATGACGAACTGGTGGGGTGGAGGCGGGGCAGCAAAGTAAGTGTGGATACTTACAGACATAGCTGCTCTAAATCTATACTGCGGAAGAACTCTTGTGTATATGAAGGAGAGTCAATTGCTAAGAGGATAAACTTTTATCTGCAGCTCAGCCTACATTTACGTCGTTTGTGGGGCAACGAAGACTCACGCCTGTGAGTGACAGTCCGGAGTCGGCCCTTGTGTGATTGGTTGGAGCTTCCCTCACCGCCGTCGATCCCCTAGGATCCTGGCAGGCGCGGAGGCGCGGAGCGATTTCTGACGCGTCTGGACCCCAAAGCTCGATAAGTCACCAGCCTTGCGCATCTGGCCTCATGAATGCGCTTTGGACAATGATCGCGGCCCAGAGTTCCCTCGACGCCTGCAAACTTGCAACTCCATGGCTTTCTGCTTCTTTCGATTAAAATCGAAGCACTCACGGGACTGGAAGACGTTTCTGACACCCCTTGCCTTTCAAGGGCCCTTGTCTTGCAAGGTACCTCGAAGCTTGGCCAGAAGACAATAAGATGGTTATACTTGTTGCCTTGTTGATCCCTAGTCTACGTCCAACTGTTTGGAGATACCGTGGTAAGAAATTTACTGATATGCAGCTGTATGCGGTCATAGAAGCTACTCCACCATCGACGTCATGGCTACATCTTTACTGAACAGCAATCGCTACCACCATAAACAACAAATTTGGAACAACACACAACTGGTTTTGAACCTGATCCTCCCAACCCGACTGAAATACTCACCATTCAAAGATACCAGATACAACAAGCATAGCACGTTCACACAATGGGCGGCCTAGATCTCTCCTCCCTCTCCACCATCCCCATCAGCTTCGCAACCTGCTCTCTCGGCTCACCGAATTCACCACCACCTCTCCTCGACCGCCTCGACGCAATATCCAAAGCTGGCTTCTCCGCGGTCGAGCTCTCTTTCCCAGACATTCTATCGTACGGCCAGACGCTCCTAAGCCGCGAAGTCCAGCCCAAGAACTATGAAGAACTCGAGAAGGTCGCCGGCGAGATCAAAAAAGAATGCGACAAGCGCAGCCTGGGTATCATGATGCTACAGCCCTTCGCCAACTTTGAGGGCTGGCCAGAGTGCTCAGACGAGCGCAAAGACGCATTTGAGCGGCTGGACGGCTGGATCAGATTAATGAAAGTGGCGGGCACAGATATGCTGCAGGTTGGTTCTACGGACTCGAAGCTGGAGAAGTTGGACAAGAGCCGCATCGTACCTGATCTGCAGGAGCTGGCTGACAAGCTGAACCAGCACGGGTTCCGTGTTGCATATGAGAACTGGTGCTGGTCGACGCATGCGCCAGGCTGGAAGGACGTGTGGGAGATTGTGAAAAAGGTCGATCGCAAGAATATCGGGCTCTGTCTTGACACGTTCCAGACTGCTGGTGGCGAATGGGCTGATCCGACGACCGAGTCCGGGCTGCTTGAGGATGTGTCCAAGGACGAGCTGGAGCAGCGTTTCAAGAAGAGCCTCGAGGAGCTCGGAAAGACGATACCCAAAGACAAGATCTATCTGCTACAGATCAGCGATGGCTACAAGGTACCGCAAGCGCTGGAGGATAAGAGAGACGACGGCGGCCTGCTGCCACGTGGACGGTGGAGTCACGACTTCAGACCCCTACCATACAACGGCGGTTACCTCCCTGTCATTGAAGTTGCACGAGCTGTGCTTAACACCGGTTTCCGAGGATGGTTCAGCTACGAGGTCTTTGACGGTGGCAGGGAGGGCAAGGGTGGGGATGTTGACATTGTCTCGTATGCGCGCGCAGCGAAGAACGTGCACAACCGACTACTGGCTGAGTGCGCTGGCGAGAAGGTCCCTGAAGAGATTGCAACACGATAAAGTAAATGTGAAGAAGCAGAACGTGTGTATGAGAAAGAAAATATTGTACGCACAGTGAAGAAATAATCAATTCAATCACACTCAAAGGCTCCCCCTGCTACCTCTTCTCAATCTTGCAGACCTGCTTACCCCGTCGCCCGCGCAACAACGTCCGCCAAAACTACCAGTACCAGCGTCTTCGTTACGGTCAACTTCGTTCTGTCACAGGGTCAGCAAGAACGTCTACATTTTAATCCAGGATAAGGACACGACCCAGACTCCATCGGCTTATCCTCTCCACCTTTACTCGTCGACGCACTTGTTGTAGACGCCTCCCCACTTCTCGTCTCCGTGATGAGCGTCACCGTCGGCGCGCCGCAGTACATGCCGGGAACGGGTATGGACACCTTGGGTCTTTGGAAATGAGACTGGTCCGCACGATGGTACCACTGGATTGCTGTGGAATCGATGAGCTTGGAGGGGTATTCGACTGTGGCACCGAAGAAGGACTTACAGAGAGGGGTGGAGAGGCAGACTGCATGAACGACGAAGACTTCACGGTGTTCGTCAGGGTACTCGTAACTTGACTTGTTATCGTTGACTCCTTCCCCACCATTGTCGTCGATGTCGGCTTGGGCATGTTGGCCGTAACGGTGATGTGAATCGTGGACGTCTGTGCATCGGAGCTGGAAAGGCGACCTGGGTCGAAGATGATGGGATCAAAGATACTGGGATCGATGAAAGCGTTTTGCATGCTAGATAAGAGTACTGTAGACATAGTGGTGATGGGAATATTAGCAAGAATTGTTGACAATTGTTTGGATGGCTGCGCTGGGCGAGTCGTTACGAACGGTATGGCGGGCGTCGCAGTCGACGATCTTGACGATACGATGGAGTCGCTCGCTGTCGCTGCTGTCGTGGTTGCCGCAGCGCTGCTGTTCGTTGTGCTTGATGCTGGCAAGTGGAGCGACCAAAGCGCGTCCCATGCGCTTGTGACCGAAAGACTTGCTGTGGAGGAAGTCACAGTGCTGTACTTCAGTAACTGTTCGGAAGTTACATTCGCGTACGGGGCGCGAGATCCTGAGTGACTCAAATTTTGTGGCATTATACTTGCCGTCATGGATATGAGTGCATTCGTGTTGTTCCAAAACGCCGACTGGGCGTGCGATATGGAGTAGTAAGTAGTGTGTTTGCTGGTAGGACTTACAGAGCTGGTCATAGCTGTACAAGTGTCTGAAGCAGACGGGGCTTCATGGTGGCCATCATGGCGGGCCGTAAGCATGAATAAAGATGGTAAGAGAATCATAATGATTCTGTTGTGGTTTGTTTGGCGAAAATCACGCAGAAGCTCTACGTGTGCGATCGGGAAGTACGAGATAATAGACTCACACTGTGTGATTACGATGGAGTAACTCCATAATGCCTCTTTAGCGGTATCATACCACATTGTCTCGTATCGAGGTGAGTCAGCGTGCACAATGTCTAAGCCGGGTGGTTTCCAATGCGCTAGATCACAAATCGCCTCGACGAGATGCACGAACATCAAACGCAAAAATTGGAAGAGGCCACCGTGAAAGCACACCCGGGAGGCAATCAGCCTACCCGCACCTAGACATCCCTTATCATCGGCCCCAAACACCTGCACTGCCCATTCTCACAATCATTCTACTCCCTCTCTGTTGTCGGAAACCCCGCGGAATTGATCCCCTCGACATGCATGAAGGCCAAAACATCCACAAACGTCCTTCTTTCTTGTGGGAAAGGATCTTCCAGGACATTTTCCTCTTTTGATAGGGATCCATAGGTGCGAGCAGCTTGGCGTATGATCTTCTTATCACCGGCCCGGGATGCTCGTTCTTGGAGCTGTTCTAAACGGTCATACCCTCTTAATCTCGCAGAGAGTGGAAGGGTCATCGCGGGAAAGAGGCACAAAGGCGTAACATTGTTGCGAGGGCGTGAACCGATATCGACGGCGTTGCGGCGTGCGGCTCTCCGTTCATCTCCCATCTCGTCCGTGGCCAAAGGCCTGGAGTCGTTCGGCACCTGTTTGTGGTACCTCTTGAGGAATTCCTTGACAATTTTGAAGGAAAGCATATTGATGGTCCGGAGGTATTCGGTGAAGTCTTGGGTCTCGGGATGGAAACTGTTAGACTTGACGTTGTTACTGTAATTGAGCTGTCGAGAGAAACGACCTTTGTAGCTCAGGTGATCTTACAGATGTTGGCAGCAATACTGTCAGGAAAGTGGAAAGGGTGTCACGAACCACGGTTCCTCTGCGACGAACCATTAGATGTCCACCAACACACAAAGATGTAGATACCCAAGCCTGGAAGTACTGACAGCACCAAAGATCAGCGATGTAAGTCGTGGAGGTGTACTTGAATTTTGAGTGCGGGGTTTCCGAAAGTCTCACAGTCTGCTCTGACTACCTTCGGGATCTTCTCTCAGCAGAACAAAGTTGAGATAATGGTGACAACGATGTGGCATTGGTACCTGCAACTCCCCAACGTCCGCGCTAATATGTTTTTACAATATGGATCTCAAGCCTCGGTTTCGATACCTCCGCCCTGACCTCTCTCTTTATGATGCACCATCTCCTTGACTTTGTTCTTTCCGCGGTCCGCCGTATGCTTCATCCACGCGAGCGTTCTCGGTCCCTTCCATTGCATCATACCACGATTCTTGCGATGCAATTGCTTGTTATGCTCTTTGTAGTCTTTGATCTGATCGAGGGTCCCCCTCTTCCCGTCATCGCTGATCTTGCTATCGGTCTTCTTGTGCTTCTGCAGGAAACTGGGAGTGATCTTCTCCATCGTGGATTTATCGTCATCTTCGGAATCGGACGATGAGGATGACGAGTCGTCGTCGCTTGCCGAGCTTTGAATGTTTGGAGCGCCAGAGTCGTTAGTCTCATCCCAGTCGGAGTACTCCTGGTCGTTGCAGACGTCCAGGACTTCCATGACATTCATGAGGTGCTTGTCACCCTTGGCATAGTCCTCGTGGTAACCCGAGAGACCAGACCAGAATGTCATCGTCATTTCGATCTGGCCAACTTTCTCGCCGTAGCTGTCGAGCATATTGTTCTTCGCACGGTTGAGATCGCCCTTCCAGACATCGAGGCGGAGGTTCTGCTCTTCATTGTCGATTAAATCCTTGAGCCAGAGAATGCAGAACGCAGGGCTGTGATCACGCAGAGCAGCGTCCTGCCGGAATTCGACGACAAGTGGGGATGCGTAGCGGGCCTTCACCGGCAAGCGGATCGGTTTGTCCCCCCGTGAAGTCCACATGGTCCCGCCATCTTCATGCTGCTTTACCTTACCATTGCGTCCTCTCGAATGAAGCTTGCCTTTGCCGAGGCTGGTGGTAATCTTCATTCTCAAAGGTACCAATTCTGATGGAACGTCAATGGCCTTGACAACTGGTTTGATGTCCAGTGTGCCATACTCCCAGCCCAGCATTTCTCGTGGCAACTGGACCTGCAAGCTGCGGAAGACCATGGAGATGCGAGCGCGCCCGTAGCCTACACCGCCAGCCAATGGATAGATGCCGTTCACCTGACTACGCTCCTTAAAGACCTTTTCCAATGGCAAATAGACAATGCCAAGTAGTGCGTCATCTTCATGTACGCGAGCGTCTCGTACAGCGATGTGAACTTCTGTGTTGCGCACATCCCGGATGAAGCGCTCACAGCCAGCGTTGAAGAACGGCTTTGAGTTCTTTGGCTTGGTGCGAGTCTTGAAGACCTTCTTGTGGTTAAGAATGATGGTGCAGTAGGATGAGGGCAAGCTGTCTCCTTCTTCTTCTTCGTCGCTGGCTGCAGCATCCTTGTCGCCCTTTTTCTTGTTCAATGTCTCCAGCTCTAATCCCGTGATTTGGTGAATCTGCACACTGAGAATGCCAGAGGGATAGTCTTCGGCTGGTGGTGAGGCAATGATGAGCTGGTCCTGACGCGCTTGGAATTCTTCCTTCTTCTGTTGCTCAACTTCAGGTCTGTGCTCGACGCTGGCCTCACGCAGCTTGTTCTCTGCCTCTGCGTACGAGTCCTTCTTGAGTTGATCAATAGTGTTGATGTTAGGATCTTCTTGCTGTATTTCGAGCTGATCATCCGTGATTCTAGTTTTGGAGTAGTAGCCGAGACTCCAAGATAGTTTGCCAGGCATACCTTCGCCTGCCTTGAGAGCCTTGAATCCATCCTCGCGATCTTGCATCTTGCCATTCGTCTTGGGCCCCTTCATGATCTCCTTGAGATCCAGCTCGATACGGCCAAGGTCATCGTCAGCGGTCGTTCGATCAGAATCCCAGAGCTGCAATCGTAAGCGCTCGTCAACGTTCAGCTCGTCCGGAGTGACCAGAACGTAGCACTCCTCGTTCCAGTACGGCTCCATATTCTTTTGCAAGACACGAGTGGACCATACTGGCTTGCCGAACTTCGCCCACCCGACCGTGACGTATGGATCTGCCGAGCCCTTCTTGAGAGGTCCTAGCCCTGCGTCGCCCTCCTTGAAATCAAACGCATGGTGTATTCGCACCACAATGATGCCTTGTGCGACTGTGTCCTTCTTGAAGTCGTCGCCCATCATCATATCTTTCAGGTTGAGGGTGAGCGATTTCGGTGCTACGTATTCAGCGAGTGCGGCGTCCATAGAAGACTGGACGAAGCTTGAGATGAGTGGCACATCCATCAAGTTAGGACCCCTCTTGATCAGCGGTACACAAGAGAGGTTGACCTTCGGTTGACCGAGGAAAGACATGGTGCAGACCGAGAAAAACGGAGGATCAGGGCAAAGCTGGAGTCTGATGCGGACGACGCCTATGATACCGGAGAGTTCAACCCAGACAGCTTAAAAAAATATCAGCAGAGTGAAGGAGACGTATTTGAATCGACTTACGGAGCTTGATCTTGCCAGGAAGATAGAAGGCAAGATAGAGATGGGCGTGGTTCGCTCTCGACTTGATGCCATGTCCACCTTTCGGGCGATACGCAAACGCGATTTCCATGTTGACAAAGTCACCTTCTTCAGCTTCCATGCTATCTGAGGGCTGCTCGCCTCCACTCTCACCATCATCGGCGACAGTCCTGTCTCCCTTCTCTTCGTCGGCGCTCTTCAACTTCCCATCGGCGTTCACCGATCTTGCAGCTGCACCTGTTGGTAACCATCTTACGCCAAGCAGACGGATTGCTTCACTGCCCTGTCCAAGATCTTCCACTGCAACCATGCGTACCATGCTTGGCAATGATGCTTGCATAACGTCTTCGAGTGTGTCCGAAATGCTGGTGAATAGGTCGGGATTGATCAGAGGCCAGATCGATGCCATCAGTGAATTGAGCCATTGGGTACTTTCGGCCGTCTCGCTTCTGGCAAGCTGCTTGCCCTTTTGACGCTCCGCATTCCAGACTTCGACGTCCCACACGTTCTTGATCTTATTGTCCGTCCATTGCCTCATGAAGAGGATGGTGCCTACCGCAATACCAGCTGATAGGGCAAGCTCGATCAAGTGGAAGAACTGCTTGGGCCAGCCAGAGGAATTGCGCGTGAACCAGAATAGAGCCCGCACACCAAGCAGTCCAACGGCAATAAGACCCAGCCCGACTTCGACGGCCCTTCTGTAGACTGTGGTGATCTCCTGTCGCGTTCCATCAAACTCTGGCGGTGGAAACAAGATTTCCATTGCTTTGTGCGAATTTTGGGAGTCATGTTCATCTTCCTTTAGCATATCGTCCGTCTTCTCGATCCCGCCGGTACCAGTCCTGGTCTTCGGCTCTATTCCTACAGGCGGGTCGTTCTCAGCTGTGCTCTTCATGTCCTTGTCCGTGAAATCGTGGATCATGACTGGCAGATGCGTCACCGGATCTGTGACTTCTCGTTCCGTGCCATCTGCGCTAAACTTTTTCATGTGCTTGCGCGCCTTCTTAGGGTTTTGCTCTGTCATGACGCCCTCTGTGGTGTCTTCAGCTCCCTGCTCAGAGTCTGCATCTTGTGGTAGCTGCTTGCTGTTTGCTGTCACAGTCTGTCCAGCATGATCTGGCGCCTCTTCCCGCTCCCGCTCTAGGTTCTTGTTCTCTGCGTCGTAGGGCTGGCCTCCCTCAATGTGTGCGTCGGTGCCATGTGTGAAGGCATTGTATGCGTCGCCGATGCGCTCGCGCCTACTTCGCTCGTCTACATTATCTTCGTCTGGGTCTGGGTGCCCGTAGTCTTCCTGCCGGCGCTGCTTCTCTTCCCGATACCTTTGGACGGTCGGTATGGGATTGCGAGCAGTGTATGGCGACTTGTGCGACCTGCGCGCGCCTTCGACATCTTCGACACCAGACATGGTGAGGTTTCGTGGTGTGTGTAGAGTAAGCTAGTGTACAGCGGGGATCGAGTCGGGAAGGCCGTGAGGGAGTCGTGAGGGCGTTCAATTGCTCGTGTCGCAGGCAGTCATGTAGTCGTCAGCTGTGTTTTCATAAGCCTGGTCGCAAGACACAAGGATGCAAGCAGGTAGCAATGTCGAATGCAGGCCAGGCCCGCAGAAGCTTGGAGATTCCTCGTTTCCAGCTGCTGGAGCTGTTTACACCTGACGTATGCTCACCAGTACTGACAGGCCACCCTCAGCATTTGCGAGCCCAGAGCGGCCAGCTACACTCCACATGCTGCACGTTATTCGCTCCACTAACACCGTCAAGTGCCGTCGTGCCGTTTCAGTGAGGCTTGATCGTCACCGAATGACGTCTTTTTCCAGCTTTAACGCGTTCTCAGACCACCTAGCCACATCAGCCACTTGGCAGTCGCGTGCGGGGAACCACCAGGCGCTCAAGTCTCATCGTTGATGGAACTTTTGGCGGCAGGTGAGGAAGATGCTCGCATCGTCGCTCTCGCTGAGTTTCATCTTTAATGGTGTCTGCAGGTCACAGAAGCACCGTCAAGCACTTCTTGTCGGCATTCGCTCGGTTATGCGGTGCCGAACCCTGCAGCGATCATTTTGAGGATGATGTGGCTGCGATCCACTCGCCTGCTGCAACAACAGCAATAATTTGTATCGCTTTCATGCTCGGCCGACCGCACGTCAGTGTGAATCGACTGTTAGCAAGGGTACGAGACATCGCAGATGGCGCGTTCTACGATTCAGGTGACATGGAGAGACGTAGAGGAAGATTATACTGGGCACACGATGGAAAGAGGCACACCGCTGCAAGAAACTTCAACCAGCTTTGTCATCCTCTGCTCTCTCAGCCACTCCACTGTTCTACATTGGCTCTTCCCCAACAACTGATTATGGTGATAGTCGCCGCCCTGGCAATTGCATCAGTCACACATGCTTGCGCCAAGCACAAGGTTTTCTTCGTTGCATGAGTCGATATTAGCCATACAGCCGAGCGACACTAGAGCAGTCGACTCAACGCACCCATGTGCAACGAGAAAGGCAGATTCAGCAACAAGGTCAAGATCAATTGCATCTGCCTAGAGGTATTCACCATCAGGCGTTGCATTCGCGCAATCCGAACATACTTATCTCACCCGGAGTAGTCGTAGGACGCCAGCAGTCATTGAACGTCCATCACGGTTCAAAGTACCATCCATCTGCAGTTTGCAAAGATTCCGTATTCTCCAATCACGACAGTTGGTGCACAAGGTGCTTACACAATCCGCTGCTGAGTCACCTTACGCCCTTCATGTCGGAGTACCCTTTGAATGTCACGCTAACGGGATAGCATCCCCACTCCGGCCCTCTTCACGTCCGAGCTTACAGGACAGGTCTGGGGTTCTTCGTATCTACCAGTCAGAGCGCCAGCCCAGTGCTTGTTAATTCACCGAGGCGTTTGTATGGCTAAGCTTTCTCTAGAAAGTCTTGACGAGATCGTACTGATTTGTGGGGCTGCACATGGCAGTGCTCCGACTTGGGCTCTTCTTTGGTTCGCTGCGTTGCCTGAAGGGGTTTTGACGCGTCGCATCGGCGTTGGAGGCCTTGTCGCGCAATTGCATAGTGTGCACGAAACCGGTGTCGGGATGGAAGTGGTAAGGCAGCATTGCAATTCATTGGTGAGTAGGACACTCATCGAGTGTTGCAGTATGATGAAGAGTCATTCCGAAGCACGGCTTAGCAAGCGTGTGAATGACGAGCGGGTGAGGGTGTCATAGGTAAGGATCTTGCGAGGAAGTATGAGAGTTGCAGGTGCATATAAGAGCTGGAGATGGGCGCGGTGGTGAGCATCACACCACAACAAGCAAGGCCTCAGTTCTAGATCCAGCCTCAAGAGCTCAAGGCCATATACCCGTACACATCACACGAACTGTCCCATATCGTACCATCTAGCAACATCACATCGACTACCTCCACAATGTCTTCCAACACATCACACAGCAAGGCCTCGACAGACCGTACATCAACATCTTCCACAACCACATATACCGCGCCTCCATCATACGCGCTGTCAGACGCTTCTTCTATCAAATCCAAATCGTCCACGGTCAAGAAGCATTTGTCCTCAGTGTTCGCTCGAAAACGTAGGCTGCCATCTTTCACTGCCTAGTGTCCTCTGTACTGACCACAGCAACAGTAAGCTCGAACGAGACCCGGACGAAGACTACTAAGGCGCCGAGCGGGAAGGATGGCTTGACAACAGAGGAGAGGAAGATCCGGAATGAGGCACGGGCGAGCTATTACTCGACACTGGGTTAAAAACGACACTGCCGGAAAACATGTGGCCCTGTTAGGCTATTGAGAGGCTGCTTGGAACATGTTCAGGGGATTGAATTGCTTTTGCTGGTAAAGGCACGACTTGACTGAGACGTTCAGGATTGAGTTCGCCCATAGGCGTATTTCATAATAGACCTTTTGCACCGGACTCCATGCATGTTCTCAAAACAAATCCTGCGTGTTGTTCCACGCCGCGCCATCCAGCCACGTCAAAAAGTCTTCTGCTTGAGTTGGGATAGGCTCCATACCGTCCAGCATTGGAATATCAAAGAACCCTGGCCCTGTCACAGGAGCAATGTTGCCTACCTCACTGCCCAGGTTACTGCCGGTCGTTGGTGGCTCGTAGTTGAGCACTTCGTCTAGAACCAGCGCAAGCATCTTATTGAGTTCGGTGCATAGCTTGTGATTGCCATCTCCCGGGAGGATAAGCCACTCAAGGCTGGAGGTGAGCACAGAGAGATTCCGTATTACATCAGCTCGAAAGACGGTGTCGGGAAGTGGGACGCCTTCGATGGTGGATTTGCGCAGCTCGAGCGCAAGAACACCAGCCGCGGGGAAGCAGTAAAACATGATGACTGTGGCGAAGTGTCTTCGCGTCTCGTATGCACCGTTGAGAGGTTTCGTGAATACGAGGGCAGTGGAGAGCAGCTTGAGGGATACGTCGAGTAAAGCAGGGAGGGCTTGTTGTGTTTGGCGTTGGAGGAGGCGCTGGATTTGGAAGTGCGTGTGCAGGTACTCGAGGTAGGCGGATATCAGGCGTACCGTGATGCCGGCGCCGAGTCGATGCCAGGCAGAGTCATCGTCGTACATTTCGTAGCGAAGATGGCTAGGCAGAGTCTCCCAATATTGAGTGCATTCCGCTGATATTGTCCTGGGAGATTGTCAATTTGAATCAATTGATGGAGCTTCGGCCAACCACTCACCTCATGTTGTGAGCTACGTCGCTGTCCTTTTCTCCAGATAGCGACTGCTCCAGTAGCCGCTCTTTGAATACAGCATGCTGACAGCGCAACCTGATACACGTTGAGGGGTATATATGGCCATCAGTGTTCCAGCCATTTCCATCCAATCGCGACAACGCTTTGTTGATGACCTCAGGATCCTCAGAAACAATTACATCGTCACTGACGTCGAGCAATTGCTTTCGATCACTGTATCTCCAGCCTATCATAGGCGGACGACCGAAGAAGATAGCCAGTGTCTTGTCGATTCGGTAGACTGCAGAGTACAATCGTCTTCTGGCTTCGCGTAGAAACAACGGCTCCGAGTTCGCCCGTTCTGCGTATCCTCCCTCGCAATGCATGCCTGCAGCATAGAGGGCTGAAACACTATCGCCGAGTCGGCGCCAAGTCCCGTGATCTATTTTGATTAGCGCAGAGGGCAGTGGTTCGAACGCAAGCACCTACAATTGTCACCGTAGAAGTTGCTGATAATGAGCATGTTGGTGTAGATAAGCCAGACCATGATGTCATTGACAGCTCCATGTATCTGACAGAGATGTATGCAGTCATTCGATGCATGGATCATGTCCTCAATCAATTCGTCTCTGTCAAGCCGTGTGCCATCATCAAGGGTGAAGATCGGGTCGTGTGGTGATGTGAATTGCGCATTGGAGCATACGATTGCCAGTATAAGACCAAGAGTTTCCCACCGTAAGTTCTTGCCCGTGAATAGCGTGTGAAACTCGGAAGGGCGCATGTCAGAAGGCACTCTCATGGGCCGTGCAGTATTCCTAGTCATCTCGGCATACATAGCCACGGCATCGTTTTCGGTGTTTGCAAGCTGAGCCAGATCTAACCTCAATTGTGGCAGAGCTGATATGACTAGCGGGCCTATCAAGGCAGACGCTTTTTGTTGTTCAAAATACAACCTGAAAGATTTCTCGAAGAACGAGATTGGCAGAAGCTTCGTGACGATCGAGTGACCTATGCCGATTTGACAATGGCGGCTGCCAAGTACAGTTCTGTCAGAAACAGAAGGTGTTCTGCTCGTCCTTTCTGATGGCTGCTCGTGCACGCTGTCAGGCAGAGGTTGCTCTTCGACAAACACACTAGCATAGCTCGTCGAGCCGAGGAAAAAGCCTCGTGTAGGGTCCTGGTTTGGCTTGGTACATCCTGTCCTGGAAGTGGTCTCAGGCGGTGTTGGCCAGGAGTTGACCAGGTCGTTCCTGAGCGTTGGCGGGCTCAAGGTCAACGGAGCCAGCCTCTCCGGACGTGTACTGAGCTTTCGACGGCGTGGCTCGGGCTTCTTACGCGGAGTCCCTGCCGGCTTGGTCATAGGATTGGGATGATAAAAACACTTTAGTGGTCAACATGGTGCAATCCAACTGCGGCATCTTCATCTGCTCACTTGCTCAGCAATGCCCCGCGTTTGACATTTTTGACACGTTCCTGGAGTGTGGTCGCACCGGATCTTCGAGATCCTGCACGGTTCACAACTGGAATTCCGATTAGCTTGGCCGAAAGTCTCGGAATATTGACAAACCTTTTGGGCTTTCCGTTCCTTCTAAGCTCCCTTGACATGGCTGATGCCTTCCCGATCCTGACCGGAGGAAACGACAATGGTTACAACAGCCTTCTGTTGTTGAGATTGCATGCTCATGTCGCTGCTGTCGTGAGTCCGAAGTTTACTCCGAGTGTGGAGTGCATCGCGAGTCCGAACGATGACACAGCAGAACCACGATCTACCATTGGTCAACTACTGAGGAGAGCGGGCCCTTCGGCATAAACGCGCCGACGGCGACTGCCATTCGCCCTGCGATGCAGGTGCCATCAATTCTGGAAAGCAGTCAAGTAGAATCGCTGTTGCCTGATAGTTTGAAGAAGTCGACGTCTGCTCGTTGGCATTCCCATCCATCATGCTGTACCTGGCGCTGTGCAAGGCAGTCTCGCGAAGTTGCGGTCAGCACAGCTCTTCAAAGCCGCTTCCCGCTTTCCACTGCCTCGAACCTGGGATCCCTTTCCACGGTCTTGCAGTCGTGAGCACCGCTTCTCATCATTCCCGCAAGATCGATCATCAGCCTACTTGCCCATACAAACCCTCGCTTGGGGCTTGCCAGCGTGCGCAAGAACTGCACGCCATCGCGATTATATTTCAAAGATGTGCGTTGGCACTTGACAGCTTCAACGCATGACCGACTAGGGGAAAACCTGTCGCAGATCACTGGAGCAAACCATTGGCTCCAGCTCATCGAGGGTGGTCACTATGCTTCACGCCCACAATAGAGCCAGGCTGTGTATGTCAGCGGCAACTGCAACAGAGCCGCAAACAATGAGCAGTTTGCGCCCACCCTACCCTCACCATCAGCAGCAGCTGTGCGACTCGCAATTCGCTTCGTGAACACCGCCTTTTGATGAAACCCCGGGCTTAGCGAGCGAGGCGCAGTGTAGCCCGGCATAACTTCGAGGCCTCAGGCTGATGTCGACATCCCGAAGCGCTCAAACGGTACGTTTCGAATTCGCAGCCTTACCACCGCAAAGAGCGCGATCGACAGAGTGCAGGTCCGACCGAAGACGATAAATTGCATCTCGAATTCTTCAGTGTCAAACTTCTTGGTGGAGCGCAGCGCGAGCGTCAATTGCGGTTTGGTGCGACCCGGGTGCTATGCAGACGGGCTGCAGCTAAGCCAATAGCTGCCACTGGCGCCATCCTTCTTCACCGGTGGACGTGGGGCTCTGTGAGATGCGCTCAATCGCCAGTTCGAAGCAATCCTCACTCTTCATTCTCAGCCGCGTTGGAGTGATTCTTCTTGCGCGCTGTCCCTCGCCCAGTGCTAAACGTCCCTCTGTCTGCCCGGACCAACCCATCTATCGTTGCCTGTTGCCCGTCCACTTTGGCTTGCTCTGAAGCCCCGCGAGCCGTTATCTGTGCGATTCTGTCAGTTTAGGGCCACCAGGCCGAAGAGCCAGCGCTGGCGCATCGTTTTGCCAGGCAACTCTGGAGCTAGAGTCATACGGCTTGAGGGTCCTCTGATCCTGCTTGGGCGCTCATAGCGTCCCTCTGCGCATCATGTCCGGTTTCCCTCCACAGTACCTTTACCAGCAACAACAACAATTCTTTGATCCATCCTCGTTTGAGCATTCCCAAAATGCCGCGTACCGCTCCAAGACCCCAACGGACTCTATGATCAATCATTCCGGATTATCGCCTGCAAATTACTCGCCGGGACCGCTCATCACAACGCCTCCACCGCTAAGCCGCAACCCTTCGCAGCAACCTGTGCCAACCCAGGAACAGGTGCCAGACCAGGTCTATTGGGACAATGGCAGCTTTTCAAATTCTCCGACATCTGTGAGGACTCCGGATAACGACTCCTTCGAGGTGGAAATGCTCGACAACCCCGACATGCGCAGCTTCTACCAACAGGATTCTAACATTATGTCAACACAAGCTTCACACAGCAACATCCAAGCTGTCGACTCGAATATGTTCTTCAGCGATCAAGGTATGTTTGGCAAGATGCTTCAGTGCTTGTGTGCTGACGAAATCAGCACTTCATGAAGCGTTCAACAGTACATTGGCGCAGCAGCAGATCCAGCCACAGTTCAACGTACAAAACTTGCAGCAACAGAACATGATGGCAGCTCACCCACAAAATACGTTGTTCAGTCCGAACTACACAACTCAACCACACGCACACACCCAGCAACAGCAGCAAGGTCCATGGAATGGCCAAGCAACTCCTCGGTTTGGAGGGTCCCCTCAGAGTGGGCATGCCATGTTCGATCCCGTCTCCGACCCTACTTTGTACACGCAATTCTTTAACAACAACGACGTCAACTCCTGGACAGTGAACTTTACGGACCCAAATTTCCTCATGTCACCCAGCGAGCCCATGATTCCTCCACAAGATATGATGTTTGGCTTCACTGCGCAGGACATGGCCCATCGTCATCAGCATCGCGGTTCACAATCATCGTTCGTCCAGAGTCCCGTCGAGCTTCGCTTCAACGGAGCACTGCAGTCGCCGACTCAACCAACTTTCGTCAACTACGATGCGTCGTCCGCCCTCATCACGGACAACTACATCGTGCCGAACCAAGATCATTTTATTCCACCGTCACCATCCACCTCATCGGTCGGGCAGTACTCGCAGTCGTTATACCAGCCCGTTCCCAGTCCACATGCTTCGGCACCGAGCCCGGGCAGCTCTGATGGCAAGCACTCGTATCAGCAGGCAGATTTCGAAATGCTTGACACGCTGCCAGCGCATCATTCCAATGCAGCCATGTTTTCTCCTCCTCATTCATCATCGCGGGGGAGCGCATCGCCCGGCCAGCCAATCCCCGAGGTCTCTTTCGATGCTTCTCCCGAGCCGGAGCAGGTGAGACGGGAATCGACTTCAAGAGCCCTGGGCAAGTCAGGAGGACGCGCACTCGGTACGCACCTGGACCCCAGAGTCGCAAAGTCGGCGCACGACATGCGAAAGATTGTAGCATGCTGGCATTGTGTCCTTCAAAGAGACAAGTGCGGACCCGGAGACACCTGCGAGAGGTGTTTGAAGCGCTCTCAGCGTCCAAATGCCGATTGTGGTCTGGGTTGCTCACGTGTGAAGCTTATTGACTTGACTGCAGCGTTCATCCCGCACCTTGTCTCGCAGATGCATGAAGACCAATTTCTCACGCAATACGTATCTCAACACATCCTTCAATGGAACAACTTGGAGCTCACAGTCATGATGACTTGCGGTCAAGACAAGATGCCGCGAATACCCGTTAAGGTCTATGAGTTTGTTCCCAAGGGGGATGCACTCGTTCAACAAATCCAGTACCGAACGGATCCTGGGTCGAACAAGCGTATGATGCACCGAAAGCAAAGCCCACCACTCGGCATGGTCCACATCAACTACAATGAGGAGAAGAAGTACGAGAGGTATGTCAGCGACATTGCTGACAATCATCTGGATGCCTTTGGCGAACTTTGCTGGATGGAAGATGATAACGACTTCCAACAGAAGCTCTTCAGACTGATGACAAGAGTCAAGCCGAAGAACGAGGACGAGGCGAAGCTATTCCGCGAGATCAACCGACTCATCATTGTCACCTTCATTATGTCACACACCCTTACCATTGCACCAGAGACGAAGTATGCTACGCTCTCGCGCATGCACTCCTTCAACGGCCGAAACGAATCATACGCATCCCCACGCATGACAAATCGCCAACTCAAATACTTCTTCTCTCGAGTGCAACGGACCATCCAGAACTCGCTTCTAAACAAGCTCCAGCAGGTCTTTAAGTCCTCGAAGGGCTGCGATAAATGGCTAGCAGCTTTCATGACCATCGTCGGCATGTGTATGGCGCTCGAGGATCAGCAGAAGACAATCCATCTTGTGCAGACTACCAAGACGCAGACTGAAGGACTCGACAACCGAGACGCACAAGCTCTTGCAGACCACGCCAACAGAGAGATCGACGAACAAGCGCACTTCATCCAGCAGATCTTCAGATGGAAGTACAACCGCAAGCACAACCCTCTGCTCAATGCGGATCACGACTGGGAGAAAGAAGTTGGCTTTGGTGACGCATCGAGCGTTAGTTTCGTGCGACAAGTCGCGCAGCTGGTCAAAGAGAACAGTGAGTCCCCGCGTGAACCATGTCTTGGTCAGAATTCTAACACAAGATAGCCGATTATTTGCAGCAGCGACTGGCCGTCAGTATCTCATCCGACAACCAGACGAAATACTCGTCACGTCTTGTCAGCAAGTTTCTAATGTCGTTCTGGATGCCGCAATGATTGCGTCGCGCCATTTTTGATTTTCTCCCGTGGTTCTTTACATTCTTGAGCGTTGTCGCACCCATTTGAACTCCCTTTAGGCACGACTGGACATCTCTTGTTCCTCTTCTCAACGCCCAGCATCAAATTACGTTGTATGGCCTACATAGAACGCCTGATGACTTACGACTGTCATGTCACGGCCTTTGCGCTTCTCTGAAACCCTAGGATCTCCTATGGATCTATACCATGAAGCAGCATATAGCTGTCTTCGGCACAAGCCCAGCTCTGTGTCATTATGATTGTCTAGCGGGAGGCCAAATACGAACAATAATATCTATTACTCCCACTTCCAATCTGATCTTCTGCACGTGACGACGATAATGTCTAACGGAGAGTAATGCCGCCGGCCCCACATCAACACGACTATAAGGCGGCCTTTCTGCACGCCTAACCGGTCGTTGTGGACCCGTCCACACCGCAGACACATCCCCCAGTCTTTCGGCCACGACTGCGTCTGGAACGCACAAGGCTGGGGCGAAGTACCCCGTACCGATACTCAAGTTTGAGGTCAGGCATCGCCGCTTTCGGACAATGGTGCACAGCCACCGCCCGCATACATGGGTTTGGGAGATTTATGCGAATGCACGTGATCAAGCTGCGGTATCTTATCTGCAGTTACGCGTCTGGGCAAGGGAGCGTGTGTCGATATTCTGGTATTGATCTAGGATATGGAGAATCGTTCCAACTCCACTCATGCACGCTACGTCGACAATGGTCATCATCACATCGTAAGCCATAGCATCCATTTCCATAACCTTGCTCGTGTCCCTTCATGCTGCGCTAAGTTTCATGCCATTCTAAGCCATGTAATGTGAAAAGGAAATTACTGCAGAACCGAATCGCGCCGAAGCGCAGGCGTCAATGGGCACTGTGGTGGTGCCTCTACAGGGGAGAGGTCCCGAGAAGCAAGACAGCGTTCCTGGTCAATCTACGACTGGAGCTTGGCGAGCCTGTTCAGGGCACCGAGGAGACCTTCAATGTGTTAGATTCTTGTTGATCATACTGAGCACTGAAACTTACCAGTAGTACCGTTGGGCAGGGTAGAGAGCGCAACGGAATTCCTGTCGCCGACGGTGACGGTCTGCACACTCGGGATCGCCGACTCCTCCTTCAGCTTCTTGGCCCACTTGAACACGACCTCGTCATCACGGTCGTTGCCAGCGACGAACAAAAAGTCGGGCTTGGCGGACTCCTCGCACTTGCTGAGGACGTGCTGGGCGGCGGTAGACTTGTCGAAGTCGACGGGCTCGATGATGACATAGTCGCGCGAGGGAATGGCCTTTACGCGCTGCTGCTCACAAGCATCGTTGATGTGGTTAGCGCAGTCGCCGGCGTGGCGAGTGGATGCATCAGGGTCATTGGCCTTGTCGTAGCGGAAGAGGATTGCGCAGTGGCGCTCTTCGACACGGCTGCCTTCAACTCGTTCAAGATAGTACTGAAGGATGGGCTTGACAGAATCCTTCCACTTGATGGTCTTCTCCTCGTTAGGGAATTGTATCCATTCATCTGAGTTTGGCTCACGGAGGAAGCAGCCGTTCTCAGCTATTATGCCCAGGCCGGGCAGGCGGTCGAACAGCAACTCCGTCTCCTGGACAGTGCGGCCGCTCATGATGTAGACAGCGTTCTTCTTGTCAGCAACCAGCTCACGGAGGACGTCAATTACGCGTTCCGTATTGGTAAGGACAGTGCTTTTCACCGAACCGTACGAAGCGAGTGTGCCTTCGTAGTCGAGTAGGAAGAGACGTTTTGATGCCTGCTCATAGGAGCTGGCAAGCTTGCTGGCCGAAAGACGAGGGATGGACATAGTGTCACGGCTGTACTGCTCCTGGTGGACCTTGGCGAGGTATTCGCTCAAGTTGCTCACCCAGTAGTCACCAGTATGATGCATAACCTGATTGCGAAGCTTTGCGTAGCGTCTCTCCTTCTCTTCCTCTGTCATCTCCAGGGCATTCTTGAACGCATCTGCGATGCCGCCGTAATCCCAGGGATTGACGGCGAGCTCAGCACCGTCAAAGATGGAAGCACTGCCAGTGAATTCGCTGAGGATGACAGGTGCGTGCTTCTTGTCGCTAGCACGACCGTCCTGGCAGATGACGAATTCGTGGCAAGTCAGGTTCATGCCTTCGCGGAGCGATGTGATTGCAAGAGCATCAGCGATCGAGAGAAGGGCGAGGTACTGCGAGAACGCAATGTCTTGCCTCAGGAAGACGAGTGGGTTGTGTGTAAGCGTCGAGTGCACAGCGTCAATACGTGTAACAATTTCGGAAACAGTTGCAGCAAGCTCAGGATCCTCGGTTGTGGAGGTAGCGACTTGAATGAGAACAACCTTGTCTTTCCACTGTGGGTTCTTGTTCAAGAATAACTCGTACGACAAGAGCTTCTGACGTACGCCACGGATGTTGTCCAACTTGTCGCGCGCGACAATGACCTTCTTGCCCTCGTAGCGCTTCTGCATGGTTTGAATCCACTCCAGGACATCGGGTTCTTCGCGAGCAAGGGCGAGTGCGCGAGGGTCGATGCCAATGGGCGAGGACCAGACGTTGACGAAGCGAGTGTCAAGCTGAACGCCCTCCTCAGTAGCTTCAACAGACAGGATGCGACTGCATGTCTGGAGGAAGTGGTGTGCGTACTCTGGTGTCTGGAAAGCAACCAGATTCGCGCCGAGCATGCCGTCTAGCAGCTCCTTTCGTGCAGCCAAGCAGCGGAAGACTTCTGACGATGGGAAAGCGGTGTGAAGGAAGAAGCCAATCTGCGCATCTGGCAGCTTCTGGCGGATCATTTGAGGAACCAGGCAAAGATGGTAGTCATGCACCCAGATAATGTCGCCGCGCTTGTAGTTCTTGACGACCTTGTCGGCGAAAGCCTGGTTGACCTGAACGTAGAACACCCACGAGTGGTCGAGGAAGGCTTTGCTCTTGGGGTGATCAGGAATGACATAGTGGAAGACTGGCCACAGGATGGTCTTGCAGAAATGTGCGTAGTGACCGTCAAAGTCCTTGTCGCTGACGTATACAGTCAAAGCGTCGTGCTCGTCTTCCAACTTCTCATAAATCTCTGACTTCTTCTCGGCGTTGATGCTGTCAGTGGGGAAACCGATTAGACCGACGGAGAGCACGTCTCTCAAGCACTTATTGTCGACAGCCGCACGTACAGCGTTGGCTAGGCCGCCGTTGCCTTGTACAGCAGGCACGACTGTGTACTCTGTAGCCCATCGAGGGTCTGCAGGTTTTGGCTCAGCATGAACTGGACCCTTCTGACGCTCTTTCAATATTTGTGCCCGCTCCTGCGCCTTCGCGTACTCGAGGATTGTGTCTGGTGGTGCAGGGTCGGCTCTCGACTGCGGCTGGTTGAAGAAAAGTCCACTGCCACCCCATTCAGGGATGTGTGCGTCGCTCCGTACCAGACTTCGAGGGTCTTGCGGCTTTGGAAAGTGGGTCGCGGCGCTCGGTTGGGCCGGAGTGAAGAAATCATCCTGCTCAAGCATGGACAAAGGTGTTTTTGGCAGGTTGATGTGCGAGGGCGGCGCCCGCTTAAGGACACTCGGTGGCTGTTGCGCATCTTGCAGGCTGTTTTTCGAGGGTTGTCTCCCAATGTCGATCAGCTGGGGCGGACCAGATGAGACAGCCGCAGCTGGCTTTGGGCTGGGTTCTGTAGATTTCGACTCATGAAAGTCTACTGTGTAGGGCAGAAACCTGCCTTGTTAGTCGAACAGCTGCGTACAGTGTCGTGGTGAGCTTACAGTGACACCACGAAGGTCGTCATGGTAGGCGAAGGGTGAGTGCAGCAACCTTTTTCGCGGGGTGACTTTCGCACTTCTCGATCAGGTATATAGGGTATGGGTAAGTTAGAGCCGCGTTACGAATGTACGGCGCCCGCTGGAAGCTCGAGGTGAGATCGCAAAGAGCGGTGTCGAGGTCAGAGGCAGGTGAGATAGTTTGTGCCGCAAATTCGAGGCCCTGTGGGTATCGTCAATAATGAGCCTCCTCCGGAACGTTTTCGCGGCGCGACGAGCGCGCGGGAAGGCATGACCTACAGTTTAAGTAGGGACAAACGAATGAGGTTGCGCTTAGCGGGCGGAAGAGAACTTCCTTGGTTTTGCTGAGCGAATGCGATGCGGTTGAGCAGGGGCGTCTCCAACAAAACGTGGATCCTCACAAGCTCGCGCCATGGGCAAGAAAACATTGGAGAACCCCGCCTGACGTCACATCTTCTGGCCAACTGCCGTGCAAACATTGTCTGCTCCGCGAACCGCTTAATTGGATATCACTCCAGCGTCACTTTTGCGTGTCATCTAGCAAGCTGCAGTGCCAACGAATTTGAGCTTGACATGACAGCTCCAGGGTGCACCGAAAGAGCGCGTTTTGCACCCCTGAGCCAATCACATGTTGGGCCGTTGCACGCGAAGCCTTGCACACGCTGCAGCGGTCTCTAGACGCTACCACGGTCGCCGAGAGCGTCCGCTCTTGACGCCGGGCACCTTTGAGGCTCTCACACGTGGGGAAACCAGCGCTGTGCCCAGCTGAGCTAGAACATGCTTAGTGAGCCATCGTGATGGCATTCTCTGACAATCCGATGTTCTGCGAAAATCCCGATGTTCAGACGCATGCTGAAAATTCTGCGTCCCAGATCCCCTGCTTTGCATCGAGGTTCCAGAGTTAATATTTGCAGAATCCCCGTCCGGGTGGTGCGGCTTCTAGAGGTGGAAGTGCTCGGAAAGCTGCCGAAGGTACCTGAAATATCGGTGGTGGAATCTGAGCCTCAGATACGGTTCAAGCGGAAATTACACTGCGAATGCACAGCTATGTGATATCTCCTGGTATCGATAGTGAACAGCCGGTTGCGAACTTCATAACACTGATCAGAATCAACGAAGTCTCGATACGCTGATCGAGTGAGGCGACCTCAGAAGACATCGTTTCGCTCTGACGTGATGAGAGCGTATTCGATGGAAAGTGCGGGCCGGGTCGGACTTGCATCTTTGGAGGCATGCACAGATAGTCTTACAGAAAGGCAAAGGTGGAACGGTTGTGAGGATAACTTAGGAGCTTTTCAGAAAAAAACTACAATGTATGGCGCGTCGCACGTGTAGCCTGCCAAAGCAGAAAATGCTGAGCACGACCTCAAGCACGTGTATTTGATTGGGAGGGAACACTGTCCAACTGTGCTCGTGTCCTGATTTCCCGAACAAGCAGGTTTGCTGCTCGACTGTCGAATGCAGGGCGCTCGTTCCCACCAATAGGTGTGTGCAAGTATTACGATCCGTCCGGAGATGAGCGACCACCACGTCGTTGATAGGCGCTGTGGCAGTCTACACATTTGAAGATATATACCACGCTGCAAACTTGCCGTATCCTACCACGTTCATATAGCGGCTTTGCAGGACACATGTTGAGGGGGAAATACAAAGCTGGTCTGACCTTCGTAAGCTCTGGATAAAATCAGGGGCCCTCTGGCACAGCTGCTAGATGATTGACTAGCTGTTCAAAGAGCTTGTTGGTTCTGGGCCGAATCCTTCGAACACGACATGTGGCCATTCGAGGTTGGTAGGGTGTAGAACTGCCAAATCACACTCGTTGTCGCATTTCATATGCTCAAATAAGGGCAAAGGGCGATAGAGCGTTCCCGACGAATCGAGAAGGTAAACTGCGCGAGCCTCGCACAAGGCTTGACTGATGCCTCCATTAGGATGGTGCTGATCCTGTGCAGGTTGACGATAATCCAAGGCCTATCAAGTGTCCCTTGCATGCAAGCCGTTTTCGCCGCTCGCAAACCAGTGTTACGCCATCAACATTATAAACAGCACTCGGCACATACTGATACAGCATCAGCCTAATCATCGCTCGCTGGAACATTACGAGTGACAACGCCTGTCACCTTTGCAAGTCCTGTTGTACATCTATACGCTACCTAACGTTCCGTCAACTGTGCCGGACCGAATCAAGTCAAATAGCATGACTCCTCCGAACATCCCGCTCGTCTACCGCATATGGCACCTCTGGCTTGAGCCTGCAGCGGCCATGAACGGCGCTCGGCTACTGTGGTGTATGCCGGAGACCTACCACGAGTACATGCCGAGCACGTCTGCATGGAGCCCGAAGTCCCAGATCATCTACGATCAGCTCGGCGCATGTTACATGGTGTTCGCGTTCAATCTGGCCTTCACGTTACGCGTAGTCAACGACATATACGTGTGGAAAGCACTCCTTTTCGGTATGGCGTTGAGCGACCTCGCGTACTTATACTCGATTTGGGCGGAGATGGGCACACAAGTGTTTTTGTCTCCAGGAAATTGGAGCCAAGGAGACTTGGTCACTATGGTCACGACTGCCGGTCCATTCATCTTGCGGATGGCCTTTATACTCGGTGTTGGCCACAACCACTCCAAGAAGGAAAAGAGGAATGCCTGAAGATCCCGGTGTATTCTCGCGGAGTGTGTGTAAGAAAATAAGGAGGGTTGTGCTGAGACATTCGCGTGGACCATCATTTCCTTGTGCTCTGGCCTTGTGTTGCTCGGGTCCTCTTTAAGTAGATCTCGGTGTGCCCTCCAGTAGAGCCATCTGTGTAGAGCTCGAATCTAAGCGCTCCGTTCTCTTCCACCTCAAATGCAGGCTCATCGAGGGCTGACCCCATGTATCCTCCAGACAACAAGACATCGGCAGCCTTCATGTTTGCGTCCTGTAAGCTCTCATATGCACCAACGCAATCTCTCGTGGTTGGCATTTCTTGGCTGCGAGTATGTACGATGACCTCGAAAACACATCCTGCCTCATACCGATGCCCGTATTGACTGCCGCGCTCCAGCGCTTGCCGAATACCCGCTGGATACGTGGCTATGTGCCCGGGTACGGGGTTTTGAGCTCGAGATACGGACGGTGCTGGCTGCGGTATGCGTGGCGCGTGCGATTGCGAGAGGACTGACAGCGGGCGAGGATGGGATGCGGTGTGGTAGTTGACATTCGAGGCTGTCATTTGTGATGTTGCAGCACTGCTTCCGTGCAGGACATGCGTCGGTGGGACCTCAAGCCGTGGAACAGGGCTGGGGAATCCAGAGCCCTGTCCATTCTGCCTATGCCGCAGCAAAAATGCTCGATGGTGATCTAGTTGCGCCCGTATCGTGTCGCTCGTCTTCTCGAAGCATTTAGCTTGTACGCCAGGGCCAAGGTCTCGTCGATATGACTTCAGGTCTGCGCTGCAATCTAGGTTCAGCAAATTTCGTGACGTTGAAAATGCGTGCTGTCGCGTGTGAGGTTGTGGTACTGCCATTGCAGTCATGTTGTAAGGAAGCCCGACAGAGTGGGAACGAGGCTAGTAAAGAGTGGTTGAGCACACGTTCGAATGGACATAACGTGCTCGCTGCGATTAACGTCGACGCAAACTTTACCCATGGACTGGGCAGTGTGCTTCCGAGGTTTTGCGCGTCTTCATGTGACGCGCTGTTTACGCGCTTTCAATTACTAGCGTCAAATGCACGATTCATCACGAAATTTCTCACCCGATCCATCTAAATCAATTGAGATTTATCACCTTGCACTGCGCTTTCTTAACCTCTATCAGACCGAAGCTTTGTACTCTTCTTCGCCTTCGCCGCAGAATCTCGGACCTTTAAAGCAGGGGCATCTTGCTTTGGCAGGTCCGCCACACTTTCCGAATTGATCACGTTCGATCCGAACAGCACAGAAGTAGTGGGCTGCATGCTGTTGGTACTGCCTGAGATACTGCCTGGGACACTGAGATGGTCGTGCACCTGGAGTTCCACACACCATTTACTGTACCCGTTCCAACAACTAGAAGTCACCAAGGTATTGGCATGGTGAGAGAGCCACACTCTAGTCTTGATTGTAGCACATTTGTTGTGTGTGTGTGTGTGAGAGAGAGAGAGAGAGAGAGCAAACAACTAAGGAGACATCACTAAGCTGGATGCAGCTTTCCCTCAATATTCAAAATGAATGGGTCGCGTGGCGCAGGAATTTAAGTGGTGCACTATGAAAATACGCGGTTGCTGCGAAGCGCAGTAGCAATTCTTGCGTCGACCAAGTCTCGTCCTGGAGGCGGACGAAGTTGGAGAGGAACGCCCAATTGATGAGCTTTTTGAACACGCCGATCGACTTCTTTTGCTACTCGAAACCCAAACCGCTGGGGAGGGAACAGGCTACATGGCTAGCTGTGCCAACGTCGACGAGCCTGCTGATGAAGGAGCCGAAATCGCGCACAATCTCAACACTCCATCCAGTGAGGGCTAGGGCGAAGACAACGCCTCGAGTAGTGGAAAGACGGGTCGCAAGCATCCTGCTAAGGAGGACAACGATGGTGATATCAAGTTGTTGAATGTCGAAGTCCTAGCAGTAGGTCGCAGGAAGAGTCCTGATACTTACTTACACTGAATACAAATCCTTCAAACCATGTTCTGATTCCTTCCGTGATATGTGGATCGATTGCTTAAGGATATCTGCTGACGTCTGCATAATTTGTGAAGTGACTTTGTCCTACAGGGAGGGGTGTGGTGTTGTTCTCATGCAGCGGGGAAAGATCGATGTGGGGCGGCCCAGAAAAGGTGCTGCAAGCTCTGCTCAAAGCGCTGGGCATCCGCGCGTGAGAATCACTTCGAAGAGCCGTGGCCGAAAGAGTGGAAAAAAAGACATCGATGTTGTCAATAGGCTAACTGGAACCTTAGAAGCATGTGACTACATCTGAATATGGCGATTTGGAGCAGTAGATAGTGGCAGGGCAGCCTTCCCAATGTTCCGCTGAGTCATGTGAGTGGTGTCAGCCGGCCAACATTTCCGCCCACATTCCATCAATATATCTGAACCCAGAGATGTGACTGACTCTGGCGGGCGATGAGGTGCCCCACAGGGATCAGATGTAGTATTATGATGTTTTAAATTCCAGAAATTTCATCAAGCAACACCGATACGGTGGTATGGGTTAGTCAATTCCCTCCTTTCGTCCTTTCGCAATGTCTAACATCCCACAAGTCTAGTGGTATGACGTCGCGTTGTGGCTGGCGAGCATTGAATGCTCCGATCCAGATCCGCGCCAGCCCGTGTTCGATTCACGGTACCGCCATGGCTTAATTCAAGTCCAGCGACATCCTTTTTGCGCTTCTTGGGTGATCGAGATCACGGTGGATCCGGGACTAGCTCCCACTAGCGTCTTTGATTGCCGAGACGACGTGCGCACTTGCGGAACACCAGTTCAAGCAGCGACATCTTTTTAGCCGCCTACACAACCCTGTTGGATTGAAATCAGTGTTGGGGGGCGCGATCTCTTTTGGTGACTACTGTATAAATTCGTTCAACTCGAAATTAGCTAGTAGGGTATGAGCCGCGCTCATAGGCCACAAGATGGTCATCGTGGATCCCTTTAACTTGAGAACGTTAGCTGCCTGCCCTCTTTGGGCATAGCTAACTCCAAGTTGAAGGAATTTACGAAGAAGCTCGTTTTTTTTGGCCGATCGGTGAGCCCGTGTGCGAACGCACCCAACCATCCCGTCTCAACCCCGATACTTGTACCTAGATAATTCAACCACCACGCTTGCAAACATGCCTATAGCGCGTCGCAAAAAGTTCAAATATAAGGAAAGTAAGGTTTTGAAGCCCTATAAAACTAATCAGAAGGAGTTGTCAAGTATCGCGCGTGCGTTCGCTGTTGGCGCTCTCACCGCGATTCAGGGTGATTATGCATCCCAACACAACCTTGCAACCAAGATGGGCCGCGCGCAGTCTAGTCTCTCAGAGCTACTCAGCAGGGTAGAAAAGAAGACAGAGGATAGTACAGTTGCTCTCTAGGACAACTCAATTTACGAGACTCAGCCAGGGCGTGGGAGGAATGTGTTGCTGAACCAGGATCAGAAAAATCGCATTATCACACTTGTAACGTCCTCACGAGAAAACCGCGAGAAAGAGAGCTGGCAGGCTATTGCAGACGGCGATTTCAATGAGATTATACCTTCGATGAGTATAACTACCTTTGAAAACGTCATGTATGAGGCTGGATATGCGCGGCGTCGACCTAATTGGAGACCCCACCTCACACCAGATCAAAAGCAAGAGCAGTATGAGTAGGCGCTTGCTCACAACCCTGATCGCGATGAAGAGTACGATAACAAAGGCTTCAACTTCCGTAAGGTCGTCTTTTCTGACGAGACTCCAGCTCGAATTAGTGAAGAACGAGGTATGATGAGGACTTGGATCCAAGGTGACGAGCGGTAGGATAATGACGTTAAACACGACCGCACCAGAAAAGAATGCTGTCTACAGTGGTGGGGATGCTTTCGGTATAACCACAAAGCACCTCATCACGTCTATTACGAGGAGACTGAGGCTGAGAAGGTGGCGGCAAAAGAGCATATTGAGGAGTTGAATCGGGACCAAAAAACACGTAATAACAAGCTCCAAATCTACGCTCGCACAGCTCTCAACCAGCTCAGAGAGACTGACGTTAATCGTCGCTACAACACTAGGAAGAGGCAGTACGTACCTTCAAAGATGGATTATACTCGTGACGATCGAGAGCGCGGAGGAATCGATAGGTACCGCCACCGCGAAGGTGCACTCAAGAAGGTCGCACCTTAGATCAATTCACTCAAAAAACAAGGCATCAATTGTATACTCCAACAAGACGGAGCGCCAGCTCACAAGGCTCGAATATCTCGCGATTACCTTATTGTTGAGATGATTGATCGACTGTGGTGGCCAGGACACTCGCCAGAGGTCAACGCAAGTGAGCACGCCTGGCCGTGGATGCGGAGGCACGTGACAAAGCAATTCACTCCTTCTTGTACTAATACAGAGTGCGAGGCTCAGTGGGTAAACTCATAGGAGGCCCTGCCTATTGAGGTTATCAACAAGTGGGTAGATGCAATTCCTAAGCAGGTCTAGATGATTATACGCGCAGAAGGCAAGAACAACTTTCACAGGTAGGTGAAATACCAAAAAGAAGTCAGGATAGCTTATTTGTATGTACCTCTACAGCTTTGTAAATTCAGATGATCAATTAGTGACCTGCGCTTGTTGTTTTAGTGAGGATTAGTATAGGGAATGCGAACGTGATTCATGGTGGGTGGCCTGTGCGGTCGGCGATCGGCCAAAAAAAACGAGCTTCTTCGTATACGGTACTCTGATGTCTGCCTCATCCCTGGCACAGACCTCGGACAATTGGTATGAGACTCCACAAGTGAAATCGCAATGTTGATATTGCCTTGTGAGAATTTTTAACTTGTGCAAGACTGGCGGTGCGATATGCGTCAAGCAATCTGCAGAAGTTAAGTCACGACAGCTGCAGTTTCCGACGGGAAAGTCGTGACGCAAAAGATTTAGGGAAACGAAACAAAGATACACAATGCAAGACGCGCTTTCTCTTTTCTCAACGTGATCTCAACCATCCTGATGGGAAAGTAAAGGTAGCTTCAAACGCGCAACTTACAATATGCATACATTACGCATCAGACATTCGCGCAGACCCCATCCTTGCTGCAAGCCTGACAGCTTTCGTCAACGAAGGATATCGATACATGTCTTCAGCAAACAAAGAGCGATGGAATTCTGACCCAGGCGAGCGCCTGTCATCGCCTGACTCCATCCACCAAGCACTAGGTGAAGATGGGTTGTTCGTAGTAGTCTACGATGCCGAGACTCAGAAACCTGTAGCCTGTGCAGCCACGAAGAGGTGGATACATGACCTTGAAGGAACTGCAGAAGAGGGAGAAGAAGGCTGGGAGGTGAAGATGGTCACTACGCACATCGACTGGATGAAGCGTCGACTTGCGGGACGGTGCGCGGACGCTCTGATCGATGACCTAGCAAGGCAAGAGAGAATGAGGCGAGGGAAGGACACGGCAGTATCACAGGGGCCACTGAACATATGGATACAGGCTGTCGAATGTTTGAACGGACCTTTCTGAATGAAGAAGGGCGGGAGTCTGATGCGGTCGTACGACAAACCAGTTGGACAATGTGGCTCGAAGAATGGGTACCGTCTGCTAGTCCTGCTGCGAGAAATTGATCTCGACGAACGATTGTGAAAAGTGGACTCGGTAGACGCATGATTGAAAAGGCTCTTGGCCTGACACTCGACGCGGGCTTCCGCGCTGGATTGGAGGGGCCCTCCAGCGAGAGGTCTCCTGGTTTCAAAGACGATGGATGCGGCTTCCGACTTTGATGAGACTGCCCGTTCGTGTGGATGGGCGCGGAAGGTACTTGTGTGCAACTGCCGCTTTCGTGAGGTCGTAATTTCCAACATCTCAATAGACCTGATCTGCCAGCCGAGTGAGACCTCAGCCCCACGCGCGATCAGTATATGCTCATCGTTTCGAAAGACATGCCATGACGGCAATTATGTCCTTGCGCACGCGGCTTCTTCTCTATGACCGACTCACGTCCTTTGGTCTCGCAAGTGGACTGGCCTGAGCGTATCCAGCTGCACTCACACGTGGAGCCTCATTACCGACTGTTAGCGGCACTAGGTCAGTCGCTGTTGTGGAACCATTCATCGCGTGCACCACATGATCATTGCAGCCTCAAGACTACTGGTCAATCGGCAAGCAATTAAACTGCTATCTAGGTATTCTGAAACCGGATGCAGTGTGCCGATAACGGGTTCGCGGTTGCCAACTCGGGCATATACTGTCCAATCTGACGATAGTATCCCCGGACGCCCACTCCAGCCGAGATATCACCTCGTTCAATGCCCTTCTCCGTTTGAGCTGTGGATCTGTGAGGTGCCTTAATCATCCCAGATCTAGAGCGCCAGTTTCGAAGGTGATACGATGCATACCGGAACCTCGTCCTGCACAAGCTGCATGTACCCCTGCAGCTATCTGTTTGCCAGGAATAGGCTGAGTACCTCAGCCTTGCAGGTCCCACGACCATCGACAGCCGAATGCGGATGCTGCTGCATTTTCGCGAAATGACCTGAAACTTCACATCACCACATCATTCTGTGCTACTGTTATGCTGTACTGGACCTGTTGGGAAGCATGTTGAAGTCGCACAACGGCCCCGTCAGGAGCTGTACCCCCAGAAATGACCGCTTTACAGAAGAGGACGATAAGTTCATTCAGCTCGTCAACCCTTAGCTTTGATTATCAGACTCCGACTAAACTTCCAATTTGATACTTCAATCCAACATGTTCTGGGAAGACTGATCACGGCGCCATCGAGACCGAAGCTGCTATCCTGGCTATCCTAAATATGGCTACTACGAAGACCGTGACGGTTACGAGAGCATAGAGCAATATTCCTACGCGATACGAAGAAGCAAGAGGCCTCCCTGCGCCAGCTGGTGCCCATTCTGCAATGCAAGAGTATGTCTAGATTCTTCAAGCAGGTAGCGCGCGATGCACAACCACTATCAGATCACGAACCGTACTGGCCACGACGCACCCGTGAACCAACGTCGTATTGGTATTCGTAGATTGCAACAAGATAGCCATGTCCTCATCCTTTTTCGATATAAATCTAGAAAATTCACAATGAATACCAACTGGCGTTTCAGCGGCCACAACATCGTCCACGTAGAAGAAGAATGGGCACACTGAGAAAACAACAAACACAAGGAAAACGGTGCAACAAAGGATCCCATCCACATAATCAAACACAGCGCCTCTCTTTCTTCTTGCGCTCCCACACAAGGCGCTCCTTCGAGCGAGTCTCAACCTTTGCCCTCCTATTGTTTGCAAACTTCAATCTCTTGATCTCTTCGCCTTGCCGAACGAGCTTGCTGCATTCATATTGATCGGCCGCGCGTGCCTGCAGCTAGGCAAAGATGAAGAAGGCCTTGGATGTGTCAGTTAATGTGCTCTGGGGCACTACATGGAGAATTATACCGTATCAAGATGCCAATCAGGTTCAGGGATGCAATACACGCTTTGAGCATCTGAAAGTATCTTTGCCTCATCGCCCTGAAGAAGTCGATTTATACTTAAAACTGTGTGAGGAGATGCAAACCGATGGAACCGAAGGAGCAATGATAGGCAACCGATCTTCATTGTAGATCACATTGAGGTTGTTGTGACAAGAGCTGTCCTCCATAGGGCCGCGCTCTGCCTCGACGAACGTGTTTATGTCTTAGTATCTTGACAAGCGAAGACGCTTGCCTCGGACCACACGTCTGCTCCCTCACTGAAGCCGACCGACAAAGGCTGGGTCTGAGGAGTTGGAGGGCTGATATTGGCATTCCTCAGTGGGCGTTTTATTAAGGGCAAAGAACATTGTGTTCATCCTGAAGGCATTCGTGATTTGGGTTCAAATTGGATTGGGAAGGATGTATTGAAGATTGAGGAGAGATTGAAGAGATCGTGTATGCCAGCTGCAACAATTCTTGCTTGTAAAGAGCGGTTGATTGAGTAAAGATCCAGGGTTGAGAAAGGTGCGAGCTAGATTGTGAATGGCCACACGAAATCAAAGATTGCACATGAATGGCAGATTCGCACCCACACAACCTGACTGTCTGACTGTCTGACTGTCTGACGGCACAGCTCCTCGAAAGCGACCAGGAGCAGAGAGAGAGAGAAAGTCATCGCGCTAGAGTGGGAAGTAGACAGGATACTAATAGCGGTGAACTCAGAATTAGGTGACTGCCTTCGGCCTCACCCATCAATCTATCAGAATGACCAGGTATGAACAGTCCTCAGTCATGGTGAGAGACGACGCTGGACGTAGTCGAGCCGTTGACACGGTGATCCTTGGCGCCATTGGGAGCAGCAGTGACTTGGTCGTTATCGCCGTTCTCAGTGTCGTCCTCGGAATGTTCAACAGCGGGACGAGTCATCCTGCGACGTCGTCGTGGCTGGTTTGCTCGATGCTCGTTGACATGGTCGTCGTTGGTGGTGTCGTCGTCATCCGAGTTTGCAATAACAGGGCGCCCTGCTCGCGCTGATCTGGCATGTGGTTGTTCCTGGTCAGACGAGTCGTTGACTGCTCCTGCCGACGCGTTGTGGTCGGCCGCTCCTGCTATGCATTGATCTCATCTCCTGCATTAGTGTCGGCCTCAGAACCTTGTGTGGCAGCTTTACAGACTCTGGCGCGTGACAGCAGTTTCGCTTTGGCTCTTGCTCGTGTTGGCTGCCCGAGATCCTCATTTTCGCGTGCGACAGCTCCGCGGCACGCTTCTCAGTAGATGCTATAGCGCCGAGACGAACTGTTGCTTCTCTGCCGTGGGTTGTGTGCGGGCGAGCTCGTCCTTAACATTGTCGTAGAGATTTGCGAACCCATCCAGTATGACCTCCAATTTGGCTGGGAAGAGATCCTGATGTCTTTGGAAGTGACTGCTTCAAGCTAGGGTGCGCATCGTGCGATCGCTAGGATACTCTCGTATGTACGAGCGTCGACATTCTCGAGTGTGAGGGAAATTAAGACTGGAAGTGTACAAGGCATAGTTGGCACTTTAACCACTGACCGCGCGATGTCAACGTAGGCGATCTCCAGCTCCTCAAGCTAAGATGCCTGCGATAGCATCATGTTCAGGAGCAAGGCCAATTTGCAGACAGGCCCGCCGCTAGTCGCTAAGAACTCCCACTTGATCCTCTTTGTGGCCCTAAAAGCGGACAGTGATTGAGTCCGGGCGAGAGCACGTTGCTGAGGCATGTGTCCAGCCCTTGTTGTCTAGTCTTCCGCGGTAGAGCTTGGTGGGAGGCGCAACGCTGTTACTTGTTGTCTTGCTCCTTGCCGTCCCCACAATAGCAACATCAAAGATAGCCGTTGGCAGCTAACTTGAAGGAATCCAGTGGTTCTGTGCCTACTCATAAGTGGAATGAACATTACTAAGACACTGATGTCTACACCTAGGCCCTCAATCGCGTCTAGTATACCCACAAGGCCCAATGGGGCACTGTCTGTTGTGAAATAGATGTACCTAGGTAGTTGTCTAACTGTCGCTTTGCAGCGTCCTAGTCGCCCAGATGTCTTATGTTGATTGCTTGGTTATCGCCTTGCGTAGACGCGCCTTTAAATCCGCGACAGCGTTGGTGGAGCAGCGGAGTACAGACAGCTTTAAAGTAAGGCTCGTGATATAGTGCTTGATATTACTCTTCTCAGATGTGAGAAGCTGCAGAAGTGTTCTGAAGGCAGGCCAACTTGCTAGGAGTGTAATCCTCGGGAAGGGTAGTTGGTAGATCTCCACAATAATAATACATCGTTGGTGGAATAGGCAAATAAAGCGCAGAGCTTTTGCTGTTGCTTTGTTGATGTGCCTAATTAGTGATACCGCAAGTGGCGTCTGCCCACTAATAGTTGCGAGGGCGCGAGCAACGCTGCGGCTGGTTGTGTTAGACTCAGCATTCATTGTAAACTTGTATCTGCAAGTGCAGGGTGGAGACACTTGTGCAGTGAGTGGGAGACGAGAAATGTTGTGTTGCTTACAATAAGGTTATGCTATTTAGTCTCTGCTAACAACACTGTTTATCACCAACTAGAACAAGCCCCTCCAACGGAACGTCGCACCCAGCTACTATTGTTGTTACTGAACAACTTGCGATCATAGATGCAGGTGCCGCGGTGATGGAGACGGAGCGATGCCCCACTGTATGCCGTTGTGATTGGCTGACGCTATCGATGCATGGATATTTTGAACTCTTGGCATGCCACCACGGGCAGGCGCAACGCTCGACACAAAGCCCAAATCACTCCAGCGCTCGACGACCCCGCCCGCCCACTTCTCCAGGCACATTCCCACACGTCAAACACGATGCCGGGCCCCAAGAATACGCTCCTGATCGAAGGTTCCTTCGAGGAGCTTACCGACGAGTTCGCACAATACATCGATACGCTCAAAAAATCCCAGGGCGACGAGAGCTCGAATGTTCAGCAGGAGGCCGCGGACCTGCTGAAAGAGAACAAGAAGGATGAGGTGCTCAAGAAGCTGGTCGTCGGTGCGCAAGCGCTCAACCAGGCGCCTGAGAAGGGTATGCGAGCGACACAGTCATGGAAGTGGAGGTGGGGCTAACACGGCGGTGCACAGAGTTCATAGCAGCATACAACCTGCTGATCCACCTCGTAAACCAGTCGCCGAATGTGTCCATGTTCTTGCCCAAGATCTGCCAGAACCTGAGCGCGCCGGTCACCTCCTCGCCCGCCAACGGCAGCGGCCTCGCCCTTTCGATTCTCAGCACAATCTTCAACATTCTTCCCGCGAACAGCGAAGTGCGCTACCACGTCCTACTCGCCATCCTCCGCGTCGTTCGCGCCACAACGAACTTCGAGTACCTGCGTCCACAGTTGAAGCAGTTGGACAGTTGGTTACAGACTTGGGAGGTTGAGGACGAAGAGCAGCGCAAGCTGTACCTCGCAGTCAGCGACTCGGCTGCTGCCGCCGGTGAGGATGAGCAGGCATACATATACCTTTTGCGCGCGCTCCGCACATTCCCCTCCGAGGAGGTTTCGTCTCCAGAGGCCCAGGAGCTCTCTCTTCGCGCGCTCAAGTCGGCGCTCACTCACCCCAGCCACTTCGATTTCCAGGACCTCACCGACCTCGACTCAATCCAGGCCCTTCGCAACTCCGAGCCTGTCTACTTCCAGCTCCTCGAGATCTTCAACTCTGATGTCGTAGACGACTTTAACGACTTCAAGGACGAGCATGATGGCTGGATCGAGAGCTCCGGCCTTGACAGCGCCGCTCTGAACCGCAAGATTCGCCTTCTTACACTCGCCTCCATCGCCGCCTCGTCAGGCCAGCAAAGGTCGCTTCCCTATGAGAAGATCGCCAAGGCGCTGCAGGTCCCCAGCGAGGACGTCGAGATGTGGGTCATTGACGTAATCCGCGCCGGTCTCGTCGAGGGCAAGCTCAGCCAGCTCAACCAGACATTCCTGATCCACCGTTCCACATACCGCGTCTTCGGCGAGAACCAGTGGAGAGAGGTCGCGAGCAGGCTCGACATGTGGAGAAATAGCTTGGTCGGTGTGCTTGAGGTCATTCAGCAGGAAAAGCAGCGGTTCATCCAGGAGAAGGAGGACGAGGCCAACAGGGCCGACCAGAAGGCTGAGCAGGCGTCAAGGTTCAAGGGACGACAGCAGCAGAAGCCCCGGGCTCCCATTGACGAAGACGCTGATTAGATGTAGATAGAGGTGTTGGGGGAGGTACTGCTTTCGTTTGTTTCGACATGTCACGACAAAAGGAGTAGGGATTTGAGCGCATGCATCACGGCTCTTTCTGGGTAATGGATGAACGAGCAGCCCTCGTGCTGCATATAGAAAATGCGATACAGATACTTCAAAACCCGGTGCTCGAAGAGCAATTGCCGTGACGTTACTCGTGTTAATTTGGGGTCTACCCTTGCTGCCTGTGTATCTATACCCCTTGAACCCTCAATCCAGCATTTGGGATCTATGCTGTCTGGACAAACTTCAAGCTGATCGGCTCGACGCCCCACGCCTTAATCTTCTCCTGCACATCCTGGTAGACCTTATCGGGCTCCTGAACAGCGTCAATCTTCACGACACGGCCCTGAGATTCGAACTCGTTAACAACGGGCATGCTGGTGTCAACGAAGGTCTTGAAGCGCTTCTTGATCGACTCGATGTTGTCGTCGGCACGACCAGAAGTTTCGCCGCGGTGCAAAAGACGCTTGAGCATGACCTCCTCGGACGCGTCGAAGAAGAGGGTGAACTTGGAAGGGACGACGGAGCGCTCGAAAGCGTGGGCCTGGTCGAGCTTGCGGGGGAACCCTGTGATCAGTCAGCTATGCAGTTATCTCGTGTAGCTCGAAGGAAACATACCATCAATGAGGAACAAGCTCTTGTTCTCAGTCTCCATGGCCTTCTTCATGGCGTTCTCCAGCAGCTGGATGGTAACCTCCATAGGGACAATCGTACCCTCCTTGATGTATGTCTTGATCATCTCGCCGAATTCGCTCCCAGGGCGATCCTGCTCCTCGCGCAGCAAGTCGCCGGCACTCAGGTGCTTGAAGCCATAGTCCGAGACGAGCTTCGTGCACTGCGTTCCCTTACCCGCACCAGGGCCACCGAGGACGAAGATAACCGTGACCTCGTCTGGCGACCAGAGCGGGCTGGTGCGCGTTGTAGCGCCGAGGTTCTCAATCGCGGGCATCGTGAGCGATGAAGATGTTTAGTGGGGTACAACGGCGTTGTTGTTGGCTCGAGGCGTTGCTGGCTTGCTGCTGCTGCTGGGCGAGTGTCCGGCAACAGGTCCTGTAGGCTTGTACTGGCCCTCGCGCTGGTCAACGATCTTCTTAAAGAGAAATGTGCCGATGCCAAATATGGCGAGAATGGGCCAGACTTTCAGGGGGGACTTGCTCTTGGGAGCACTGATGTGGGACGGTGGTTCGTTGGGGCCTGTGGGGTCGCCGGGCTGGCGGCGGTAGAAGCGTGGAGTGCTCGTGCTGAACTGGCGGGCAGCAGTGGGCAGGGCGAGGCGGACGGTGCGAGTCTTGAGTGTTGTGAGTGTTGAAAACATGGTCGGTGTAGAAGTGGGTATGACGAGATGCGGTATCAGGTGTGCAGCGTTATTTCGCTAGCGTGGGGCTATCCATGAACTGCAGGGCCAACAACTGTCTGTCACTCTTCACCTTCCTCATCCTCACGTATGGAGGCAAAGAAGAAGAAGGCGCGAAGCATCCTTCTGCCTGGTTTCGTCTGCTAACAATGAGCTGCTGATCCAACTTCCAGCAGGACCTATCACCTCAGTACTGCTGGCCCTGAACCATAGTCTTGGGTATGGCTCGCAAACGCCCTATATATGGTCGAGAGAGACCCAAGAGACCAAACAAGTCTGCTGACTCACCACGACCCACGAGTGACTGGCGTGAACCTCCTTCACCTGGACGTTGACAGTTCTTCAAGATCACTGACCTCGAAACAGACTTCAGCTCCACCATGGATCCCAAGACATCTCTCTTCGCTCGAGCTCAGCCAAGGGTGAAGCTGCCTCCTGAGCCGCCGGCACAGATCAGGAAGACGAAATTGAGCTTTCATGATTTACCCGGAGAAATCAGAAACAAGATCTATCAGTTCTACTTCTTAGATGACTATCGCTGCGAGCTTGTGGGAGTGGGCTGCGACCTTACTGTGCAAGCTCCGAAGACGCTCAAACTGCCGTCAAATACCAACCACACGTGCATGCCACATCGACACTGGCAGCCGAACAACTCTACGCGACCTGTGCAGGTCACCATTCGCTTTCCCCGCCTTTCTCGTCCAGGTTGGGGCCCTAATTCTAAGGACAAAAGTTGGCTCACTGCATACGGCGCCCTTATACTAGTTTCCAAGCAAGTGTGTGCGGAGGCTTTGCCACTACTCTATCATCAGATCACCTTCGTGTTTGAAGCGCCTCGCCGCATCACTCAATTCCTCGCCCGAGTGCCTGCACAGAGCCACTTTAACATCACAAAACTGCACCTGTGCTACACCACCTACGGAAACCCAGCAGCTGCGAGCGATGTCAAGTGGCAAGAGAAGCACATCGAAAGCTGGACCCGTGTGTGTAGAGCGGCGACCAAGAGTTTCACGTGTCTGCGAGAGCTGGATCTCGACGTATGGATCAATGAGGATGCGCCAAAATTCGACCTTCGACAGAAATGGCTCCAGCCGCTGCTGCAATTCCGCCGACTGACTTGCGACGTTCAGAAAGAAGAGTTTACAGGCGGCGCATCCTTTGCACAAAGCCCGAAGACTCTCACTACCGTCCGGGTCAGGGTGAAAACCCAACTGTGGGCGCACGACTTCAACCACAATCCTTCGGTGGCCAAAGCGTGCAAGGATCTCCACAGACTGTATGGAATAGGTATCAGCAAAGCTATACTTGGAGCAAAAGAGGCTGAGGCTATGGGCTTGTTCCACAGGGGATGGGAAGGCAAACACAGTAATTGGCAGCACCATCTAGGTTTTGCGAGGACTGGATGGTAAGCGACGGCTCTTTAGAACTACCCGTGCAAGTCTTTTGCCAGGAAGCTTTGCCTGAGCTGTAGATATAGATCCATTACATGGATGAGAAGATCAGATGGACACCACTGGCTGCTGCTTCGCTCACTTGCGCATCTTCATTCCGTAGCTCACAACATCTGCAAAACTGATCTTCCAGAATCGCAACATCAATGCCAACACAGTTGTAGAGATTCGTAGCAGGTTTCATTGTTACAAGCGCTACATCATGACAGTCATGTGTTCCATATCGTTATACAAGTCATGCTCATACCCGCACCGGGCTGGTTCATCGAACGCCGACATCGTCTTTTTGGTCTGCACCATCATCCAGCCCATCCCATATATCGCAAGCGTCGAATTCTACTCGATTCGACAATGTTGTATTTCATCTGCCGAAGCTGACAGTTGACACGATTGTTCAACTCAGATGTTCTTGGGCAGAAGGTTCGCGCTCTTAGCCTTGCTGGCCTCGAGGGCACCAGCAAGAGAAAACTGAGTGTTGATACCGTCGACACGGTGAACGGCGTTGAGATTCTTGACGCAGGTAATCTGGAAGCAGGTGGCGGAACCCTGGCGGGAGGCAATCGTGGAGTAGGCAAGGAAGTACTCCCAGATGCGGAACCAGCGGGCACCGTACTTGGCGTTAACCTTGTCCTTATTGCCGAGCCAGTTGCGGTACCACCTCCAGAGGGTAGCGGAGTAGTGGACACCGATTGTGTCGGTCATCTTAATCTCGAAACCAGCACCCTCAAGGGTGTCGATGACGAAGCCCAGAGGGGTCGAAGCATCGGCACCGGGGAAAACGTACTTGTTCATGAAGAGACCCCAGGTGAAGTCCTCGAATTGCCAGGCCTTGCGGAGACCAGCGATCTGAAGGAAGAAGACACCGTCGTCCTCGAGCATGTCGTAGACCTGACGGAAGAAGGCACCCAAGTGACGGACCCCGACGTGCTCAGCCATTTCGAGACAGGTAATCTTGTCGTAGCCACCAGAGGGAACAGGGATTTCACGGTAGTCCATGCAGAGAATCTTAGACTGATCCTCCTGGATGCCGACCCTCCTGAGGCCGTTGTTGCCCCAGGCGGTCTGGTTGCGGCCAAGTGTGACACCGGTGACGTGGGCGCCGTAGTTGGCAGAGGCAAACTTGGTAAGAGTTCCCCAACCGCAACCAATGTCGAGCATCTTCTCGCCCTTCTTGAGGCCGATCTTCTCGCAAACAATAGCCATCTTGTTGTCCTGGAGCTGTTCGAGAGACTCCTCCTTGTTGATGTCGGAGATGATACCGGAAGTGTAGATCATGCGTGGGCCGAGGAACCAACCGTAGAAGTCATCGCCGCGGTCGTAGTGGTCACGAACCTGCTCCTCGTCTGAGGCATTGTTAGCTGAAACTGTCGATATGCGTAGTCTGAGTGCGATAGACGTACCCTGAGACTTGGAATGAACAATCATCTCCGGGATCATGCCAAAGAGGAAGTGCTTGATCAGACCGAGCGTGAAGCGGGGCTTAGACCAGTCGTGGCGCCATTCGAGGATATCGAGCATGTCGCCATTAAGCTCAATCTCACCATCGAAGTACTTCTCCTGGAAGGTCTCGATTGGGATCTTCTTCTTGCCGTAGTAGGCATCGCGGTCCTCCTCTTTCTTGAACTTCAGGTAGTGCTCAATGTTCTTGCCTGGCAGCTTAGCCTTCTCGTTCTTGCGAGGCGCGAACTCAGAGGTGAGCCACCAGAAAGGACCAAGGATAGGCAGAGTTGTGATCAGAGCAATGAAGACCCATGTCTTGAGGCCGCCGCCGAGCTTGTAGGTGAAGTAGGCAGGGACACCGACTAGCAGCGAGATGAGGACGTAGTTGTTGAACGAGTCGCGGCCGGAGCCCTCAGCGGGGAGAGGAGCATTGGCGATTGTAGGATACTAGTCGCACCAAATGTCAGCTCAATTGCTTATTTGCATGTCGCGCAATGGCTCGCGCCAAAATGTTGGGGTGATGCGTACCGAAGTCGTCTTGACCCCGCAATCGAACTCGGAGACAGTCGAAGACGCCGCAGGCGTTTCGATGAACTCGAATGTCTCCTCAGAGGTGTTGCCGCTCATCTTGCACAACTCCAGTGAATTTTGCAGGAAGGAAAGAAGACGTGGTGTTTTCAGAGGACAGCTGCATGTGCCAAGGATGGACGGTGTAGCCCACTAAGCGAACAGGGGGAGCAGTAGCTTGCTTCGAGCCCTAGCTTTACACCTGAAACGTCAACACCCCACGATAACGCGTGCATATGAGAGGCACAGGTGCTGATCAGGGCTCAGAACAGTTATACAGCTCCTTACCCAAGCACAACGTGTTGTGCTGGGAGGTAGTCAGTATTAATCGAGCTCACATGTCAATCCTCAGTAATTGAGACCAAGGCCTAAGGCTAGATCTCGGTGGTACACCAACGCGGACGCGTGGCTCTCTACGAATCAGCAGCCAGCATCCTCCTCTTCACGTTCTCTAGCGTTTCCCGACTAACCCCAACTTTCTCCAAGAGGTATTTCTCAACGCCGCCATACTTCTCCTGAATGTGCGAATGGACCTCTTTTGCTAGGCCTGGCGGGCAGACTGCAAATTGTTCGGAGAGGCCAATTGCGCCGATCTCCTTCATTCGCGACTCTTTCTCAGGCGCGAGCTCAGGCTCTGACAGCAGATAATCCTCCCCGATGATCTCGTCGTCGACTTGCGTGAGCCACAGGACAAGCATGACAATCAACCCTGTTCGATCTTTGCCTTGGGTGCAGTGGACTAGTACCGGCCAATTGCGATCGTCCGCAAGGACATCGAAGACCTGCTTGACTTCTTTAGCGCAGACATCTATCGAACTCTTTGCCAGCCCAACAAGACCCATCTCTTCCATATGTGGCGAGAGGATCTTGATTGCATCAAGACGATAGCCAAAAATCATGAGGCCAGCTAGGCGGAAGAATTCCAGCCATGTGAGTTTGGAGATGAGCATGCGCGAGAAGGCTGATCCGTTGAAGTTGATCTCATGGTAGACAACATCTGGCATCCTCAGCGGTCCAGCGACATCATCGTTTGATTGAGGTACTGCAGCAGAGGCCTTGATCTTAGCATCTCGCTTCTGAGCTTGTTCGATGTGCTCAGTTCTGGTTTCGTCAGCATGCAGATCCTATCAACAAATATGACCTTACGTACTTTGTTCGCAAATCAATGATGCTCCTGACGCCATACTTGTTGACAAGCCGTTCCCTGTCTTGTACTGTTGCCTCATCTACTCGGATCAACAATTGCATGCCCTGAAGCGGACGCGATTCATACCTGGTCGCGCGCCTCGATACAATAGCCTTGTCTTCAAAAGACTGTGATTCGTCAGTCTGCAGCCTTCCTGGAGAGGAGATTACTTACTTCCTTCCTGAAGCTCGATTGACAAATGCGCCTACGTCTCTGAAGTTTAATACGCTCTTCAAAGGCGTGTCGAGATCGTCGGCATCAGTTGAGTTAGTTACAGGTATTTTGGGAGCCATGATTTGGTGATACGAGATGTGGACGAAGGCTGGGCAAAATGTATGTTTATGGTAGCCAACACTGACGTCGCTCCTGCAGATCGCGCTAGCGACGGTTGGAATTCCTGATTTCTGAAACAACAGTCGTGTGCACTTGCAACGCAAATCTGCTAATTGATGTTGCTACCTGGGGGACGCAGGTACACCTTTCATGAACGGCCCTCAGAGAGGCTGGTGGTGTCTGACTAGTGTGCACCTCCAGCACGTCGCACCACGCTTCGCAGGTTGATTAGCTCCGCCTCAACACAATCATCAACATGGTGAATCAACCGTACATTGCATCCATCGTTTGGGTCTGCTACAAAGGTGTTCGAGATCGAAGACCAGTACTGGCCGAAGGTGGTTAGCGCATCGGCGATTTGTTTGCTCCGGTACCGCTCTATAAAATCTTCGCAGCGCCCACACCCGTTTCTATTTCCTCATCAAAAAAGCACAGGGGCCCAGCCACGACCACTAGCATCATCCACTGCTTTTGGTTGCCAGTCACTACGGTGGCGTGGGCCCCGCGAACAACTCTCCTGTTAGGAAACTGGTTTCTCGTTGGGTCGTCTTCAGTGATGGCGATGGGATACCGGTGTCGATTTTAGGGAGCACATACCTTTTGCTGCTGGACGTGCTGGTGCACAACGTGAAAATTCGATGTGCGCGCAGAATAAGCAGTGACTCGCAGATTTGGCGTTCAGATTTTTTGCCCTGAAAATTGTACATGCGGCATCATGATGAAGCACAATGCCACGTGCGCCTATTTGGATGGCATTTGAGGAAACAGCCACACGCCCAGAGGTGTTGCCGCCTACCACATTACACGTTGCCCATGCCCGCAGCAACAGAACAGAAAGACACATATCAATCATTGCGTAGCGACGCGTGTTCACAACTGCTCTCTACAGATGTCACATCTGGTCGGTAGTTTGAAGGCCATCACCTGAATGTCGTGGTGTCAAAGAAGAGCAGGTGTGGATGGGCAATTCCCTGCATATGAACTGAAGTGCTTGGTATATTGGAAGAAACTGTAGTTGCAAGTGCAACACGGTCTACACTGATGGTTTGAAACTGCAGCCAGGCAGAGTGCTTTTCCTAATCTTTCAAAACAATCCTCGGTCGCGACACTACTCCATCTAGTTCTTATAACCATTGGAGTAGCCGTTGGCGATGCCCTGAAGACCAGCAGGGATACCGTTATTCGCCTGCTTCTGGCCATTAGGTAACCCGTGAGCGTGGCCGTTGCTGAGCTTCTCAGCAACCTGATCCTTCTGGAGTGCGTCCTCGACAGGTATTTCATTCTGTGTGTACCCTGTGTCGGAAGCGTCGACGTAAGCCTCAATACCCTCACCGTTACGGGGGTACTCCTTCATCAGCTCCTTGTGCTTGCGCAAGGCAGCGTTCATCTCCTCAGCGGATACATCGTTCAAGAAAACACATGTGCCGATGGGGTTGGGAACGGCGGCACGGAGCAGGCCGTCACGGGTCTTGAGAATGGCCTTGGTGGCCTTGTCAAGCATATCCTCGTCGAAAAGGTCGTGATCCATAGATAGACCAGCACGGGAGAACAAGTTCAACAGCCTACGGTGCTCCTCATCAGAGAGAAGACCGCGCATATTGGCCAATGTCGCAGAGTATGCCATGTCGATAGAGATGGCGTGTCCGTGACGAAGAGGTGTAGGCGGGGAGAGCTAATGATAGTCAGCAGGGTACAGACATAGGTTATTTCAAGGCACATACCTCGTGGAGAGGGCTCCATGTGTGACCGTAGGCGATAACACGGTCAAGACCGATCTCATGAAGATTGGGTGTCTCCAACTTCAACATCTCGTGGATGCCAGCACGGTTGATGGTGTCAGCAGCCTCGCGAACCTCCTGGTTGTCACCCTCACGACCGAAGCGGGAAGTGATCAACTTCTCACAGTACTTGTCAAGAAGATCGAATGTGGGCTTGTGAGCACATGTCGAAATCTTGATCAACTCGGCAAAGCCATTTCGGACCTGTGCCTCGGGCAAGGTCTTTAGGAAAGAGAAATCCAAGAAGGTGTGCATGGGAGCGTGGTAAGCGCCCAGCCTGTTCTTGTAGTTGCCGTAGTTAACGGCGACCTTGATGCTGACACTGGCGTCGATAAGACCAATGACAGTGGTAGGGATACGGATGTAATTGGTGTTCCTTCGGTACGCAGCGCAAGCAAATCTGGAAGTGACGAATTAGTCCTGTTTTCGCAACGCTTTCAGGCCAGAGTGCCTTAGAGATATATTTTACCCAGCAACATCGGTCACGAGACCACCACCCTGGATAATGTCAGTGAAGTGTCAACGTTTGACTAGACTTTGGGTTAGACTTACAACAACGAGGACGGGCTCCTTGCGAATGATGCCGAATTCGGTCATTGAGTCAACGATGTTCAATAAGGTCTCCATTGACTTGGCCTTCTCGCCGATCATTGTCTTGTGGACCGTCAATGGCAGGTTGTAGTGATCGAAGTACTTCTGCATATCCTTGCCGTAGACATTGTAGATGTTCAAGTCCATGACAGCAAGGCAGCGGCCCCAACGCTCGTAGCAGTTGGCAAGCTGAGGGTTGGCGGGGTTGAAGACGCCATCCATGAAGGTGAAGTCATATTCGATCTTCTCGTAACCCTCGACGTGGAAGCCAGCCTTGGTCTCGGCGACGGTAGCTTTGAGGTCTGACATGGTGAAAGAGTACTGATGTGTGAGGGAGATACGTTGAGTGTCTGCAGGCCAAAGTTACGGGGTTCAGCTTCACTATATAAATTGTCTCAGGGCCGATGTCGTTTCTGACCAGGCATATCGGCCAGAGTACACGGTGTCACTCAATTGGCTCACACATGCCGGCACGCTCCTAGAAACGTCAACCATGCGCAGGATTCTACATCAGCTAGGCCGAGGAACTGTGTAGGCCTTGTTTATGTGGATCTGGTACGACTACACTTGTAGCACTAAACTGTTGCTGGTTGGACATGATGAAATGACTTGAGAGCCAACGAACCTCCAACGGCAGAATCCGGTTCCGGCACATGGTAAACTCGATATCCTAATGCGAACAGGGGCTTTTGCATGGCTTGGACAAAGCAGTGTAATCGTAATTGCTTGCGGCCCAGGTACCAAAGTAGCGTAGTACTAGGACTAACCGTTTTAGTGCCGCGCACGGAGTACCGCCCGGTGTGGAGAAAGAGTCGAGGTTGTTGCGGGGCATCCATCAGGACTACTTCATCGCCACGCCACTATCCCATCTTAGACATACTGTAGAGAAGGCACAGCTCAACTACGTGCAGGCGGAAATACATGTGAATGTTCTGATAGGCTAGAGGCTCTGGAGCCTCGCTAGCCCACCAGCCACAGACTGCGTTGCTTCGCCTCCCAGAATACCCCTCAACATCAGGCTCGAGAGTCAGTGTGACGTCTCGCGAGATCCTGCGATCTTAGCTCCCGCGTCGGGTAGATAGAGTTCGGGCGATCATAGATCTGTGAGGGATATTACCATATCGAGTTTTGGATTGTCCATGTCATGTTCTGTGGAGCTGTCTCCGCTAAACGTGGGTACGCCTAGAACCGTTCAGAACAGGTACGACTGTCTTAACGTCAAGACTCTAAGGAATGAAGAAATGCACCAATTGCACGACCCACTCAAGCCACACCAGCGTCGCGTTGTCGCGTATCCACATGCTTGCGCGACAAGCTTGCGAGAACCTTTCCATAATAGGGCTGAGCAGCCCCTTGATATGCATTGTCTGGCGCCATGGCAATATGTCACGAAAACGGTACATTACACTTGCAGCGACATCCCGCGTTGCGTGTAGGACTAAGGAATCAACGGGCATAGTACGCGAAGCATTGCTAAGACGATTTCTAACGTCTGACGACACCACACAGATTTGTCTGGATGTTCGTTCCGAGAGCGTTACCTGGCTCACATCAGGCCCCACGAGTGGACCCGTTCAAGCAACTCGCCCATGCAGCGCCGCCGTCATCGTCAATCTGACCGCCCCGCACTAGGTTACGCGTTGAGGGGTCGCCGAGGGGCATACTGGGCGCCCTCGACGCGTCGAGCTCCGAGAGCCCCAAGTTTACCACAATTTGCAATTGCACTCATCCAGCACATTCAGCAACCATGGGCAGCTTCGATCAGAGCAAAGCGTACGCAGCACAGGAGGAAGAAGGTGCTTTTTTTGACGATGGTCGTGAGATTGAGCTCCTCCACTTCATTTACTCACACAAGAACATCAACAAGATCCGTGGCTCGCCCGAAGGCGTTCTCGCAGCCATTGACGAGTATGGGCGCACGAAGAAGTACCTCATGAACGTCGGAGAGGACAAGGGTCGCATTGTAACAGATTTGATCGCAGAAGTCAAACCAAAGACTATGGTTAGTCAATCGGTTGCTGAAGCTCCGAATTCAAGCTGACGAACAAACCCAGGTCGAACTCGGTGGCTACGTTGGCTACTCGTGTGTTCTGTTCGGTGATGCAGTTCGCAAGGCTGGAGGGCAACGGTACTTCAGTCTAGAGCGCGATCCTGCCTTTGCTGCGGTGATCATGTCTCTCGTCGATCTGGCAGGTCTTTCTGATATCGTCAAGGTCGTCGTTGGCTCCAGTGACGAGTCAATTGCTCGCCTGTACCAATCTGGGCAGTTGGATCACATTGACCTCATGTTCCTCGACCATTACAAGCCTGCCTACACAACCGATCTCAAGCTTTGCGAAGAGCTGGGGCTGATCACTGAAGGCTCGGTGCTGGCCGCCGACAACGTGATCAAGCCTGGCAACCCACCATACCTCAAGTATGTCAGGAGCAGTGTCGAAGAGAAGATTGCAGAGGCGAAGAAGAGCGGCAACAGCAACACAGAAGGCATCGCAGAGACAAACGTCAAGATGTACGAGAAGAGGTACGGTGAGGCCAAGTTCAACCAGAGCCCCGGGAAACCAACTCTCATCTACGAGAGCAAGCTAGTAGACAGCTACGAGCCTACGGGTGTCCCTGTGAGTGTCCACATCCAGCCTGTTCGTCTGGGTTTTACACTAACTTTTATCAGGACGGCATCGAGATTACTCACTGCAAAGGAGAGCAGAAGTGAGCGAGGACTTCGTAAAAGCATCGCATGGTAGTATAGACTCGATGCCACTCTTTAGTATTACAAAAGTGTCATAGGTAGACGCAGGGACCTGTGAATCGACGGCAAGGCTGGAAGAACACTGTCAGCGGCTTCTTGCACGTGGCTGTAGTTTCTGTGGCAACAGCAGCTTCAGCTCCGACAGAATAGTCAGAGCAATTGTCATCGCCCATGTAGTCTTAAATTTCTTGTTACGAGGCGAACAGGATCAGATGCTGCTCATGTTATCGTCGGTACTGCAATTGATGCTCGGCGATCTCTCGCTCCGGCCTATCGCCATTGTCGCTGCCAAACTTCACCACCCCACACCAAACAAACAAGCACCCCACCATGCATGCCACATTACCACACAAAACGACCCTTCTGCGATCCAAGGTGCCTAGGCCGTGGCCCGCTGGACCTTGCAGCATGCAAGCATTGCGAAACTCAGCACTTAGCAGGGGTCCACATGTATCAATGAATAACGATGACGTCGAGACTATATCCGCATTCAGCACAGAAACAAGAACGCATCCGCGTCCGCGCTTGCATGCATACACGACCTATATGTGAAATCTTTGCGTGCTAGCAGCCGTACTAGCCGCTAGGAATCCTTAGTCTCTGTTTTGCGACTTTGTTTTGGGTTGATGGGGTCTGAGGCTTTTGTTCCTTTTGATGAGATTGCCTTGCTACGACTAAGGAGAGCTAGCCATACTGCAAGACGAGAGGCCGGCGACAATTCCTCAGCGACAGCCATGAGTTCAAAAAAAGAGAAGGCGAAGGGCGTTCAGCCTTTCTACTATTCTCACGCGTGGAAGAATGCGTCGCTTCTCGCGCTGAGCATTCTTACCCTGCCCGTCTCGGCCGTTCTCGTGCTGCTCAGTCTCATCGTGCAGCGGGTTAATGGTCGCGACACGGTCCTGCAAGCAGAGAGAGAAATCACAGCTGTCACAGTCACACAACGCAAGACGATTCTCGTAACGGGAGTTTCGATGACCAAAGGCCTGTCAATCGCGCGAGTCCTATCACAAAACAAGCAACACCGTATCATTGGCGCAGACATCTCTCCCCTCTCACCAGGCCGCTTTTCCAGCGCGATCACAAGATACTACCGATTGGACACCCCCACCGGCGACGATGCAGAACCTTACATTGACTCCATCCTTTCGGTTATCCGAAATGAGAAGGTTGACCTCTGGATAAGCTGCTCATCCGTGATCGCGGCAGTTGAAGATGGCCAGGTTGTGCGACTCGCACAGAAGCAAGCGAAGGAAGCTGGGCGACGATTCGAGGCCATCCAATTCGACGAGGATGTAGTCGAGAAACTTCACGAAAAAGACAAGTTCATCGACTACATTCAGTCCCTCGATCTCCCGATCCCCGAATCGCACCGTGTCACGTCTCCCAAAGAGGCGCTGAACGTACTCCTCCAAAACGTCGGCAACAGCGAGGATGGCGACAAGAAGTTCATCATGAAGCCCATTGGAGTGGATGATCACGCTCGCAATGCGATGATGACGCTGCTCCCGTTTGAGTCGCCCTCGCAGACGAAGCAATATATTCATAATCTAAACATCTCCAAGTCCAACCCCTTTCAACTCCAACAATTCATCAAGGGCCATGAATACTGCACACACGCGCTCATTATCCGCGGCAAAGTCAAGGCATTCTGCAGCTGTCCTTCGCTCGAACTTTTGATGCACTACGAGCCTCTTCCCGCCTACTCGAAGCTCAATCAGGAAATGCTCGCATTCACAGAGCGTGTTGTGGCAGATGGCGGCAACACCTTTACCGGGCACCTCAGTTTCGACTTCCTCGTTGAAGATGAAGAGAACGTCAAACTTTACCCCATCGAATGCAACCCACGTGCTCACACAGCTGTTGTGCTTTTTGAGAAAACTCCCGAAATGGCAGACGCTTATCTCTCGGCACTGGATTACCGCAAGGACTCCGGTGAGCATGAGAAACCTGTGTTCCCGCGCACTCCAACGAGCAGCTACTACTGGTTCGGACACGATCTCGTCAGCTTTTTAATATTGCCGTTCCTGGACGCGATTTTCGGTGCACGCTCCTGGGGTGAGTTCTTCGATGGTCTTGCGACGATCTGGTACCACTTCTCATGCTGGAAAGACGGCACGCTTACGATTGCGGACCCTTGGCCGTTTTTCATACTATATCATGTGTATTGGCCTGCGAGATTCTTGGAGTGCTTGTACAAGGGTAAGGAGTGGAGCAGGTCAGTTACGATGTCATTTCAAGTCATCAATGACAGATTACTCACTTCTTGCAGGATCAACGTCAGTACTACGAAGATGTTCGAGACCTAGTGAAGGACCGAGTCGGTCGATAAGAGCTGAGTGTCCTCGATCTCCGTATCTCGACAAGATATGGGAGACTGGTGGCCGTCGCTCCTCGAACTTAAATCAAGTTGAAGATCACCCTCCTGTTGACGGCTGATGTGTGTGGCCAAGGAGTGTATGTTCGAATCTTGTGTCTGAAGATGTCAGGAGGTTGAGCAGATGAATTGCTGTCATAGAACCCCAGGTGTTCGGCAGAAAATACGAATAGATCTTGGGAGCAGTAATCTGATGTGCAGTCGCTTCCCCTGGCACCTCCCTCCAAGTTGTTTGCCCAAGTTGCGTTCAGCGGCACTGCGACTTACGATTGTGGGAGCCTCCTACCCTCAGCCGCAGCCTAGCGCTACCGAATCCCTACGTAAACTCCCATCCACTATCGTAAACCGCTATGCGAGCAGTCTCGTACCTCAATTCCTCTGATCAGAGTGACAGAAAAAGCGTGCCGATGCCAGATAACAATGAGGTACACGCATGACAAGCTGGCTCACACTGCTTACGAGATCCTTCAAGCTATTATAAGGCCTGGTGCTTTTGAGGACGCGATTGTCGTGCGATCTGTCCCTCGGAGTCTTCAGGTAATGTACCATGTAGATTACAGATCGAATCTAGAGCGGGGCGATCGTGTCTGACAGCGATGCAAGTGGTGCTTACGCGAATGCAGGATGCAAGTCCCTCTCAGGGAACACTGTCATACCTTTGGGGCTCTGAGGGCAATCCCCTGCCTATTGTAGTGAGCTCGGATAGGAGATCTGGGGTCTTTCCAATCACACAGAACCCAGATGTTGGGCTCAGACACCTTCGATACGATCAAGATGTACGGGCCTTGTGGATAGACGCGCTATATATCGACCAGACGGACAAAGAATCGAAGGGTATCTGGGGGTTTGTTATGGGGACCGTCTTCGCAAGGGCATCACACGTGGTATCCTGGCTGGACCCTGAACAGGCTGACGGTGACAAAACAGTAGCGTCACAGCAGAAAGTGGCACACGGGACCCACGTTGATTGGAAACCTCTGAAATGTCTCCCAACTACCTAATCTCTTCGCCTGATGGGCACCCGAACGCCGAATAGTGCAGTCCTGTAATCAACGGACACTCAGGGTCACCTGAACTGGACCGCTGATCATTATCAGCCAGTCTACCGCATCTTGGTACGCTCCTGCTTTCGAAGAGCTTGGATCTTGCAGGAGATTCGATTTGCACGGCGTGTACTATTCCAGTGTGGCTTCACAGTCTTCGCCGAAGACGATTTCTGGACGGCCATTTACTGCTTAAGCCAGAAGAGTGGATTGGAGACATCCACACCCGAACACTGGCGAATACCGATGAAAGATTCCTTGAAGCTCGCAGATCTCAGAGCATGAGAAGAGGTAGTCTTCTTCGTCGGTCTTCGTCAGTACACAGGCGGGGCGTTGTGTCGGGACTCTCGTGACAAGATTTACTCATCGAGGCATCTTGGAACACCTTGTAGAAGATCTGTAGATACATTTTACCTACTCAGTTCGAGTAGAAGATGTGTACCTGGCTATAACCAAGAGCAAAGATACGACGTGGTCTTGTCTGGGCTTGCTCGAGGCGTGTGAGCTTTCGTCAGGGTCACCCAACATACCACCGGTCGGCCCCTTACTGGTCCTGTCAGTTGATCTGCGACAAAGGTCTTCTGTGAAGAAGGAGAGCATGCGCATGGATTGCGAGTCAACGAAGGTTTGACGAAACAAGGTTGCGTTGTAACATGTGAGGGATACGAATCGCTCAGGTCACGGAACTAGACTCATTGAGCAGAAATGGAACCCAATCACCACTGGAGAGGTCTTTGAATTCGCTCAGAGGACAAGATTGTCGATACAGAGTACTGATAATCTATACATGAAGATCAAATTCTACTAGAAAGATACTACTGCACTCTAAGTGCAGATGGTTTCCAAGACCATGGCCAACCAGATTTTGCAGACTATGGTCTACCAGACCTGACAGATAGTCTCGGGCTGCTATAATTAGCCTAGACTAAGCACTTGTGCAACAAAGATGACGGGGACGGGGTAAACGGTCCAAAAAGTTATTTTCATACCGTGCATAGAGCTACCAAGAATCGACGTATTTTCAGAACCAACGAGGGTCATGTAGGCTTTGCATCCCCGACACGGAGACTGGAGATGCCCTCGCTGTTCTGTCTGGGAGTAAATTTCCTGTAGTTCTGCGGCCAACTGCTAACCAAGATTGGGTAGTTGTAGGGCACTGCTGTAGGTATGGCCTCTTGGATGGAGAGACTACCTGTCATGGCAGGCATGCAGTGAGGTATGAGTCGCGACGTTTCCTGGTAGGAGGCTCGATCAGATCACGATTGTCTTTATTATCAGCTCAATCGATGGCACCCTCAACAGCGATATTACCACAATCTCAGCAGACAGGGACATAGAAGTCGAGAACGAACAGGATGATTCATCAGCGCTCTACATGCTTCCGGAGACTCTTCGAGCTGTTGGGCTGAAAGTGTGAGAGTTCAAGCTCGTCTAAGGTGGAACACACTAGTCTCCAGCCTCAAAGCCCGACGAGCAGTATCACTACTGTGAACAGTGCTGCTGGTGAACATCACCAACCCTTGCTAAGCAACTCCACATAATTCTACGTCAATCTCACCCTCGTGACAGCCCCATCAGACCATTGCAACCCCTCCTGCAACCGCCTCCGTGACGCACACCTGGAGAGCGCCCTTACTTCCTCACCCAGCCACCGGGCCTTCTACGAACGGCTCACAGTACACGCGCTGTGGCACCAAATATAACAAACCCCACACTGCTGAGCACGTCGAGCGGGTAGCACAGTGAGCACTCGAAGCACCGGCGCTTACAGGAGGTCTCCAAAGGTTGACCGCTCTTTTAGTTCGAGCCATTGAGGCGGCGAGACGCCGTGGCGATTCGTTACGGCACCATCGAGATTTCTCTGACTATCGAGTTGCGAAAGAGCAGCGGTAGTAACTTAATATAATAGATTTGAATTGTCTGTGCGTCCAGACACCCAATCTGTCTTACTTCATACTTTCGCTCAATCTCATACCCAGTGATCGACAACCAACACAAACAAACGCAAAGGTATCTCGCGGAGATTCTCAATGAATGACGACAAAGGAAAATTGTGTCCCAACACCTCATATATCCAAAAGAGAAAAATGTACAAAAGCATCCGGGATCGCCAGCCATAAGCGTTAATGACCCTGATTTCGGATTGAAGAAGAGAAGAATAACGATGCGCGATGCGCTATGCAGCCGGAGCTAGGAAATATACACACATGGCTTATCGCGTCACGTTGGGCCCAAAGTCGAACCCTTGCGGTTGCTGTGGTGGCGGGTATGACGGCGACGCCAATGGTGTGTAAGCTCCCGGGATGGGTACAGCAGCGTACTGCTGTTCGCCCGGTGCGGCGGCCACGTGTTCGTTATGTCTCTCGAATCCTGGAGATAGGGGAGGCATTGGTGGGGAAACAGTCTGTGATCGCGCGGGCGCGTCAAAGCCATCCTGGCTGATCTTTGGTGTTGCGCCAGTGACCTTGATTGGCGGCGCTTGCAAAGTGAACGGTTGGGGTTGGACGATCTCGCGGACTTGAGCGTACTGGACTTTGCCGTCCTCGCTGTCATGAGCCATGCCGTTAGGGTCCACGTAATCCGGATGTCCCGGAGGAGGGCGCCAGCCGCCTGAGCGGGGCGAAAGTGGACCAAATCCGGGAGTATTTGGTGCTGACTGCGAGCGAAGCTGAGCAAGGTAGAGATCAGATCGGGCCTTGTCGCGGACGGCCATTGACTTCCTGAGCTTCCTCTTGGACCAGAAACGGTAGAAGACAATGCCGTAGATAATGATGCAGAGGACTTCGATGACGACTTCGATGATGCAGCAGACCAGTGCCCAGTTTTGAAGACGGCAGACAAGGCCGTAAGCAATGTCGTCTTCGAAGAGGTGCCGTCTTTTGTTATCAACGCAAGACCAGCCCCACATGTCCTTATTGTTGTTTTGCGCTTTGCTTTGATTGAAGACAGCTGCGCCGACAGCCCACATGATGATGCTGAAGATGAAGAATCCAACAGCAAAGATGGTGTAGTAAGCAGCAACTTTCTCGGCTCGGTTGTGGCCTCCCCGGAAGTACGCGATCATAACTGTGATAGACATGACAAGCGAGATAACAGCGATGGTCAGCAGAAGAATCTGGGGCCAGGTCTTGGTGTTGTCAGCCCACGGTGGCAGGTTGTTGCGCTTTGGTAGTGACTTTGTTGCATGGAAAATGGCGAGAGCTGTTGCGAGCATGGAAAGGACAATGAGACTGCAGGCGAAGTTGATACCACGAAGGAAGATCTTCGCGATTCTCACTCGGACCTTGACTTTCTGGTCGTCGTCAGCTATGCTCAGATTGAATATGTACCGTGCTAACTCACAATATCCTTTGCCTGCTCCTTCTCCAGGGAAGCTTCTTGCTTCTCGAGATCCCGTTCCTCCTTGAAAGTAGGGCTCAAGATCATGCTTGGTCTACCTGGTGTCCTTGGTGGCGCACCAGGCGACTTCAAAGCACTTTTCAGAGGGGCGCCCCTTGGTGTTGGGGGAGGAAGGTAAGTCCTGTCTGTGTCCTCCATCTCGACCGACTGAACGTAGCCGAACCCTACGTCTGATACTTGAGGTTGCGGCTTGTAGTGGGTGGTGGGGTACGCGAATGGCGACTTTGGTGCGTCGATGGGCGAATACACCGATGTTGCTTCAGCGAAACGTGCTGTGCGAGGTGTCTTGACTTCTGATGAGGTGGAGTCGTCTGTGTTTCGTCTTTCAATCGTAACTGTGAGACCCTTCTTATTGTTGGTTGACATCCTTAAGCTTCGAGCGGAGCGTTCACGTGGCGGTAGGGTGCGCTCTCATGAGAGGTATGCGATATGATAGAGTAGTAGAGATGTATAGAAGGACAACGACTACAATCCAGGCCAGCTTAGACCAGTCGCAAGAGTACAGAGGTGTGCAGTAAGAGAGACAGAATGCAGAGACGCACAAGGTATTACAATGAGACCTGCTAGAGAGCAGACAAGAGGCAACGGGCGAAGCGCTGACTTAAGATAGTAGGCGCTTCGAGGGCTACGAACCCGTGGATTGGATAGAGGGAAGCACGGGTAGCGGCCGGTGGAGAGAGATCGGAACGATAGTGGGCGGGTACTTACAACGTGTAAAAAGCAAGATGCCTGCACGACTGCAGGTGCCCGTCTGATAGGTCGATCGGGGAGACGAGGTGGTTGCAATGGCGCGCAGAGGAGGACGAAGAGTGGTGGCCCCAGAAATAGACGCCCGGATGAAATCAATAAACGAGGCCCAAGAGATGCGCGGCCAGACCAGCGCGCTGCTGTGCGAAGATCTTGGTCTTAAGATATCTGACAGCTTGCTGATCCTGCCGTCAGCTTAATCGCGGAATGCAGTCCAGAGCGGTGCTGTCGTCAGTCTTCAAGGTCGTACGTAGGCTCCTTTGCGCCCCAGAGACGGTGAAGTCTTCCAGAGAAAAGGAAACTTGCAGAAGAGCGCCATGTTCGCACCTCGTGCCCCTCGGGCGCAAAGCTCTGCCGAGTCTATCGGCGCTCGAATTCCAGGGCAATGGATCATCAACGTCCAATTGCTGAGAGCTGTTTCGCGCCTGCAAAACGCGACATGGTCGTTACGAAAGGTGAGTGGTTGGAGCACACAGGGACTGTGCATTGAAGTACATTTGCGCTAGGCGGATTAAGCTCAGAAGCTCAGCGGGTAAGCACGCATCCCGCCAATCGTGATCCGCAGGTGCCCTGAGACCTGTGGGAAGGCGCCGCCCCGCTCGTTAGTGTGGAGTCTAGCACGACCCGGTCGATGTGGAGAGCCTCGAGTTTCTGTCTTGCCTCGAGTCGCTGTCTCAGCTGGCGCCTGCCAGGGCATAAGAGCATCATGCCGTCCGCACTCTTATTACAAACGATCGTCTTGAGTAAGTTCGCCACAGCCGTCAGCTCACATCTCACCAGACCGTCGAGTCGTGCCGGACGGCTGGCTGGGAATGTGAGCACGGTAGCGTCGCCTATCAGCGCAGGCTTGTGCCCGCTGCTGCAGGAGCCAGGACAAGACACATCGCATATGACGCTAATTAGCCATGCGTTGGCCTGGTCGTGCAACACACGAGCAGAAAATTGGGATATATACTTGGATACCTCTTATGCTCTAGCCGTATGAAGACAATTCCGTTTCGAAACTCTCACACCTATTTTTGGGGCCTTTTGCGCATTGCAAAATGGCACGCGGCCCGCAAAGATCCGCCATGCGTTCAACGGTCGTGGGAAATTAGTGCGCTCGCCTCTTCGACAAGCCTCTCCGATTATCTGCGTTGTTCCTGCGAAGTGTGGTTGCATTTTGCATATCGTACAGCTCTTGGTATTGGACAAGGTAGAGATTCCCCCTCTCGGAGAGCCAATCTCGATGAGCCACCCATCCAACATCGCCAACATGCTTGATATTCCAGCCGAGGAACATCCTCAAGCGACACCGGTTTCTACCGGATTGCCACTCTGCCTTGCTTGCGACTGCGACTTGCAAGATCGGCCGAAAATCTCACAGGTCACGTTGTCGCGCTCGACAGCTGCTGTGTAAGGCCGGCTACAGAGAAGGCTACTTTTCCACAATGCCTTACATCAATTACGTCTCACTACCACGATTCCGGTGCATTGCACATTCTGTGTACAACCAACCAGCCATTTGATAGCGTCATGAGCGGATACTCACCCGCATTCGAATGTCTCATGTATCAGATGCTTAGCCACGCCTTCAATGTTGTGCTCGTAGGGGGAACCAACAAATGAAACTCAATGCATCATTTTCGAAAGGCACTATCGAGAAAAAGACGAAATGAAGATTGAACCCACCGACCGGTCCTCGGTTGATCCGCCTCAGCATCATTGACGTGACGATAGCTCCCACCGCTCCCGCGCTCAGTAAACAATGGCTCAGGGACAAGATTCTCCTCGGACACGCTCAGCGCTCCGCCCCCCCCCCCCCCCCCCCATTATAATCTCCGCATACACATTGCTCCCGCGCAGACCCTGACAAGCAAAGCTCTCGTCCGAAGCCGGGCGCTTCTTAGGCTTGTAGAATGTCGGCATCGCTGGCATCGAAGGTATTGCGGGTAGCGTGGGATGCGCAAGCTTATCGAGCCAGGTCGGTAACGAAGGGGTCTTGGGCTTACCTTTTGCCTTCTCGCCCACATCAAGTGTGAACCCGGGAGAGCGGCTATCGATTGTATGTGTTATAGGCATGGGGCGCGATATCTTGGCTTTCAGCGCGTCGTGCGCTTTCTCTGCTTTGCTGAGCTTAGGCTCACCTCCCGGCGGAATGCGGACTTTGGGGTCGTCTGTGAAGTCGTCGAGCCATGTCCGTTCCGTTTCTTGTTCAGTGCATTGCAGAACTTTCTCCGCGTCCACTTGAGATGCTTTAGGTTGCTTTGCTGATGGTGCAGAACACATCGTTTGCGTGTGAATTGACTCCCATGACGCATCTACTGGAGAGTCCTCCACGGGCTCCAGTGCTTGCTTCTCTGAGATGGAAGAACAGTCGAGTGGGGTACGAGGAAGGGGTTTGTTGGTGTTCATCGCCTTACCTTTTCCGTTGTGTAGGCAATGCGCCGGCGTCGTATGCAGTTGAGGCATTGGTGGTAGAGGCTTATTTGTGTCCATCTCCAACACTGTGCGCCGAATCTTGAGGGGCACCTCTTGCGAAGTGCACGAGATGTTACCATAGCTTACCGCTGAGTCCTTCCGTGTTCGTGGCTTCTGTCCGTCAATTGCGCTATGTGTCGACGGCGGTTGTTGTATCGATTGATCGGGACGTTGCTGTTGACCGGTAGACTCTGACAACGGCTCAGAATTCGCTTCATCCTTCTGTCTAGATGAGCACATATCGGATTCAACGGGATTCCTCCATTCCTTCAGGTAGCTGTTCATGCCTGCTATGAACATCTGGGTCTCACCTGGAGGGCCACTGTCATGGATTTCTTTCAACCGGCGATAGTGCTTTTTAAAAAACGACTCATTCCGAGCAGCTAAATCCCACTCTTTGGAGTATTTGCTCTGCGGAGTGTCAGCTTCTTTGAGTACTCGACCATACTCGACTCTACGCGGGAAAAGGGTTACAACGGACGCTGTGCGGGTGCCATTGGAGGACGGCACGGTGAGCTGATTGCGCGTTGGAACAAGACCCTCAGACTCTTGGGCTGCATCGAATGCATACAGATCAATGAAGCATCTCGATACCTTGGGAAACAAGTCTCTAACATCGTTGTTCCAGGAATCGCCGGTTGGCGTTGGGGTCTGTGGGTCTGAGCAAGCACAGTCTTGCTGTGGGCTGCAGACTCCATCATGCCGTGTATGCGCGTGGATCTCATGCATATCGGCGAGACTGGTAGAGTAAGGTTGAGAATATGTGTATGTGTGACAATGAAATACTGGGTTGAGAAGGCAAGTCCGCCACTGGGAGCGTTTCGCATTTGTGTAAGTTGAGGGCTATATTCAGGAGATCGATCGGCTAATGTTAAGCGAAGAAATCTCGATGAAGGAAGCTCATTTCAAAGGTACGTTGTGCAGCCACAAAGAAAGCAGCAACATCGTGGCCTGCAATGCGATGCTTCATGGAAACCATCGAAGAAAGCCAAGTGGGAGTCGCACATCGTTGAACACGACTGCGCAGCCCCGATAACCCTCAGGAACCAACGTGCCGGAAGATATCGCCGCACGGTACAGCGGCAGCGACTGGCGTGTCCGCGAGTTCATCGGGCGGTCTCGATGTTGTGATAAAATCGCCAGAATCCGGAGATGGTGGTTGTCGAGCACCTCGGAAGACAGATGGGTAGTTCCGGAACTGGCATTGCCTACTGCTTCGCTAGTTGCATGAAGGTTGGCAACGGAACAAACCTCCGTACAACAGTTGCGCACTTCGCATAATCGAGAATTGCGGTGCTCGGTACGTGGTAGACGCGGGGATGCTTCTTGTGAGACTGTAAGTACCCTGTCAGCTCAATTGTCAACATCAACAGTGAAGTGATCAGTGCGTTCTTGAGATATTGTATGAAGTTGGGTATTTGATTGCATTTGTTGCATCTTGTGTATGGAAATCGTCGCTATATCATAATCGTTGCACTTCTAAACGGTGCTTTTCGTGAATTATGTTCTTCCTCTTGCGCATCCTTAGATGTTGACAGAGGTCCTGAACTTGGAGCCAGCGTAGATGGCGTTGTCACCAAGCTCCTCCTCGATACGGAGGATCTGGTTGAGCTTGGCGAGACGCTCAGATCGGGCAGGAGCACCAGTCTTGATCTGACCAGCGCGGAGACCGACAACGATGTCAGCGATGGTCACATCCTCGGTCTCACCAGAGCGGTGAGAAACCATGACGCCCCAGTCGGCGCCGAAAGCGTCCTTAGCAGCCTGGATGGCCTCAGTGATGGTACCGATCTGGTTGACCTTGAGAAGAAGGGCGTTGCAAGACTTCTGCTCGATGGCCTTCTTGATGAACTCAGGGTTGGTGACTGTCAGGTCATCGCCGACAATCTGGAAGTCAGAGGTCTTGAAGAAGTAAGACCAAGCCTCCCAGTCATCCTCAGCAAAGGGATCCTCGATAGACACGATGGGGTACTTCTGGGAGAGGGACTTGTAGAGCTCAGCAAGCTGCTCGTAGGTGAGCCACTTGCTCTTGTCGCTCTCGGGGTTCTTGAAGTCAAGGTCGTACTTCTTCTCGTCGGCCTTGTAAAACTCGCTAGAAGCGACATCCATGGCAATCTTGATCTGACCGGTGTAACCGGCAGCCTCGATGGCCTCGGTGATGAGGTCAAGAGCCTCCTCGGGGGTCTGAATATCGGGAGCTACACCACCCTCATCACCAACGTTGCCGGCAGACTGGCCGTACTTCTTCTTGGCGAGGGTCTTGAGCTTCTGGTAGACCTCAGCACCCTGGCGCATGGCCTCGGTGAAGGTGGGAGCCTCCCTGTGTATTGTTAGACAAGCTCTACAAACTAGGGACTCGGGAAAACGTACGAAGGAACGATCATGAACTCCTGGAAAGCCATGCGGCCACCAGCGTGGGAGCCACCGTTCAGGACGTTCATGAAGGGAACGGGCAGAACGTAGGGCTTCTTGGTGCCGGCCAAGTCGGAGATGTGAGCGTAGAGAGGGACACCCTTCTCAGCGGCAGCGGCCTTAGCAATGGCCATGGAGACACCAAGGATGGCATTGGCACCGAGCTCAGTCTTATTCTTGGTTCCATCGAGCTTGTTGAGGAAAGCATCGACAGCGGACTGATCCTTGACGTCGATGTTCTCCTTGATCAGAGCAGGGGCGATCTTGTCGTTGACGTTGGCAACGGCCTTGGTGACACCCTTGCCGCCCCACTTGCTCTTGTCGCCATCGCGGAGCTCGCAAGCCTCGTGGGAACCGGTGGAGGCACCGGAAGGGACGATGGCGCGGTGAAGGCCAGTCTCGGTGACGATATCGACCTCGACGGTGGGGTTACCCTGTAGCTAGTCAGTGTGCTGTCAATTGACGGGCTGTAAGTAGGGACATACGCGAGAGTCGTAGACGGAGCGGGCGTGGATCTTGGTGATGGCCATGATGTGTGGTTGTGTACTGGATTGATCAGTAAAGATTCAATTGGAGGTGTGGAGCTGAGCAGCGGTCGAGTATATATAGGTGCAATTCAGCCTTATGGTATGTGCTCGAGAGGCCACAGCGTTCTAGTCAAGCGTCACCGGCCGGTGATGAGGTGGATCCTGAAGAAACACTCGACCACTGCCCAGCCCTTAACTGTTAGAGGCCGGCGGAGCCTCAAACTGGCATAGGTGTGGGATGGCACGGCCGGCCGCGGATGGGAGGCTAAAGCAGAGCTTGACTTACCAGCGGATGTGAAAAAGTTGCACTGATGTTTTGTTTGGGTGGGGTGTCAAGCTTAAGTAGTTGGGAAGTTGCGACTGCCCCTCCTTCAGCTTGGGGCAGTCGCGACCTTCTCAGCAGATCGAGCCCCGCCACGCCATGGAACCCATTGGCCACAATGGCCACCGCCGCGCATGTGTCGTAAGAGGGTGCATTAATCGTATCGCAAAAGCATCGGAGCGGCTGTCACGGTGATGACTATCTTCTTGAATTGTTGGGATGAGGCTTCCACCTCCATTGATTGTCAATCCAATTACCCCTCCAGCCCACCGAAGTACGCAACAGCTTCGAAAGCCTTCTACAAGAGCCCTCGGAGCTGCCGAGATTGCTTAACACAGCTTGTCCAAGCTCCAAAATACCGTTGCTTGAAGTCACTGAATCTATCTCCAGCTCGGCTGCCTCGTTCAACTTGTAACCATCAGGTTGCTTGTCGCCCAGGAAACCTCTGGAGCATCTTCAGGTCTACCCAAGAAGCAATTGAATGTTTTAGATAGAAGACCGAACCATCAGGATGGGTTTTATCAATTCTCACAACCGTCTTAGGGCGTGATTCATTGCAGCATCTGGAAACAGCGTTCTTTGATTCATCAAATTACGTTGAACGCGCTATGTACCTGACAGGGCAAGCACCCTGATGACGCCAGTGCGTCGATCGCCCAAAGTATGCAATCCGCCAAGCCAAGTTCAATGCATGTACTCTGTGTTCTATCTCTAGCTGCATTTCCATCAATGCTGCTCAGGACGTGCTGCTGGTACGTTTGAAGGAGCAGACCGCTGTGTTGGTATCGCTTTTCAAACGACTACTTTCGACACGCATACGTCATGAAGCATTTGGATTGACTCTAGCGTCGCAATGCGCCTGCATTTCATCTTCTCCTCTTGGGCGACACTTCCCGGCTCCTGTGCTCTAATCCTTTCCTTTTACCTGTCGTTCCAGACGGAGTGCTTGTACGGCTTGCAGCACCAGAATTCGCGGCAGAGACAAACTCCCTTGGTGCGCCGGATTGCTTTTGCTCCCTCATCTGGAGAAACCTCTTCTGTGACGCTCGTAGCTCCTCAACATACGCCCATGGAGGGAACACTGCAGGTACCGCAAGATCTTTTGACAGTGTAGAAGCGTACTGTTGCTCCTCACTGATCCCAGCAAAGTCCATCAGCTTTTGCGAATGCCCTGGATCGCGCAGCACTGCTGAGCTCTCGAGTCGCTGATTAAAATGCTGACCCCTCTTCTTCAGCTCGAGAAACTGAGCGAACTTTTTCGTTGCTCGCTGTGGCGGCGATCCCGGCGGCGAAGGCGGTATATCGAAATTGGGTACGGCAGGCAGGGTCAAGTTCTGGACGATGGCTCGACTGGAAATGTATGGCGAGCCTGGTGGAAGCCCGTTGACGGGGTCATTGTCTGAAGAAGGAGGAGGCGACGCAGTTGGACCTTGCGCAGGCCCACTGACTGGAGTAGGTGGTATTGGAGTGCCTTTCTGAACAGCTGCGTTGGGTAGGGCCTTGGGTGCAGGTGGTGCTGTAGAGACGTTCACCAGCTCAATATTAGTAGCTATCGAGGTCCTCCCGGGTACGTACTCAAAACTCACCTTAGCCTCAATCGCTGGGAGCTGCTCCTCTTCATCACTGCTCTCATAGTTGACTCCCAGCATTGCGTGTGTGTGTGGTGAAAGGGCGACGCGGGAACTCATGCGGAAGGTGGTGGTCATAGCTCAAACTGCTGCACCGCCAAGTAACGTCGCAAGCGTGAGCTGCCTGCCATCATCAACCACTCACCCTCGCACGCCGCCTCGTCGCCATATCACGCCGTGAAACGCAGAGCGATATACCCGAAATCGATATCAAACACTCCAGACAACACCACACACAATGAACCACCTTCCGCAAGCTTGGGGCCGTGTAAGACGCCTCCCCGCCTTGCAAACACCCGTGGGACTGACATCAATACAGCCTAGAGACGATGTATACGGCGCGTACGACCACTCACATTTCCAGACAGCTGGCCCAACTCAGCACTCGCAAGCACCCATCGTCACCGGTACCTCAGTCCTAGCGGCGAAGTTCAAGGATGGCGTGGTCATTGCCGCCGACAACCTGGGTATGACATGGCTTGATATGGAGGTCTTGGCTTTATCATTTGCTGATACTACGCTACAGCTTCGTACGGATCGCTCGCTCGCTTCACCGATGTCAAGCGACTACGGAAGTTCAACGATGAGGTCGTTGTAGGCTTTGGCGGCGACGTCTCGGACATGCAGTACATCGACCGCCTCCTCAACTCCCTCGACATCCGCGAGAACTACTCCTCCACCGACGACAACCTCAACGCCAAGAACCTCCACACATACCTCGCCAAGGTCATGTACAACCGTAGATCCAAATTTGACCCGCTGTGGAATCACCTCTTGATCGCGGGTCTGGACGGTGAGGGCAAGCCATTCCTCGCGAGCGCAGATCTCCTCGGCACCACATTCTCTTCCCCTTCAATTGCCACAGGCTTCGGAGCGCATCTTGCACAGCCTATCATGCGAACATTACTTCCTGACGAGGCATCGGTGCAGAACGTCACCAAGGAGCAGGCAGTGGAGAAGGTCAAGGAGTGCATGAAGGTCCTCTTCTACAGAGACGCAAGGAGCATGGACAGGTACTCCATCGCCGTCATCACAAAGGAGGGTGTCGACCTGGACGAGGACGTTCAGCTAGAGAACCAGAGCTGGGCGTTTGCGGAAAGGATCAGAGGATACGGTACTCAGACGGCGTAAGTCCGGATGGGGCGTGTTTGATGGTATGGAGATGACAATATGCTCAGAGCCAAGCAGCTCTCGAGGACAAATGGCTGAACGATAGACATGAATAAATGTACAATTCGACGGAATCATTATCAAACCCATCCTTTCACCTTCCTTCGGGCAAGCCACACGCATCTGCCCCTTGGCTGTCACTTCGGCGGCATGCCGATGCTAGAGTGTACACCAATCGCGCTAGAGCCGACGCGACCACCTCAAGCTCCATGCGATGCGGGGAAGCTCCGCGGTAAACCACCTTCGTATAAAGCCTCGAAGATGGAGCAAGCCCTGTTGCGCGCCCCATGTCTCTCCCCAGCTTTCACGCACCGTAACCATGTCCCCCGATCTCTCCACAGGACCCCCTAAGCGCATCGTCATCACCGGCGGCTCTGGCGTCGTCGGCCGCACCGTTATCGAGAAGCTGCTCAGCTACGGCCATGAGATTCTCAATGTTGATCAGACGCCCCTCGATAACCCGAATGTGCATACGCTGAAGGCAGATTTGACAGATGGTGCGCAGGCGTTCAATGCGCTGAGCTGTCATTTCAAGATCGGAGAGCCGTTCATGGATGAATTGCGGACGCCGGACGTGGTGATACATCTTGCTGGTACGTATTGGGTGATGTTTTCCGGGTTGCAAAACATTTGCAAATCCGACAACATTCAAGCAGAACACGATTCAAGCACAAGATAACGTGAAGTGATTCGAAACTCGGGTACACTATGCAGCAGCGTTCAGTCGTCTTCTCAGTTGATAAACCAGACTTTGCTAAAACCACTGCCCAGGCATCCCACAACCAAACCGCATCCCGGACAACGAAACCTTCCGCATCAACACGCTCTCCTCGTACGCCATAATAGAAGCCGCCTGCAAACTCGGCATCAAGAAAATCATCCTCGCATCCAGCATCACCGTCTACGGCATCACCTACGCCGAGGGCAACATCTCCTTTCCGCACTTCCCCATCACGGAGACCTCCCCCACAGAACCCATGGACGTCTATGCCACCTCAAAAGTCTGCATGGAGCGCATCGCCCACTCCTTCGAGAAGCGGTTTCGCGCGCTGGGGAAGCCTGTCGATATGTACTGTCTGCGGTTCGGGGCGGTGGTGACGCCACAGAAACACCAAGAAACGATGACGGCGTACTTGGAGAGGCCGCGGGACTGGAAGGTACATGGCTGGAGCTACATTGACGCCCGGGATCTGGGGACCTTCCTGAATTGCTGTGTCAAGACGGATGGGTTGGGGTTCGAAGTGTTCAATGCGGTGAATGATGAGAACACTCTGCCGGACGGCAAGGCGATGACGATTGATTGGCTCAGGAGTTTTTGTCCTGAGAGTGAAATTCTGGATGAGGAAGCGTTGATGGGGAAGGCGGCGCCGATCTCGAATGCGAAGGCGAAGAAACTTCTGGGATTTAGAGAGGAGTTTCCGTGGAGGGAGGAGAGGAGAAAGTGGGTTGCGAGGGAGATCAGGGAGGAGAGGTAGTGGGTGGTGAACAGATAGGGAGCAATGACAAGATATCATCATCTAGTCCTCTACGTTTTGTTAGGAGACATCACTCCTGCCAAGACGCATTGAAGTGACTGAACGGGTATACATTCGAGCAACATGTACGTAACGAGACCTACCACATGATCCCTCTCCAATCGAAATCGCCATCGATATTCCGCCAATGCCCCTGTTGAATCGCCTTCTCCCACCCCATCATCACAGCCAGCAGCCTACACGCTGTACTGCTCACCGTGCACACCATCGTATCCGCCTTACTCAGCACCGCCAGATCCAGCAAATACGCGCGTCCGACCAGCTCCCTGAGCTTCATCGCCTGTTCAGGCACATTCTCATTGTCGAGTTTCTGCATGTCATTCGCATTACCGACAGGCTGGCCCAGACTGAAGAACACGTCGCGGTAGAACCCGCCTTCCCAGCCAGTAATCTCATCGATCCAGGGATTTTTCTTACCCTGTGCAGCCTCGAGCGCCTGTTTGGTGGCGAGCATGATGCGGTCCTGTGCGCGGATCGAGTTGGGGCCGACTTCTGTGGACTCGTAGACTAGCGGATCATCGGATGCGAGGACCATCTTGGAGGTTGTGTGGCGCGCGAACAGCGTGTTGCCGGCGTCTGCGCTGCGCTTCTTGGATTTCTTCCCGCCGTTCTCGATCAGGTCGATGTAGATCTCGCGCGCGGCTTCGATGTAGCGGTCCAGTGGGATGTAGTCTTCCTGGTATTGGTATTCGAGGGGATGCTTGTCGCCGTGGCGGACGTGCATGCCAATGCTGATGCCGCCTTCGGATTTGATGTCGCCGTAGAGATCCAGGGCGCGATTTAGAACGTATTTTGCGTCGTCGGTGCGCAGCTTGAAGAGCGCTTCGTAGCCAGTTTGCAGCAGTTTGAAAATCTTGTGCTGGCGCTGAACGCGCATTTTTGTCGGGTCCTCCCATTCTTCTGTAAAAGCATGACCGAATGTGGATTGGACCGTAGCTGCGGAGACGACAATGTGACGGGCGTTGTGTGGGCAAGGCACCATGTGCGACTTGGGTGGAGGAAGACATCCTGCTGTAGGAGGGTTGATAAAGTAAGACAAGTACTTCCCATATGGCCTGCTGGTTGTCAGTCGATGCCAAACTCCCTCCTGATCGTATGTACTTACCACCTGCTGTCATCGATGAAGAACGTACGGTTCTCAGCTTTCGCCAAACCGTACGACATCCACAACCGCATCAGCGAATTGCCAAAACCCGCATCGTCCGTCTCCAGAACATACGTCAGACTCCTCTCACAGACTTTAAGACCAGTAGTTGAGAACCCGTCCGCAATCATATCATCTTCCACAAAACCTTTAGGCCTCCCACTCGCTTTCGACGGCGGCAACAGTGACTGCTCCTCCGCCTCCTGGACATCAATGTAGAACTGATCCTTCTGATAATAGTTGAGCATGCGCTTCGCAAAACCGGAAGATGTCCGCGACTCCTGGCGCATATTACTCGACACCTCCATGGCCTGGTGGCATATATCGCGATACTGGGCCGGCCGCAGCGGGAAATCAAAGTTCGACGGGATTGATACAGTCCACCTCATCTTCCCTATTTTGTCAGCCGTAGCGACAACGGAAGGCTCCTGAGGTAGTTGGGCTCCTCCGGCCATTTCCCACTCCTCGCCATCTCCATCATAGCTCGATGACGACTGAGCGGACGCATGCAATTGGCGGACTATCAGCCACAATAAGAAGATCAAAGCTAGGCCACCGATGAGAATACGTTTGATCAGGCGGTTGTGTGTGGGTTGTGGTTGCTTCTTTCCATGGCGGGGGATCAGAGACGGAAGGCTGGGCGAAGCAGGTGGTGAGCGTGAAAGCAAGCCTCTACGGTCCAAATTCGGGCTCAGGAAAGCGCCGGAAGTCGCGGAAAGCACTGGCGGCGTCAGCTGGCTATATGCCGCTGTGGACTGAATAGACAGGTTTGGATTCCGTCTAGCATGCATCTTGGACAGCTTCTGTGTTGCTTGGTTCAGCATGTCGAAGGTTGGGATCCGGGATGTTCAATCGCTGATATCACGTCGGCACGTCGGGGCGCTGCAGTGCGATGATGAATAGTGCTGCAGATAGTCACCTGTCCCTGCAGGTGTCGTGTAACCGAAAAGAGGGGACGAGACAACGTCGAGTTGCCTTTGGTCAAGGAGTGTAAGAATTGAACGAAAAGAGTACAAGGAGAAGCAAGCTTTTATTGACTTCAACAAGCAAATGTAGAAGTCATTGAAGGAGACAATGGAGAGGCCGAAGGTAGGGAGGGAGGGCATCTGCCTCAGATGTAGAATCCCGAGCGTGAGAAGTTTCACGACATTAAACAAACGAGCAGGATCTCCATCCAGGAGCGTCCCGAGCCTCGACAAAGCGAGACGGATCGTGGCCTGTTCTGGTAGGTGTAATTTGAGGGTTTGTCCATCAAGGGCAGAATCCCATGAAAGACCTAGCGCCAGCGGACACGGCTCGCATCTTCAGGAAGGTCAACTCTGAAGCGAGGAGCAAGCGGGCGTCATTCGGAGGGGCAGCCTGGTTGGAGCGATCCGCGGGCGTATGGTTGGTGTCCGTGTTCAAGTCTGAAACACTCCAGCATGTGTGATGATGGGGCCTGTCAACGGGTTTCGCCCAATCCGTGCAAGCTCCTTAGCGAGATCCACCACCAGCATCGTATCTCCGAACCACAATCTCACAGACAACAGTGCCTTCCTCTGCTCAGCTTTTCGCCCTCCACTCCTTCGCACACCTCGCATTCATCGCAAAGAGCGCGAGATGCGAAACCGACACCTGTGTGGGAGCTGAAACACTCCAGCGATGCACGGGTCGCCAAGGGTTCCACTTCGTCAACGTCACACAGACGCGCACATTTAAGTGCGCGAAGCGGTTGGCTCCTCGTAACTCGTAGCGCTCATACGGTGCTCAGTGGTTTCGACGACTACCAGCACGATAAGCCGCATGATAGGTCGCTTGTTTGAACGATGCCTCATGTAAGATGAGGCGTGTTGATGAAGGTGAATCGCATGAATCTTGGGCAAAAGTGGTGTGCCTTACGGCGCTAGTACAGACATCACTGATCATTGACATTGATGGTAGAAAGAGGAAGAACTTCCAGCATGCCACATGATTGTGGAGGCCTGTTGTGCGAGGGTGTGATGCAGCTCTCTGGTAGATACAAAGTTGCTGGACTGAGGCCAGGAGAGCGGTGCAACGCCCTCCTTCTGTGACGTTGGTGCACGAGTCCTCAAGTGCGATTACATGTGTGTCCGAGAATGCGAAGATGGTACGATCTTCCCAAGGAAGAACCTCATTTGAGCGGCTACTCCCACACCACGGGTACGAGGCGCGTACTCCACGTACCCTTAATCTACATCAAACCGATCTGCACCAGTTGTGCAAGTGCAACCGACGACCGCTTGCCGGCAATGGCAGTAACGGACCGGATTGCGTTCGACGATTATGCAGGCAGGTTGAGTGGCAAAGGAATACAGCGTCATCTTCCAATTTCAGTCGTCTAACCAAGACCTATGAATTCGCGTACGGGGTATCAGATCTCCTCCTCCGTCTCTCTCATCTCAGCAATTAGAATACAGGAAGCCACCCAATGCCTTAGTATGCCTTCAGTGTATAGTACATTCACCCAAACAATATGTGAAAAAGTAAGGTAATATAGATAAAGCATTGTGTGCAACGCCGCGGGGTACCGGTTCCCCAGGCACATTCCGGTGCCAGATAACGCCAGGGAGTGGCCCCCAATAGTAAGATCATTCATCTTTCTGCTTTTGAACAGACGGGTGCCGCGCCTTGTCTCATCCTCATTACATGGTGTCCATTAGGGTCGTTGTGTCTCTGTTCAGCTCGTGCGGGGAAGCCAGAGGTCTTCGTGCTACACATGTAGTCGCATTACTCGGGCCGCGATGATCGTGTGTTAATGTGGGTTGCGTGTCTTGCGTGTCTTGCGCGCCCTTGCGTGCGTTCAAGTCCGTCGGGCCTCGTTGACGGGCATCAGGCCGCGCCTTGCAGCCCTATCAACTCTTCCTGTGATCATCTCGTCGAGCATTCTGGTCATTTCCTCAATGTTCTTTCCCGGGTTCGTGGGCGCGGGAGGGAAGAATGGTGTGCTGTTCGGGCTAGTGGGGGATGTTGGGCCCTTGGCATGGAGTATGTTAACGACGCTGCTCCCCTCGCTGCGCTGGTACGAGGATGTTCGCCGGCTCCCTGGTGAGCCGTCGCTCCCAACGTCGTGCGCCGTGTCGTTCCTCTGTCTTGCCCTGTTGAGCGCAGCGATCATCCTCTCCTTGTCCTCGAGCTGTGCTCGCAATGTAGAAATCTCGGCATCCCTTTCAGCAACCTTGGCAAGTAGGCCACCATCCTCGCTACCGTGCCTGGAGGTAATCGACAGTGAAACTCGAGAGTGGCTCGATCTTCTTGCTTGATGCAGTCGCTGCTCCAGAGTCTTGATGTAGCGGTTCCTGTCTGCAAGATCGGCTTGCAGGGCTTGGATTTGGGCGTTTGGGCTGGCCATACCATCGCCGTTCTCGCCGACTGAATCGTCTTCCTCTGACCCTTCTACAGGCGAGGGGAAAGACTGGATAGATGCGCGTGGCACTTCAAGGGTGGCGTGGCTAGCAGAAGATCGTACAGACATCGGCCGGAAGTCGCTGACATGACTGAACGTAGAAGCACGTTGCAAGCTCATCGAGGAGTATGCCCTGCCATTGTTCACCCCAAGCGACTTGGAGCTCAGAATCAAACGATTAAGATGCTCGATGCGCTCCTTGAGGGCAGTCCGGGCAAGCTGCATTTCCAGCATCTGCTCTTCATGCCTTTGCTTGTCTTGCTGCTCACGCACTCTCTCTTCCTCCTTGTCACGCCTCATCTCCTGTTCTTCCTCATCTTTGGCTTCCTTTTTCTTGCCCTCTTCTAATTGTCTTTTCAAGTCCTGGATCTCGAGGCGGTAACGATCCAGCAATGCCCGGCTTCCCGCATCGCCACCGGCACCCAACGAATCGTCTGCCTTCTTCGCATGACTGACAATGTTGTTCTTGGCCCGAGAGGCGAACTTCAACGTGTTCAGCGTCTCATTGACGTGGGTCGCAGATGCTGCAGGGCTACCGCTGGCGCCAATTTGGATGGTACAGAGAATGCTGACCAGAGAATTACCTGAGAGAGCACCCTGCAAGAGGCGGGTCAATTTGCTGTCACGGTACGGCAAGTGATTGTCCTTCTTCCCGTCTTTCCCCGTCTTGTTTTGCGCCAACCCACCAACAACGGCTCCCAAAGTGAGCAAACTCTTATTGATGTGAGAGCCTTCGGTCCGCCTTTCCTTGTCGTCGGCTGCTTTCTCGGATCCGGCTAAATCGATCAGACTGAGAGTCGACACGCGAACGCCACCGGGTATGATGGCAGATCGCTTGTCGCCAGACAGGCTGGGTCCGGAGGCTCGCTCTCTGCTTTCCACAACAATCTGTACAACTGCGTGACTGCGGGAACTCCGCGCGTTGAATTGGGTACCAGCGACTCTTCTTGCTTGGTCGCCACGAGAGATGACACGAAGCAACTGAGTTGGACTTTGGACAATCTCCTCTTTTAGGGGAGTTGCATAGACACCGCGTTTGCTGTCCTCGCGGAGTTTGATTTCCTCTTGCGGACCGGGCTGGCCACCCATGCCAGTCACGGATCCAGCTAGAAGGTCGTTGATCTTCTCGTTGTATATTTCGAGGTAGCTGACACGCAGGAGAAATTCTCGATGTGGCGTCTCGCGAATGTACGAGAAGATGTCAGTAATGGCCAGTGGGATCACACCAGGATTTGTTGCTGTTCCTTGCATGGAGAATGTCTTTCCTGTTCCGGTCATACCGTAAGCGAACACGGTGCCGTGATAACCTTCCATCACTCTTCTGACCAGTCGTTTTGCTGTTGCGTCGTATACGCGAGCGTTGTTGTCTTGGGTATCAAAGACATTGTCTGAGCCAGCATTAGTACGCTGAGATCTTGTACAACCTTATCGCAACAGCTTACCATAGATGTAATCTCCACCGCCATCACGACCGTGGTATGTAACCGTATGTCGCTTGCCATTGACGTCCCAGTCCTTTTCTTGCTGGCCGTCTTTAGGCCCTGCATCTGGTCGCACTCGCACACTGACAATGACATTTCCTTTACTCCCTGATTCGCCATCTGATTTGTTGTTTTTTCGCCCTCTTGCTTCATCGTCCCCTTCTTCTATAGTCGTTGCGCTTGTTGATCGCGATCCGTTGGGAGAGGTGTTGCGGCTCTGTGGCGGAGACGGTAGGCTGAGATGGCTGGTGTCCACTGCGACTGACTCTGCGCTGCCGTTGCCATTCAGGAAGCTGGGAGGCGACAGTGGTGACTTTGGCAGCAGACCCCTACCTCCCCCAATATTTGACGCTCGCGGAGGCTTCTTCAGACTGCCCTTCCTCGAGGGTATCGAGGCCTTTGAGCCTGTGGACAGCCGCTGGTCTACCGAGTCGCCGTCGAGGGAGACAGCACTGGAGGCCAGTGGACTACTTGGTGTCCGCGAGCCATGCCTGGGTGGCTGTGGGAATGCGCCGATACTGACGACCTTACGAAGCGACTTTCCCTGTGGTTGGCTGCTTGTTGAGTGCTCGGCTGCTATGGTTGGTACGGAAGGGGAGGTGATATGTTTTGCGGCGCCTGGACGGTAAGGTGAGTTCGAATACGAGACGGCGCGGTTTGACGGACTGGGCAGGCCACTGGAGGGTGTTCGAAGACCGGCGGGGCTGGCGTTTGCAGAGCGTTGTTTCGGTACAGGTAGAGAAGGCAGGGGTCCTGTGGGGGGAGCGATAGAGCGTCGAGGAAGCTGGTTGCCAGACATGTTGCTGGCTGTTGTATTGGGCACAGGCAGCTGGTGTGCTTTGTGATGTCAATATTTACTGACGCGGCTCCAGGTATTGCTGTTGCTCTGAGGACCCGGGCGCAGCTGCGTCTTGTTTCTTTTTTGACCCAGACTTCACTGCGTCGCACGCATGACAGTCGTCGCGGCAGGCGTCGTCAACGAGACTCCAGTCCTCTCTATGATTCGCGGTGAGCGCAGTCTGGACAGCGCTGGTGCAGCTCGCACACGGGGAAGGGCCTGGTGCTGGGAGTGCTTGTTGCGGCAGCAAGCGATGGCAGCAAGCGCGCAACGGAAACGTGCAGCGGAACAAGGATGCAGACGTCGGGCGGGTGTGCGGTGCCGGGCGGTATGTCACTGCGGCGCGTTGCTGCTGCGAGTATGCGACTGACGGTCTGGCTACGCGAGCGAGTGAAGAAGCCGTGGAAGATTGTTTTGGTGTTTTCAGGGTCTGAGCTGCGAAGCCTGGGAAGTTCGCGGGGAGAAAGGAGCGCGTCGCCAGCAAGTGGTCGCCGGCCCAACAACCGTGCAGGATACTCGGTCATGCACAGGCCTCAATGCGCCCGAGAAAGGATCGATGGTCCAAATTTACCTGGTGGGGAGGCTCACGAGCGGAAAGGCCAGGGAGCGGTCTGAAATGAGTGTGGGGGGAGCGGCAGAAGCAAGAAGAAAAGATGCTGCGCGGTGGTAACAGGAAAGGGGTTCACGCGCCGTGTTCTCGAGAGCGCACATCAAATCACAGCCATGGTGGATAGCCATCCTCGAAGCGGCACAGTGGGTCGCAGGGCCTCTATCCGCGCTCACCACCCCTGCATGCGCCGGCTGCATTAGGCGGAGTATTTCGGCTGATGTAGAGCCTCGCCAGGAAGTGATCGTTGCACAGTTCACGACCCCGAGCCTGTCCGTGTCTGTTGTTCGATGCTGTGCCGGCAGACTATACGGCCCTCGCTACGCCGTTGCATCTGCTGCTTTCGTACAGGCACGAGACTGTGGCAAAATCCTCGAGCTTTGAGCAGCAGTTTTGCTGCGCCGCATTGGATCGGAAATATCAAGCCTCATCAAGCCTCGTTCCTGCAAATACTCCACACAATCACCCTCGATAGGCCACCCAGACTCGAAATAATCTCCGAATCACAAAAGGGTTGTCCAAATCTGCATCCTCATTCGCGTTCCTGCCAATGAACGCGTAGAATTTTTGAATACAACGCGCTACGACCCCTGACGCCACCGAGGACACGTGCTGCCGCTTCTGCTTGCATGTATGATTGAACGTGCTCGTATCATGGCCAGATGCCGCAGGTCGATAATTGAGAGCGACACTGGCACAGTAGAGCAGAGGTGAAATGCATGTTGACGTACTTATAGGTGTTACCTGCAGTGTGATAAATGTCAATGTCACCACAATTGACACGTTGTTCCTGTAAATCGATTCGAACGTGACACCGTCTCCGCATCTGCTAACACGTGCGAGCTTGTGATTGCAGGAGTGCTGTAACGATTTTCTCTTATGTGCTCCTACTTTGCAATTACACAATGCCGTACATGTAGTCGCAACGGTTTGTGATACGTGTTAGACCTGTCAAGACTGAACGTGAGCAATCGCTCGTTTCTGTGTTCCCACGCCATGCCCACGCTTTCTCCTGTGCCGTGATGGACCGTCCTGAACTCGCACAGGCAAGGTCGCACCGTGGGGCCAGCACTGCATGCTAAAGCAGCCTCGTGTATCAGCCACTGATGCGTGGTATACACGGCGCCATCCGAGAGCTTGAAGATCATCGGAGTCTTGTCCGATGGCTGAGAAGCAATCATTCCAGCTCCCGTAGGCAACCAAGAGCTCCCAACAGGGTATGCGGAGAATTCCCCGTCGACTCTTGCCGCTTTATCGAGCCCAGCTCGCTGGCGAAACATCCTATCGAACCGTCTGGTAAGTTGACGGCGGTACGTCGAGTCAGAGTCAACTCAGCGCATGCCACGCGCGCGAAAATGTGTGTGATACACCATGGGATATATTCCGCTTTCAAAGCGTACCCCATCCAAAGACACTTTTGCCTGCGGTGACGACCGCCAGATACTGCGCACTCCAAAGTCCCAAGTCGATAGCTACCTCAAAGGCAGCGCAAAGTGCGACTCGTGACATTCCAATGCCAAGGGACCGCAGTGACATGTCACTCGGGCTCGGGAACGGTTCGACAAAGCGTGGGATAGATCCGCTGTGATCTTGACTCACCAAGTAGTGAGATGCAACTAGCCGAAGGACGACAAGCTTGAAAGGAAGCACTGCAAGTCCAACAAGCTGTGCCTTGACAATAGCGCCGATCATTTGGGATGGCTCAGTTGAGAGTTGAGTCACGCGGTGATGCGGTCGAGTCGTTGCATGCCGATCATTCCTCTGCGACGCGACTCGATGGCGACTTGACGACCCAGGCCGGGCATCCAGAATTTCCGTGTGAGAAGAGATAACTCGCGAAGGTAACCGTACTTCCATCTCCACGATACCCTCGCGCGATGTGATTCTAATCCTAGGATCGTTGTCACCATTGTCAGATGCCGGTGGCGTTGGTGGTGTAGTCGGGCGCAACGATCGTTCTGCAGTGTCGGCTGGTATCGTGATGGGCTGAGTACTGTCGTTGGTTCCGTCTGTGTCAGGCCGGTCTATGCGTGAGACTGGAACGTTTACAGGGGTCAGATCTGTAATTTGGGCGCCAGCAACCTCTATACCTTGTCCTGCACCTGTCAGAGAATCGAGCGAAGGCTTCCGTTCTGCCTCGTCCAGAACGACTGGCTCAGCCCAACCGAGTACCACTAGCATTTTGTTGATGGCGTTTCTAATTAGACGGGGCGATCGTCGCTGGAGTCCGAGGATTGATGTCGCGCGGTCTTTGCTGATGACGTCGGGACTTTCTATGTCCGCATTGTCCGGTCGAATGATGAACGTCTCAACGGCCTCGAATATCGCCGAGTATATCCAACGTTCGTAGAAATGCTCCGCAATGATTACGACCATAGGTGAAGTAACGATAGCCTTTGCAATACTCACTGCTGAACCAGACGTGGCAGCATGGTGGACGGACAGCGGCGTCAGCGGTGACGAAGGTGAGAACGGAATGAACGACTTCCAGAAGGGCAGCAACGGCCGTGCTGGGAGAAGGCCCAATCTTTGCAAGTTCGCGTGATATGACAGGGGGTAGAAGAGGACCTCGAGGCCCAGTCGGAATCTGGGCAAGGTCAACAGTGCAGAATGCACAAGTACTGAGCAAGACTAACCCGAATGTCAACACGCTCCTTGAACGACGAATGAAGCGACGTGTCTTGGAACTTGCGCGTGTGAGTTGCACCAAGCGATCGACAGGCTGGTACACATAAGCACCGTAGACCAATGCTTGTATGCCAATCGTGGATACAAGTCGAGAAGTGAAGCCTGTGTATGCGATCGAGTTGCCAGAAGCTGCACGTTCGGAAGCTACGATCTGAAGAAAAGGAATCGCATCTGGGATACGGAAAGTAAGAAGCCGGTCTCTTATACTGCCGATCCACCAAGTGCACAGGTTCTCCAGTACGGTGGATGTAAGAGCAAGCGTGTTGCCCACTGTTTCTTCAGACTCAAGCTCATCCAGACGTTCTTCGTACGAGCCAGGTAGACCCTCTGCTGGAGATCTGCGTCTCTCGATTACACCAACACTGGCAAGGACGTCGTTCTGCGCATCTCTCAGCTGTTTGCCATATGCATGAGCGCGTGGATTGATTGGGTTGCCGCGTTCATCGTACAACTGAATGTAGTTGTTCGCTTTGGCTTCACGGTAGCGTTCAGGTAGTGGCTCGTCAGACTGAGAAGTAGCAAGCTGTATGTACTCGTCTGACTCGGTAACCTCTTCAGTGGGCTCGAAAGCGGACCGTCCCTGGATGATCAAGTCAGTCACGTGTACGCAAGATGCAGCCGCCTGGTTGCAGCGTATGCATGTATAACGCACGAAGGCGATCTTGGCTAGGTAGGCTTGTCGCCCCATGATGCCAGACCGTAAAGGCGTTGCTTATGACGGACGTAGGGACAACATTGCTGTTTGACGGTGAGAGTGCCGTCGTGCCTGGAGCTAGACGTCAGCCAGCCAGGGCCGAATGCACGCGAGTCGCGTGTTCCGTTATCGATACGAAACTTTTCAAGCCTTCCCGCCAGAGCAAAAGTCGCAGCAGCACCTTCAGCTCGAAGCAAATCAGCGCAACGCTATGGCGCAAAGAACGACAGTCCGGACGACCTATGAGGTTGAGCGTACATTGCAGCCCATCTATTCGGGCGGCAGCATCGCGCTCAGTGAGGATGGGCGCATTTTGGCCGCGTGTCTTGGGGAAGAGGCCCTGCTCACAGATTTGTCCACTGGGAAAGAGCTGGCGCGAGCAGAGGGCGACGGCGAGGCAATCACATCTCTTGCTTGTAAGCGACAGAACTGCTGCTGGAAGTGCATCGGCTGACTGTCATAGTAACACCTTCTGCGTCCCACCTCATTGTATGCTCGCGGTCGCTGTCCATGCGCATTTACGCCCTGCAGCCCTCGGAAACGGACGACGAAGTCATAGAGCTTAAGCTCCTCCGATCGCTGAAGCCGCACACGGGTCCCGTGGTAACATTGGCAGTCGACAGCACCGGTACGCTTGTGGCGACAGGCGGTGCGGATGGCGTGGTCAAGATTTGGGACATTCGCGCCGGCTACACTACACATACTTTCCACGGCCACGGCGGCGTTGTTTCAGCACTGCACTTCTTCCAGGTTGAGGTGACAGTGAAGGCCGAGGCTGCAGACAGTGGCAAGAAGAGGAAGAGGAGCAAGTCGCAGCAAAGATCGGAAGAAGCACAGGGAGAGAGCACGCTCGAGTACCGCTTAGCTTCTGGCGCTGAAGATGGCAAGATCCGCGTGTGGGATCTACACAAGAAGAAGAGTATTGCAGTCTTGGATTCGCACGTGTCGGTCGTGCGCACACTGCAGTACTCGCCGCAGGAGAAGTTGCTCCTTTCTGGAAGCAGAGACAAGACGTTGATATTGTGGACATCGGAGAAGTGGAAGCAGCAGCGAACCATCGCTGCGCTGGAAGGCATCGAAAGTGCAGGCTTCCTCGCAAACGGGCAGATCATTTACTCCGGTGGAGAGCATGGCAATGTTCGACTGTGGTCAACAGCGAACGGCCAGGAGCTAACAGAAGAGCAAGAGCCTGGGAACGAGACCGACGAGATCGTCAACATCCTCTACTMCCCCTCCCTGCCATACCTCATCTCAGTCCATGCTGAGCAGGTCCTCAACTTCCATTCGCTGAATTCGGTTGAGCCGCCCTTCGTCGAGGAAATCATCGAACCGCTCTCCATCTTCAGACGTGTTTCTGGCACACATGACGAAGTCATCGACATTGCATATGTTGGACGAGACAGGTCGCTTCTGGCGCTGAACACCAACTCAGAAGACATCCGCATAGTCACATTGAAGGAAAATGCGGCAGAAGGGAAATACTTCGGTGCAGATGTTGGCGTGCTGGAAGGACACGAAGACATTGTCATCTGTCTGGACGTAGATTGGTCAGGTCATTGGCTCGTCACAGGTGCTAAAGACAACACTGCGCGGTTATGGCGACTGGATCCAGAGAACAGCTCCTTCGAGTGCGCAGCTCTCCTCACAGGTCACGCCGAGTCGCTGGGAGCTATCGCGCTGCCTCACACAGTTCCTCAAGAGGGCTCGGCCGCATTCACAGACCCGCTCTCACATCCACCAGCATACATCGTCACGGGTTCGCAGGATCGAACTGTGAAGCGATGGGACGTCACCAAGGATACAAAGAAGCTGCGCGCAAAGTACACACGGAAAGCCCACGACAAAGACATCAATGCTATTGATGTCGACCCGTCAGGCACTCTCTTCGCATCGGCATCGCAGGACAGGACAGTCAAGATCTACTCGGCGGCAGAAGGTGAAGCCGTCGGCGTCTTGAGAGGGCACCGCCGCGGCGTCTGGACCGTCAAATTTGCGCCAAAGACGTCACAGGTTCCCAACTCCGCCAACAAGGGTCTGATCGCCACTGGAAGTGGAGACAAGACTGTCAAGATCTGGAGTCTGGCAGACTACTCATGTCTGCTGACTCTTGAAGGACACTCGAACAGTGTCCTCAAGCTTGCATGGTTGCCCTACCGACCTGTCGATGCGCGTGACAAGCGTGGACCGCAAGTAGCATCCGCTGCCGGTGATGGTCTTGTCAAAATCTGGGACTCAATGTCAGGCGAGTCGATGTCCACTCTCGACAACCATGAGGACCGTGTCTGGGCACTCGTTGCACATCCCGAATCAGGCGCCCTCGTCTCCGGCGGCGGCGACAGCGTGATCACATTCTGGAAAGACACGACGACCTCGACCCTCGAAGCTGCTACAACCGCCGAAACCGAGCGCGTCGAGCTCGACCAGAAACTGCAAAACTACACTTACTCGGGCAACTACCGCGAAGCCATCACCCTGGCGCTACAAATGGACCAGCCCGGCCGGCTGTTCGCGCTCTTCAAGTCCGTCGCTGAGACAGAACAGCCAGACGAAGGCAGCTTGTCCGGTCTCAATGCCGTCGACGATGTCCTGGCCAACCTCGCCGATGAGCAACTCTACAAACTCCTCCTGCGCCTGCGCGACTGGAACACAAACGTGCGCACCGCGCCCGTTGCGCAGAAAATCCTCTGGACACTCGTCAAGTCGTATCCCGCATCACGTCTTGCAAGCCTGAGACCTAAGGGCAAGGTCGGCGCAAAGGGAAGCTTGAAGGACGTGCTAGACGCGATTCGCGCGTACTCTGAAAGGCATTACAAGAGGGTTGAGGAATTGGTCGACGAGAGTTACTTGCTGGATTTCACGCTCAGGGAGATGGATGAGGTTGGTGATATCAAGGCTATTACCAATGGGACATCACAGCTGGGACTGGAGCGTGATGTTGTCATGGCCGAGTAAAGCGGTCGCGTAGTCGGAAAATATACCCCGTTCGAATTCGACGCGTACCACTCATGCTATTGGTCTACTGTGATTCTGGAAATTTAAGGACTGTGTTGGCGCAGTGTCGTCGATATCAGACCAAAACAAAGTCCTCGATCGCTATGCCGGCGGCTAGCAACGTCTCGTCAGACACCGAGCAGGTCCATGGATATTCCTTCCGCTTGCCGTCGACTCGAAGGCCCGCCTTCTCAAGCATGACTTCAGTACGGTACGTTTTCTGCTCTGACTTTGGATCGAAGGACTTTTGGTTAGGACCACCTTCGGAACCATCTGACTGGCCTGTCTCGGTACGTCTATTGCAATATATGGCTTCCCCGTCCATGAGACCATGTACGTAGCAAGTACCGACAACCTGGTATGTGTGATCAGCACCTGGACGCAACATGACGGGAAACCTGCAGCCAAGTAGGACGCAAACAACATCGTCAACTTGTGCTTCTGCTGGACCAAGTCCTAGGTGACCGCTTGAAGTGCTGAAGAGTCTCCGATTACGCGTGACCATAGGCAGCCGTCGGAAATAGCTGTTTTCACCTCTCAGTTCCATTGTGAATTTGTCCTCACTCTCGCTCTCGTCTCCACACCACACCTTCTCAAGTGACTCCAAGCTTTTGGCAAAGCTGAGCTTCGAGAACGAGTTCCAAACGAGGGTGCGGCAGTATATATCCATCAATCTTTCGCCAGTCAAGTAGGTACTGTTCATGTTTTCGCTGGTGGTCGCCAGGATCTGATGCTGTCCAACAATTCCTTGTCCGAGTGTCCAAAGCTGATATCTCGTTGGTCCTGGACTTCAACGATCCTGCTCTTGAAAATACCAGATACAGTGCACTGCAGGCCGCTAGCATCAAAAGATGGTCGACCTGCGATATGTGCACAGGCGCTCCATGCCGCGCCAATAGACTTGGATCGCGCCGGTGTCGACCAGTCCGGCACCCACGATGGGATGTGTAGGACTCGAGATGAGAGCTCGCAATCATCGAGTATTTCGAGATCAGACCATTGAGTGATTGCACGGCGGGCTATGTCTGTGTACACTTGACTTGTCGGTTGGGTATAAGTTGGTACGATCGTCAAATTCTAGGAGGACAGCTCCATAAGACCTAGGGCTGAATATATTTTGTCGCGAGCATCGTTGCAAAGAAGGTGGCCTAGGTTTTGTCGAAGAGAGAAGATTGTTTCGCCAATCCTCTGCTTCCTCGTGTCGGCGAGGAGAAAGACGCGCTGACGTGCTTCGAACCATTTCTCAACGGAGTTTATCCCTGCGTTCAACTTGAAATTGCGATTCAAAGCCATCGCAGAAGCCCACAAGGCTCTTTCTGAAATGGTGCTCTCGCCACACTGGAAGAAGATGTGTCTTGCAAGTCGTATCTCTTGCGCTATCCAAGCTCTTTCAAAATAGGGACGAATCAGCAGGAGGTAAACAGCCTTTGCCTCCTCAACTGTCCAAGGAAAAGATCCACGTCCTTCAATGAAATTGATAAGTTTTAGCATGGCTTGCTCTTGTTGGACGGAGGTTTCCTCTGTACCCTCTTTTCTGCGAGGCCGCATGGTGTCTGTCTTCCAATCAACGTCCAGATTGCATCCTATGGCTCGGAACCAAGTCATTGCGATGTCGCTGTTGTTTTTCTCGGGGCCGAGCCAAGCTGTTACACGGTCGGCCGTCTTAAACACAGTTCCCATGTTGGCCACTTACACGCTCTTCTCAGCATTGTTTGCTTGGTTGATGCAAAGGGCATCAATCCATAGGTATCGTGTTGTCTCTTTATATCGGAGATGTCGGAGTGCAATATCAAGGTTCTGCGTAATACGAACCTTTCCCGTCCTTGCCTGTAAGTTCACTTCGACATGCGAAGGGTCGTCTTCTGGGCCCCAGACATAGGAAAGAGCCTCGTAAGCAGGAGCGGCTCTCTATCGCAATGTCAGAATTGCAGCCGTCTTCATGACCTGAAGGAGCAAGTACCGCAAGTTCTCGTCGAACAAACTGCACAATGATCGGGTCATCGAAGGTGCCTGGCTGCAGGACAGCAATGCGGATCTCGCGGTCAGGCCGAGCTAGTCGATCGTATTTGAACTCCATGATAGAAGATAGCGGGCGAAGACTGACGAAGGCGAGAAGGATTGCTGGCTGAGCGGATGCATGCCCATGGAAGTGGACTTAGAAATCATTCTGTGGGTTGTCCGAATGGGAAGGACTGCGTGACCAGGCGACCTTTTCCCACAACCTCGACGCTAGTGGGCTGCGTGCAGGATAAGGCTGATTCGATCAGCAGAAACCGATATCTCGATAGTAAAGCCTCGACGAATGGACCGCTCGAAAAATGGACCAGATAGCCGCGCCATGGACTCACAACGAGGGACTGACCTGTCCAAAGGGTTGATGGAGAGGGAAAAGCACAATTGGCTGGGAACTGGTTCATTTGTTGTTACTCAGATGTGGAATGGACAACACACTACTACATGCGACAGCACCACTTACTGTGCACCCGTGAAACCAGACCCGCTGAAGCTGCCGTCCCAGGATGCAAGCTCATACATCGATGTGGATAGCAACGAGGTGTAGTTGGACCTGTTCGTGATGGTGGTGTGTTGGATGTGGCAGGTCGGCCACGATGCAGACATCAGATCAAGGTCGAACGGAATGCCTGCCATTAGCACACCTCAGCTTTACATGGCAGCGTCACTCGATCAGCAGGAACAGCGCGCTGCTGATGTTTGGCAATTAGTAGATTGCCTGGGTATATAGACGGGCTGCAGGGTTCTGGACGATGATGTCAGTCGCACCTTGACAAACACAGCACATGCAGAGGACAAGGCATCGTGAAATGATCACCAATGGTTATGCGGAACATCACCCAAGTGAAGCCTCCATTGTAATGTGATCGAAGACCCGCTCGTTCGAGACGAGGTCAGCTCCATTGATAGGCCTGAACTTGCAAGTTCAATGCTTGCTCTTTTAAGTACACTCCGGGACTCCGCAGGACCAAACCCTCCGAGACGGAATATGCTGGTGAATCGTTCAGAATCTTCATTTCGTTCCCTCTTCGCCCTACTCATGACACGCTTATCGGACAATGCCCTCGAAGCGGTTCTTGTACCACTTGATGGTCTCCTGCTGGTTGACCTTGTGCGAGGCACCGATCTTGCTCTGGCAGCGCCTGCGCTTGGCGACGCGCTCACCGGGGCGGGTCATGCAGACGTAGAAGTCCATGCCGTAGATACTGGGCCGTGTTAGCGGATGCGCGCGCCCCCTTCATCTGACGGAATGCACATACCCAATGCTGGGGTCGTACTTGATGCCCAGGTCGATGTGCTCGGAGATACCGAAGCCGAAGTTGCCGGACTCGGAGAAGTTGCGCTTGCGGAGCTCGTACTCCTTGACCTTGAGGCCACGCTCGAGGATCTCCTCGGCCTTGGGGCCGCGGACGGTGACGTGGACGGCGATCTTCTCGTTACGGCGGATACCGAAGGTACGGACGGTGTAGCGGGCCTTGGAGTAGACGGGGGTCTGACCAGACAGCTGCTCGAGCACCTTGGCGGCACGAGTGAGCCTGTCACCAGACTCGCCGACGGAGATGTTGAGGACGAGCTTCTGGATGCGGAGCTCCCGCATGGGGTTGGAGGCCTTGGAGTCGGACTGGCATGACAGTTAGCATTGGGCTGCGGCGCTGCTGTCGTCGGCGGGCGCATACCATGGTGACTGCTACGGGTGTGTTAGTAGGGGCTGTCGAGAGAAGTCGGTCGGAGAGTCGATGTTGGAATTTCGCGAGTTGGGCTTTGCTCGGCTGTGCGTGGAGGGCGCGCTAGGCGGAATCGCGACTGGCGCGGGCGGCCCGAGCGCCCTCTGCAACTTTGAGCTGCACGTCGTCCATGATGGAGCTCGAACATCATTGACCCGCCCCGCCGACACTCGTAGGAAGAGGTTGCGCAGATAAACGCTGTCACCTAATTTTTTGAGCCGCAAGTCGTCCTCGGACGCGCACCAACAACCATGGCTGCCGCCAACAGACAGGGCAAGATGGTGAGTTCTTCCGCCTGGACGCTCGAATCCTGGACCTGAGAGAAGACGCGCATAGAGACTGACTGACGTGCTTTGATGTAGCAAAACCTAGTAAGCGCCCTCTACTCTGCTCGAAAGCACGCGAACTCACAATGCGCAGATCAACTACCGCATGAAGGTGACACTTCAAGACGGCAGGCAGATGGTCGGGCAGATGCTGGCATTCGACAAGGTACGTCGCCTGGTCGCTGTCTAGAGCCTGCGCGCTAATAACACGTGCAGCACATGAACCTCGTCCTCGCCGACACAGAAGAGTTCCGCCGCACACGACGAAGGGGAAAGGCCGCGCCCGGCGCAACCCAGCAGGTCACCGAGACGGAGGAGCGACGCGCCATTGGACTCACCATCATCCGCGGCGCGCACGTCATCTCGCTGTCCGTCGATGGACCACCGCCCGCCGACCCTGCCGCACGCCTCGGAGGACCCTCTGGCGCATCTTCGACGGCTGCGACTTTGGCTGCTGGACCTGGTGTTGCACGCCCTGCAGGACGCGGCCTGCCGGTTGGTCTCACCGGACCTGCGCCTGGTGTTGGAGGACCCGGTGCTGGCTTCGGCGGTCCGCCAGGCTTCGGCGGCCCCCCAGGCTTTGGAGGACCGCCTCCTGGCTTTGGCGGACGTGGAGGACCCCCAGGTGGCCCGCGTAAGTTGCGCGCATGATCTCATCAAAGACAGCATAGCTAACATCTCGCAGCTGGCTTCCCTCCCGCCGGCGGACCTCCTGGATTCGGTGGACCCCCAGGCTTCGGTGGACCACCAGGCTTCCAGGGCCGCGGTGGCCCTCCTGGCTTCGGCGGACGGTAGAACCGTAAGAATCTCACAACAATCGAGTTTCTGTCCTCAGCAATCCGCCTCACATTGCGCCGCACGATAGATCTGGGAAAAGCAGTATGCGCACAGGCGCACGAAGGACGTCAATCGAGCCAGAAGTAGTCGAACTTGGAGGTTGCAACCAGGGGCAGCAGGTCCCGCGCGCTTGGCGGACATGTTGGGTTCTATTTGGAAGGGTGATCATGCTCAAAAGCGGTCCGTTTGAACGTTCTATCTAGAAACAGTGACATCTCGGGCGTATGCCCTACAATATCAACGACACCAACAACCATCTCAATGCCTCTCTCCCACCCTTTCTCGCACTTTGACGATCATGCACTCGACCCGATCACTCGACAACACTCAGGCTGGCGTGCGCACGTGACATTCTCCGAAAAGCGGTCGTCCGCAGGGCTGAGGGCTGTGACCCGACGCGCCAAGAACGGGTCCACGGGCATCTCAACACCAAAGATTGCGGCTCCGAGCTCCACCCAGGAACCAACGCGCAACACGTCTCGCCCGTTCACCTCGCCACACACCGCCCGCCATGGCCGCCGCAATCAAAGCCCTCAACGCGAAGATTCGCTCCAACAAGTACACCGACTACATCTGCTCGACCCGTACGTGCCCGCTTCCGACGTTGCAGCGTCACTATAATATGGGAGGGGAGACATTGGATATGTTCAGAGAGAGCGCCTTGCGACGGCGATTGCGCCTGCATGCATGCAGGAATTGGGCAAGACGCATATGTAGGACTGAGGGCTGACTGTTTGTAATCAGATTTCTGGGGCCCCGTCAGCAACTTCGGTATCCCCATTGCTGCGATCGCGGACATGAGCAAAGACCCCGAGATGTACGTTGACCGCTTCGCACACGCCTACTTCGCACACGCTCCGTCGAGGGTTTCTCGCCCCCCGACACTTTCTCCCTCCCTCTCTCCCTACCCGCTGCGCCACTCAGACCTCATGTGCTAACTCTACGACAGCATCTCCGGCCGCATGACAGGCGCCCTCACCCTCTACTCCGGCACCTTCATGCGCTACGCGCTCGCCGTGTCGCCGGCCAACTACCTGCTCTTCGGGTGCCACGCCATCAACTTCACCTCGCAGCTGGTCCAGGGCTACCGGTACATCAACTACTTCCACTTCGGCGGGAAAGAGGCGCAGCTGAGCGAGAAGGCCAAGGCCATGGGGCACGAGGCCGTCACCAAGGCGGAGATTGTTGCGGACAAGGCGAAGGCTGTTGTGTCGAAATAAGCGAGCGTGAGCATGGAGTAGGCAGAGAGGGAGCATGTGCAAGTGTACTATATCTGCGATACCGGCACTACGTTGGGAAGATGACAAGATTCACAGCAAAGTGGATACGGTCTGCGATCCCATAGTTCTGATGAGCATGTGCTAACTACAGTGTCCATGGTGGTATGCACCGATGCCCTGCTTGGGATGCTACACGCATTCACATGCGCTTTTCGAATTCGTCCCTATCGAAACGATACCAATTGATGCTATCCTTGCGTCGCTCCCCCCATACTGTCTTGGCCGCCGTCTGAAATACATTACAAGAATCTGTACTCGCCAACATAGCCTTACCTCCTCCACACGTGGGTTGCTTCTTTCTTCGCTCGAATTCTTGTTCTGCCAACACAATAACTGATGCTTATGATACTTGCTGATGGCCAACAAATCATCTCACTCAGATGCCTGCTCCACAGGCACCGCCAATTTGACGTCGAAAATCAGTCCGTAGACCTGACCGGAGATGTACGACGCTTGAACCGCAGTCTTCCTGCTGGCAAAGTCGACGTGAGCAGTCCGCGTACGCTTTAGTGGGTCCCTATCAGGAAGCATGGTGATCTCGACACTGTGCTATTAGCAAATCTGGTAGATGCATGAAGAGCAAGTTACGACTCACATGTCGTAGCGATACTGCGAGAATTGACACTCGATCGCTTCCACATCTGCGCTTGCAGCCAAGTTAGAGACAATGAGGCGACGTTGGAGCTTTGTCTCCTCGTCTTTACGCTGGTTCTCTTCTTTTACTTCCATGACGCTGGCAATGGTCTTTTGAAGTGCTTCTTCGGCACGAGCCACAGCGATCTCCTTCTCTTTCTGTGCCTCGTAACTGTCTAGACCGGAGCCGAAAAGACACCTTGTCCATCCTCGGGCAACTTCCCACTCGCAACCCGAGTGCTCAAGCACCAAGGCAATGACGTACGGAATAGCTTCTGGAGACAAATCAGCCGAATCGACAGTCTCGATTCGGTCTTCATCAGAGTGAGTAGAGGCCAGTATAGGTGGTTCACTCTTGTCAGACGATGATCGTAACCTCTCGAGCCTGGCCCGAAGTGTATTGATATCATCGTCGTCGTTGTCTTCGAAATCATCAGTCGCAGGCGATCGAAGTTCTCGAGGACCTGGTGCCGACAGTGTGAGCAGCTCTTCGAGCATCCCTCGAGGATCGTCGTAAGCAGTCGCGGTCGCGCGTGTCGGGTGGGACAACCCGTCGAAATCTGCAAGCATCTGCCGGGATTCATCACCGCCGTGAACCGCATCATTGACCTCTACTTCTCGCAGATGTCGGCTCTCCCTCAGACGGGAGAGTTCAGCGAGCAAGGCCCCGGGATCATCGTCGAGAGGTGTCGCATAGCCACCTCGCATGCCACCTCTCCTTAAAGCATCAAAATGCGAGACGTTGCCACCTCTGGCCTCGAACTCTGAGGCCGCATAAGAAGAAGGAGAGTGGTCAGGAGGGTTTCGCGGAGGTGGAGTGTAGTCGCATTCAGCTTCTGGGTGTGCGTCTGCTGTGCGTCTGGAGGGTTCTTCTGCGGCGCTGATATCCGTAGCATCTTTTTCTGCGCGTGTTCGTTGGATGGAAGGTCCCTGGCGTTGCAGTGCTTCCACTAGCTCGTAGTCTGCTGCTTCCATCTGTGCAATCATATGATCAAACTCATCGTCCCTACTGAGTCCGGAAGAATAAGCAGCTTCCTGCCTTACTACACGACCTCCAGCTTCTCTTAGTCTTGCTCGGCGCTCGAGACCCAGTGCTTGCGTCTTGCTTATCATCTCCTGGAAGTCCCCGTCGATCTTGCTTCTCCTTTGTGTATCGGCTGAGCGCCTCTCCTCGTCGTCGGAGTCTTCAAGATTCTCAGCTACTCCAGCAGCCGCGAGCCCATCCACCTCGCGCTGCGATTTTTCAGTCTCTCTCGAGGTAGCCATGCGCTGATGAGTCGCGTTTTCCGACCAGTGATGGTCGGCGTCGTGATCGTTTTCCTCTGAACCACGAAGCTGCGGAATCACAGGTATCGCATGTTCGTCCTCCTGCTCATCTAACGAGAGAGCCATCGCCGAGTCACCAGGCGACTCGCCCGTTTTGAACCTCTTGTATCCCTCTTGGTCTGCCTTCTCTGATCTGTGACGCTTCTGCTCGGCCTCTTCCTCTCTGGCATCTTGAGCTTCTATCTGAGTGACAAGATGCTGGAAAAGCTCCTCTTCCAGACGTGCCAACTCTGCCTTCTCTTCTTCGGGGTCTCTGAATAGGGCGGCGTAGTTGGTTTTGATCAGAAAGTCACTTCGCGTGCTTCGAGCCAAAACCTTAGCCCTTACACGCAGACCTTCCCTCCTTCCCTCCTCTCGCTGTCTCAGTCTCTCCTCGTAGTCTTCCTGCTCCATGTTTTCCTTCTCTTTCAATCTCAGCTCTTCGAATTCGTCGATTTCTTTTTCCCGTATGACGATCCGCTGATCTTCGTCGACTTTCTCCTCCTCTGCTTCTAACCGTGCCCGTAAAACCTCTTTGTCCGCAATGATCTCAGCAAGGTTGGATTGAGCAAGGAGGTACGCAATCATCTTCTTCCGTTCTGAGTCATCTGGGCCTTTGCCCTGGACTAGCTTATCGAACTCCGTGCGTTCCTGGCGTATGACTTCTGCTTTCTCCCTTTGCTCCAGACACGGGGTGCGGTATGGATCTCGGTTCTCTTCATCGCCTCCGCCGCCGCGGAGACACACGGTCAAAGGCGTTGGCTGTCCATGGCCGGAATCCTCTCGTTGCTCGGGCGCGGTGGGTTTCTTCGGAGAGGCAGGGTTGGTCGTTGCGGTCGAAGCTCTTGACGACCTGTACGCCCTCTTCACTTCCTCGTCGCACCGCTGGGAGGCTTTGGCGAGAGTGTCAGTGATGCTCGCGAGCTGTCTGCTCAGTAGGCTCTTAGACGTCGCCGAGCTAGCCCGTCTCCTACGATCCATGGTGGGCGAAGCGGCGTCACTGGATGGCAGGATGGAGCTATTGAACATCTGAGTGAGCAGCGAAAGGAAAGCTCACTGTGATACTATCGTGTAGGTTACTTGCTTAGCGATGGAAGATCGGAGTAGTGCTGCGGTAGTGTGACGAGCTCAGGCGAGCAGAGTCAGTAAACCAAAGTCGGCGGTCTGTCGTTGTTTGGGAGAGGAAGGTGCGGGTATGTTGACAAACGGACGGTGGCGTAGCGGCCTGCACCACAACAACAGTTGGACAAGCACGACCTTCGTGGACCGTGAATATCTCCTCGCTCTTGTTCAATATGCTTCTCTCCGTCCGCCTGTGATCGAGAACGTGTCTTGCTTCTGCATTCGAAGAAGTGGGAGTCCATGTGACCTGGATTTGCCAGCACAGCTCCGCGTAGTTTTCCCAGCTCCCACTTTCCCTGTATAACTCCTCACTGCATCTCACGACGTGCTTGGGGATGCACCTGCAGCTTCCCAAGGGTCTTGAAAGGATGGCGGTCCTCTAGCTCCTGCCCTGCATACACCTACTTTTGCCCATGCGCCTTGACATCCAAGCACCGTTCCACTGTGCATGTCTCCTCGTGTAGTGGACTCGAGACGGAAAGACTTGGACGCAAAATAAATTGAGAAACGAAACTACCTTGCCATTACTTTGCGCTCATTCCCAAAAAAACACGCCGAAGCGCATCTTCAACCTCTCAATCCTAGTTCTTCTTCTTCCCCGCGATCTTGCTCTCCGCCTCCTTGCGCTCAATCTCCTTGATTTCGTTCTCCTCCGCGCGCTTCGCATACCACTGCCCGGCCTGCAGGACCAGCACACCGACCAGCACCAACGCCAGGATCGTGTTGCTCGCAGCAAACACCCTCAACGTGTCCTCGCGGCTGATATAATCCCCCTCGCCATCATCCTCGACCTGCATCTCCGGGCTGACATTTCCATAGATGCCCGCGGTGACCACTCTGAACCCCTTGACGATATTCGTCAAGTACACCGTAATGCCGGCCATGTACAGCACCAAGCTGGCGCCGTCGAACAGCATGTTGCTCTCCGAGGCCTTGAAGAGCTTGATCAGGAACCCCAGGATGCCCGTGCCGATGACCATGTTCAAGATGCGCGAGATGATGGGCGGCGACGCGTACAGGAACTTGATGTGGTCCTCGAGGATCTTAAAGTACGCCTCGCGGTCGTCGGGCACCGCCCAGAGCGCGTTGTAGTCGTAGGGCAGCGACGCGAAGAGGATGCCCAGGAAGAAACATGTCGCTGGGTCTCGAGTCAGTGTAGCTCTTTGCGAGTGATGCATGCGACAAGAGTGTTCCGGGCGAATGCGCATGTGGGGTAGATAGTCTGGTACGTACGGCCGATGACCAGGAACTGTGCGAAAGTGTTGCCAGCCATTGTAGCGGTAGCGGAGCTGGAAAATGGCGTCGCGGAGCTGTGCGCGTGATTTGGGAGTGTCCAGGGAAGTGGTTAGGTGGTTGTGCGAAGGAAGCTCTCGGCTTATCGTTTGCGGCTCGCAAGATCAACGACCAACTAAAAGCGGTTGGTAACGGGCGGGAGGCCGCAGCCTATCTGAGAAGTCGTTGCGAGGACTTTATTTTACTTGAACTGTGGAATGATTGTATAGGGAAATTGAAGCTCAGTTCTCAATGCAACGATCCCAGCTGTACGGCAAGCAAGCTTGACCGTGATCGACCCCGCGCGATGATGTTGAGCTGCATATCGAATCTTGGCATACGAAAGTGCTCCAAGCAGGGGACTCGAGAACCATGAGATTGTACAATTGATATTCTTTCTCCATCTCGAACATGCGTGGATCCTGCGAGAGTGGCACCCATGTCCAATGGGGCTGAAAACGCCGTTGTGCGCCATAGCCCAAAACAACACTGCCCAGCACTATCCTCATGATCACATTGCTCAGAAATCGTTGTCCGCGTCCATGTCTTCGTCTCCAGCTTCGATGAAAACGAGCCTTGTACCCTCGCCGGTTGTTTGCCAGACCTGTGTATAGTCGTTAGTGCTTGTGCTATGAGTTCAAGATGATTGGAACTTACGTCGAGCATAGAATACTCGTCGATGGCCTGTTCGAACTGGTCCGCAGTGAAGCCCTTGGCCAAGACTCGTTCGCGGACACGGCGAAGATCCAGCTCGCCTCGTGTGCCGTCGCCGACAGCAGCAGCTCCACTGGCCTCCATCGACTTGATGAGGTGGTAGATCTTACTGCTGGGGGTGTGGTCGTCCCTGCGGTTCTCGTCGGCATACAGACTGGCCTTGCTCACTTCTGTGAGACGAAGCGCCTCATCCACATCCTCGGAAATAACCTCGTCGGCGAATCGAAGACGGGCAAGAGCCTGTGCGAGACGCAGGACACCAAGCAGGGTACGGGGCGATGTGTGTGTGAAGGCCTTCTTCGAGCCTTCGTCGCGCTTCTGCTGCTGACGCATGCGAACGTATGCGCCAACCATGTAGTCTGAGACCTCCTTTGGCACGGTGGGTCGGTACGAGCGGGCACGAGCAACCCATTGTCGGACCTCAGCAGGGCTGAACACAACACCTCCAGCAGCCTCAGGGTGAGCGTTGTGCATGTGGACATAAGCAACGTGACGCGCCAGCTCCTCGTCAGAGTCTCGCGAAGGGGTATCAAGAATAAGGAAAAGTACGTCGAAACGGGACAAAAGCGCGGCGGGAAGGTTGATGTTCTCGACCGGGGAGATGCGAGGGTTGTAGCGGCCGTAGAGGGGGTTGGCGGCGGCGAGGATCGATGTGCGAGCGTTGAGGGTGGTGGTGATGCCAGCCTTGCTGATCGAGATGGTCTGCTGCTCCATAACTTCGTGGATGGCAGTTCGGTCACTGTCGTCCATCTTGTCGAACTCATCGATACAGCACATGCCGTTGTCAGCCAAAACAAGAGCACCGCCTTCAAGTACCATCTCGTCTGTAACAGGATCGCGCATAACAGCAGCTGTCAGACCGACACCACTGCTACCGCGACCGGTTGTGTAGACACCACGAGGAGCCACCTTGGTGATGTATTTCAAGAGTTGCGACTTGGCCACACCAGGGTCGCCCATCAGGCAGACGTTGATGTCACCACGGATGCGCATGCCGTCCTTGACCTCCTTGGTGACACCTCCAATAAGCTGCAAAAGCAGTGCCTTCTTCACATCGACGTGACCGAAAATCTCCGGCGCAATCGAGCGCGAAAGATACTCGTACAGCTGACCGGTTCTCTCCAGCTCGTTCATCCTCTTCAGGGTTGGCTGGGCAAGGATCATGTCGTCGTACGCCTTCTTGTGTTGCATGACAAACTGAGCCTCAAGGTAGGTGTCTGTGAGCAATCCAGCGCGGATGGCCTTGAATCCTGTGTAAGGAGTAGGGAGGAAGATACCAGCGACGTCGACAACGTCACCGGGGTTGATCTTGCGCACGAGCGCACCGTGGCAGTGGATGGTGAGCTGGCGAGGGATGTGTCCGACGGGCACCTGGTCGGCCATCTCCTGGATCTTGACTTCCTGGAAGGGGAGGAACTTGGAGGCGCGGGTAGACAGGAAAAGCTGGCCCTTGGTTTTGTTGTTCTTGCAGTCCTCGGACGGACACTCGACGAGCGGGGTGAATTGTTTTGTGCTGACGGGCTGGAAAACCTCGCTTCCGCAACGGTCACAAGAGTATGCATTGACGAGCACGGCAGGCTTGACATCTGACACCCGAGTCGCGATGCCACGGACGGTGATGAGGTGGCCCAGGTGTTCGCCCTTGACGTTGCGAACGGCGAGCGCCTTGATGGGGCGCTGGCTGCTGGAACCGGACGCTATTCTGGGTGCGAAGTTGAGGGTGTATCGTCGAGTCAATGCTGCGGGGAAGATGGACTCGGGCGCAGCTTGAGCGCTGTCTTGGACGCCTTGCAGCTCCTGTATCCTCTCGTTGCGCTTCGATCGCTGTGTCATGATAACATCCAGGACGTCGTCCTTGAAGCTGTGTCATGTTAGTCTCGGTGCAGGCATTGTCTGCTGTTGTGCATACTTGATCTCTCGGGTCGGCGGTGGCAGGCACTTGTCTACGGCTCTTGAGAGGATTTCGAGGTAGTGGTGTGCATTGCGCTCGATCGACTCGACTAGCCTGTAGTTGGTGTCCTCGTCCATTGCGGCCTTCTCGTACTGTAGCAAAGCGTCAGCTGCGCGCAGGCCTCTCCATTGTCTCGGCGACGTACTGCCTCGAGATCGTTCAGGTCGATCAGGATGTCGCTGCGCACGCGGTTTGCTACGTCCTGCAGGATGCTCATGTACTTGATCTTCGACGGGCGGTTGCGCTGCGACGGGGTCGGGTCGTCTGCGTCGTCGACCATGTCATACTCGTCGTCGTTGCCATTGCCATTGCCGTTGAGGCTCAGGCCCTCGAGCTGCTCCTCGGCCTCGGTCGACGAGGACTTGAAGTGCTTGAGGAAGTCGACGAAGGCAGCTGTGGTTGCTCAGCCAGGGTCCCTGTGTTGTGCGCCGTGTTTACCCACCTTCCTGCTCCTCGTAGTTGACGAGCGCCTTCTCGGTAAGCAGCGCCATTGCGTCTCGGGGTGTTCGCGGTAGGGAGACGTCGGGTGCGGGACAGTGGCCGTGTGGAGGGTGTCGCGGGGAGGGGGTCGTCTGCGACTCGAGAATTTGGGAAGCGCGTTGCTACACGCCAACGCCAGCGCGCCCGCGTCGCGTAGGGCAGCCAGCCCGTCCGTCCCACTCTGGCGGCCACCGGGCGGTCATTGGCCGGTCGTCTGCGCAGGGACCGCCCAGGACCGCCCATCATCGGCGCCGACGTAGCCTCGGCTGGTGGGCGAGCTCATGCGCCGGGCTTTGGCTGTCGATGCCGGCGCTGTGCTTCTGAGCCTCTCGCTCTCCACACCCACACCCACGCACCATGCCGCCGAAGAAGCCTGCGGGCAGCATTGTCCAGGCTGAGGTTGCCCTGCAACAGTCGCTGAAGAACTGCCTTGTCAACCTCCCCGCGTCGCTCGTTTCGGTGCTTGTGAATGCGAATGCTGTCAGTCCTCCTCCGCCATTGCGAGCTGACCATCCTGACACATGTGACACAGGTCGCCCAGAATGTCGTCGTCGAGCTCTCCTACCGCCAGCCGCCGCCGCCCGGCGCCTCAGATGCGCGCAATGCATCTCCGCAGAAGTCGGTCTTTGTGGGCTGGACGGGCATGCAGAGCAAGCGCAGGCTCGCAGCTGTCGTAGACAGGAATGGCCTGCGAAACAGTCCCGCAGCTATCCAGCAGGACATCGCCGCTGTCGAGGTCGACGCGACCTTTGCGAGGCTGATCGGACTGAACGAGGGACAGAAAGTGGGGATACAGCTGCACTTGGACCCCCCGCAGGCGCACACGATCAACATCGAGCCTCTGACCCCAGTGGACTGGGAGATGATCGAGCTGCATGCCCAGTTCCTCGAGCTCAACTTTCTCTCGCAGATCCGCGCGCTGCCCAATCCTCAGGCCCAGACACCACACCCCGTGACCCTCCACCTCTCGCCAACCACCACTGCCAACATCATCGTCACCTCAGTCACACCTGCGCCTGCGCCCGGCTCGCTCTTCGTGAAGATCTCTCCTGACGCCGAGGTCATCGTTGCGCCAAAGACACGCCAGAAGTCAGACCGAAGCTCAACAAGCCGAGAAAGCAGAAGCGTTGGCGCAGCATCACGAAAGAGTGGGAAGAGCGCCGCGAGCACTGTGCGGCGTCGGAGTGGCCGTGACGAGGTGAGCAGCAAGGGCGCCGTCTTCCTTCGAGGCGTCGACCGCAGCGTGGCTCAGGAGTGGTTTGATGAGGAAGAAAACGCCGACGCAGAAGGCCTCAAGATTTGGGTGGACAAGGACATCCTTCTGACCAAGGCGCTGAGAGGAGCAACATGGGTCTCAGTGGCTGTCATCAAGCCTGCTGGACTTCAGGAGCCTGTCGACATGTCGAAAGAGCAGGACCAAGAGAAGACCGCCGTCCGCGTGGTTGCAAGAGTAGCCGCATGGGACGATGCACCAGACAGCCGACATGTCGCCCTTTCGACTGATCTGTGTAGAGTCCTAGGGTTCGAAGGTTTCGTCGGCGGTCTGGTCCGAATTGAAGGCGCTCCAAGTCAGACTCCAAAACCATCAGCCATCAAACCCGCGAATCCAGCCTCAAAAGACTCGAAAGAGGCAGTGGTCAAGTCGATCAAGATCTTGCCATTCTCCACAGCCGCCTCACAGAGTACTGCAAACTTGAGATTCGGCGGCGAGTCGAAGCAAGAGCAGGAAGAAGCCATACAAAAGCTGAAGACGATATACGGCAAGAAGAATGGTATTCTGGACGGTCCAGTCACAGATGGCATGGTTCTACCTCCAGTGGCTGACTCAGAGTCCAGCTGGCAGGGAGGAATCATTCGGTTTGAGCCATCCCAACCAGCGAGTGGAATATCATGGGTGCTTTTCCCGGAACGGAAACCTACCATCGAGCTGGGAGCCGAGGTCGTGACACCATCAAGTTGGGCCAAGGGCTGGCAGCAGGGTGACCCGTTGCCAGACACTCCTCCAGAACTGGTTGGCATCGATGCTCTCATCGATCAGTTACGCTCTCACCTTACCCACAACTCATCGGTCCTACTCAGCGGTGGACTGGGGGCTGGCAAATCGCAATGCGCTCAGCTACTTGCGCATCAACTACGAACAGAGTATCTGTTCAACACCATCTACTTCCCTTGTCGCAAGCTGGTCACAGATGAGACAAGAGTAGCAACGATAAAGGAGACATTAGAGAGGCTCTTTGCGACGGCAGCATGGAGTGCACGCTCTGGCGGTAACTCTGTAGTGATTTTGGACGACTTGGACAAGCTTTGTCCAGTAGAGACTGAGCTTCAAGTGGGCAACGAGAACGGCCGCAGCCGTCATGTCAGCGAAAGCATCGTCTCGATTGTGAGGAAGTACTGTTCGATAGACTCCGGCGTTGTTCTGCTGGCCACAGCACAGGGCAAGGAAGCACTCAACAATGTCATCGTTGGTGGCCACATAGTCCGCGAAATGGTCAGCCTGAAGGCGCCGAACAAAGATGGCAGGCGTAAGGTCCTCGAGAAGCTCGCCTTCAAGGACGCCAAACCTCAGTCATCGATACCACAAACAAATGGACACGCGTTCCCGCCCTCACCGTCAAACAGCCGGCCAAGCACATCTCACCGCAGCCAAGCAAGCGATGGCAGTATACAGCACGAGCAGTCGAACGACTTTGGCTTCGTCGTGGACGCCAGCATTGACTTCCTCGATCTAGCTGGACAAACCGATGGTTACATGCCCGGCGATCTCGTTCTCCTTACCTCAAGAGCCCGCAATGAAGCTCTCATCCGCTCAGTCAACGACACAGGAAACATCGTCACTCTGACAAGAGAAGACTATGCATCCGCCATCAAGGGCTTCACCCCCGCTTCCCTTCGAAATGTCACCCTACAATCCTCAACAACAAAATGGGACTCCATCGGCGGCCTGACAGCAACCCGCCAAACCCTCCTCGAAACCCTCCAATACCCAACCACCTACGCCCCCATCTTCGCCCAATGCCCACTGCGCCTCCGCTCTGGTCTACTCCTCTACGGCTTCCCCGGGTGCGGCAAGACACTTCTCGCATCTGCCGTCGCGGGCGAATGCGGACTGAACTTCATATCCGTCAAAGGTCCCGAGATCCTCAACAAATACATCGGCGCGTCCGAGAAGAGCGTGCGAGACCTGTTCGAGCGCGCCGAAGCGGCACGGCCGTGCGTGCTGTTCTTCGACGAATTCGACTCCATCGCGCCCAAGCGCGGGCACGACTCCACAGGCGTCACAGACCGAGTCGTCAACCAGCTGCTCACGCAGATGGACGGCGCCGAGGGGCTGAGCGGCGTGTATGTGCTTGCTGCGACCAGCAGACCGGATCTGATCGACCCTGCGCTCCTGCGACCGGGACGGTTGGATAAGAGTCTGCTGTGCGATATGCCAGATACAGAGGAGCGGATCGACATCCTCAAAGCCGTGACGCGGAAACTGCACCTCGCGCCGTCCGTCCTGTCCAGCACCGCTTCAGGCCAGAACCTCCGCGAGATAGCACAGCGCACCGAGGGGTACTCGGGCGCGGATCTGCAGGCTGTCGTGTACAACGCGCAGCTCGAAGCCATCCACGACGTGCTGGGCGACACGGATCTGACCGCGCCTCCGCAGGGCAAGAAGGCCGACAGCAAGAGCGACAAGGGCATACCGGACTTCAGCTACTTCCGCTACGGCGACAGCCCCGCCGCGCAAGACAAAGACACGACCTCGCTGTCCGCCAGCCACAAGATCACGGAGCGCGCGCTCGTCGCGCAGAAAATCGCCGCCCTGCAGGCGCTGCGGCGGAAGCAGAAACTGCTCGCGCGCCCGCAGAGCGCGGGGCAGCGCACCGCGAAGGACGACCTGGACGACGCCGACGACGACGATGACGCCGCCGCCGCAGACGACGCTGAGAGGAAGGAGCCCCAGATCCAGTGGAAGCACATCGAGTCCTCGCTCACGTCGGGCCGCAGCAGCATCAGCGCGCAGGAGCGGCAGCGTTTGGCGCGGATATACCGCGAGTTTGTCGACGGCCGCGACGGCAACTTGCCCTCTGGACAAGGGGGGAGCGAGATCGGTGGACGGACAAGTCTGATGTAGAGCGTGGTTGCCATTGTTGGTCGTTGGGGGGGGGGGGGGGGGTGATGTGCACGTAGTCGGACGCTTGTCTGTAAAGTAGCTCGACGGAGAAGTAGCAGCGGTGGATTCGGTAGTGTTATTGTTACTGAATGGAGAGATATCACGCAAGAGTCCGAGTTGGTCCGCTGTGAGGTAGATAGAGTAAGTGCGCCGTCTGACGGTGGTATGATATTGATATGGTCGTCTTAACCGTTCCTGCAACGACGGAGGCCGTTCTACTTTCTGGAACTCCTCTCGTCCTTATCTCTCCTCCGGCGATCATCTCGCTCGTCGTCGCGATCCCTCTCTTTCCTGCGTCTCCGCCTGTCTTCGTCGTCTCGACTCCGACTCCTGTCTCGCCGACTCCGTCGGTCCTTGGAGTCGCGACTCCGACTTCTGTACCGGTCTCGTCGCCTGTCGTCGCGGGGGCTCTTGCTCCGGTCTCGTCTGTCGCGGTCTCTGCGCTTCTCGCTCCTCCGCTCGCTGTCGTAGTCGTCCTCGCGATCGCGCCGCTTCTCGCGCCGCCGGTCACTGTCCTCGTCATACTTGTCGCGCCGCCGGCCGTCTTTGCGATCTCTGTCCCGCCTCCTCTCGCTGTCGTAGTCGTCGTCGCGCCGCCTGTCGCGATCTCTGTCGTCCCTCCTGCTTCTCTTGCGATCGCTGTCGTAGTCGTCATCGCGCCTGCGCGATTCCTTCTCCCTCGGCTTTTCATCCTGCACGATATCCTGGCTCTCCAACTTCTTCTTCAGCTCCTCCTCGCTGATGATCTCGCCCGTCTTCTTGTTCCGCAGCGTCACCGGATTGTACCCAGCCGGCGCATCCTTCTGCCCCTTCTTCGGCCTCGCCTTGCTGTTGAACTCGCCCAACTCGACGTCCTTGGCTGCGTCTTCTTTGGCCCCGATGCCGAGCAGTGCCGGGCGCCGCTTGACTTCCTTGGGGGCTTTGGCGCCGTTTTTGAGCCGCGATTCGCCGTCGCTGTCTTTCCAGCCCATGCCGCGCAGCATCGCGAGCCCGAAGCCCTCGATGGGCGTGGCTTCGTAGGCGTCGAGATCGGGCTCGTCGGGGGCGTCGACGAGGTCGTTGGCGAGGGCCTCTTCGTCGGTGATGGCGGGCACGACGCGCTGGGTGTCGGTGCTTTTGCCGTTGAGAAGGTGCTCGAGCGCGGCCTTTTCGAGGCGCTGGGCGTCTGTCAAGCCCTCCCCGTCTGCGGTTTTGCTGTCCACGTCCATGGCTTCTGCGGTCCCTTGGCTGGAATCTCCGGCTGAGGCAGGTTTTGTCGGCACGGTCAGTCCGTACACGACCTCCTTCTCCGGCTCCTCCATGACCACGTCCTCCGCGTTCTGCTGCTTCGTGTGCGGCGCCTTCTCCAGCTGTCGTTTCCGCGCCTCCTCGCGCCAATTGCGGTTTGGCAGCGACGGAATGACGAGTGGGCCTTTCTTCTCGGCGGGACCGTTGATGTCGATTGCGCCGCCTTGCGCCGCGTCGAAGGCTGCGATTTCCTGAGCTTTGTTCGTGTCTTCCGGCTCATCGTCGCCGAGGAGTGCTTTCTTGGGCTTCGTCCCATTCTGAGCGCTGGCGCCTTTGAGACTTGCGCCTTTCAGACCTGGCTTTGCCTTGAGGCCGCCCAGCGACATTTTGAAGCCGCCCGCGGCCATGTTGGTGAGGGAGGCTTTTTTTTCGGAGGGTACCGGGGGTTAGGAAGGAATTCTGTGTGACGGTCACGAGCCGGGTCCGGTGGATCAGGGGGGAGGTGCAGTTATGAGGTCTCGCGTTGCGTTGGTTGCGGTCGTCGCAACATTTGTTGCGATGACATCGACGCTTGGCAGGGTCCAGGCAGCTCACCTATCACGTGTGAGACTTCGCATTCGATGGATGGAGTGCCTGGAGTTTGGACTTTGGCTTATCGAATCAGAGGCATGCATACTTGAAATGACTTGCTTTGAGTGCTATGCTATGCAAGAACGCTTCGTTCATTCGTGAGCTATGCTCTTTGGCGCAAACCACCCAGGTATCAACATGCACTTCAAACTCGACAAAACCGTCCGCCAGCAATCATGTCTACAAAACCGCTGCAACCCCTAACTCCAGATTCCGATGATTTTCTGTCTATCTACGATGCGTCATCTCTGTGCAAATACTTCGCCGTATCATTGCCTGCAAATGAAAACGGGCTCTTGCCTATCTCAGGGCTCCGAGGATCGATGGGGCTCGCAAAAAGCCCGTCGTCTTTGTCGTCGTCGTCTGTAATGATAGGACCTCGGGATTGAAAGGCAGGGGCTGGACTCGACAGAGCATTGAGTGATGCCATGCCTGTGGAGTCTTGTCGTGCGACGATTGAGGGGGGTGGGACCTGGACTGCGACTTTTCGTGGCGCCGCGGGTTGCAATGGCTGGGCAGGCTGAGGAGGCTTTGCGGCAAGAGAAGATGGGTTCTCGCCTTTTAGCATGGCAAAGGAGGAGAATGAAGACACAGCGACGTCAGTGCCTTCTGGTGAGAGAGGGTTGGCGAACGTCGTGTCGCCGTTAATGTCTTCTTTGGGTGTCAGGTCGTGCGAGTTGGTGCTCAGCTTCAGCCCAGCGAGCTTGTCGAGCAGGCGCCCTCCGCCAGGTGATCTAGGGCTGGCGGGCCCGTTGGTTGTTGGTGGCCCCGTGGGTAAGGAGATACTGAGGGCGGAAGGTCGCGCGTTGACGCCAAATGTCTGCTCGATCCATTCCTTCTCTTGCACGGCCATGAGCAGCCCAATCCCCTCAACGTTGTCCCGCGACTCGGCCTCGATCTCCTTCTGCAGCACTTGTAACCGCTTCTTCGCCCATATAGTGTGCAGGACGCCCTTCTTCCCCGCTGCGCGAGCTGATGCGCCCAATTCTGGTGGAAACAGTGCCGGCAGCGGGTTCGTGTGCCACACCACAGGCGGCCTGCCCGCATCTTGCGGCCGATGTGTGAGCGTGACTCTCTTTGGTACTGTGCTTCCTGCCGGAAGCAGGAAATACATGCGGTGCACGTCGTTGGTCTGCTGGTCGTCTGCCGGCAGCACTCTCGAGCTCCCCTCCCACGACACATGCCACTCGCCGCGCACCTCTCGCGTTACATCGTCGTCCTCCCATTCTACCATGAGGATCTTCGTCCCCCCAGGCGTCGCATGGTCGTACTCGTAGCGCGCGAGCGCATTCGTGACCGAGATGCTCGGGCTCTCGACCTCATCCTTGTGCGGTGCCACACGCGTCGTGTCCACCGACGTAAAAGGTTGTGCGGCCGGAGACGCCATGTGCAGTTGTGGAGTACCTGGTCTTTCGCGCAGTACGGGGGCGTATACAGGCAGGGTGGGGGCGGAATACGAAGTCGAGATGCTGCGTTAACGCGAGACGGCTGATTTGGGGGCCCAAGAGGAAGGCGCGGCCCGTAATCGACGGGCTCCAGATCACCTTGGGCTAATTACACACTGGCAAAACCTTCTTCCGCCTTGGTAGAACGACCAGAAAATCGCTGCAGACAGCCTGCAGGACGAATCGTCATCCGCGTCGAGCTGCCTGAAGGCTGCTTCGATGAACCGTCGGTACTCTTGCTACGGCCACCTAAATTTAGATCAATCTGTCAGAAACGGCGCCGGAGGGGCAAGACCTACCGACATTTGTGGAGGTTGCAGCCTCGACCACTGGTAGCCAATCACGGTCTGGAACACAAGAGGGCGGCAAAGATGGGTTGAGCGATACGCCAGTGTTGGCTTTCGATTCTTCTCGAGCTGGGCAGTGCCCCTATCAAGTACTGTACAGAAAGTGGGAGCTGCACTAGCTTCCCAATGCCCCTTTGCCAACCCAAAGTATGCTGCCGTATCGTCATAGTCCCGCATCGTCCAGTCGATGCTGCTCTGCGCCGTAAAAATGCTTCGAGCTCGCCAGAGCTGAAAATGCTCAAAGAACAGAAAGTGGGTATAGTGCAAGAAAGAAAGTATATGCAAAGAAGAAGCAAGTGCTTTTTGGGCAAAGTCGCCAGAAGTGAATGTGCAAACAGATTAAGATGCTGTCCAGCAGAGTGGCAGGGATGCTCAGATGAGCAAGAAATCCCAGCCCTTCTGTAGCATCGTGTCCCGCCAGTGGACACTCTGTTTGATGCCCTTGGAGAGGTTGTAGTCATTGACTGCCCACACCTCGTCCAGGAGCGCCTTCATCCGGCCGAATGAACCGGAGTTGGAGGCATCGCCGAGGCGCGCAGTGCGCTCGGAGAACATCTTGCGGAAAGATGAGTTGGGTAGAGAGACTGTGCCTGCGACGAGCAGGGGCCAGACGAGGGAGCGGTCGAAGCCCTCGGGTCCGGCGGGGATGTAATCCATGGCCTTGCTGAGCGCGCTGACAAGGTTGGCGTTGATGGGCTGAGTGCGATCGAAGTCGGGAACCAGGCTGCAGAGGTAGATGCGAGCTGCCAGGCGGTAGACTGCGGTCATGTTTCTGCGAAGCTGCCGGGGAAGGATCTCGCCAGTAGAGGAGAGCGCACTGTTGTTGGAGCCGACAGGTGGCTCTGTGAGGCTGATCTGTTCGCCAAGGAGCTGGATGTGCTGGCAAAGCTGAACATCGTCCATGCCTTCCTGCTTCAGGGCGTCGAGGCAGGCGATCTCCGAGATCAAGTACATGATTCGGTCTTCGCAGCCCATGAGCTCGGCAAGACCAGAGGGCGCATCAGCAATGAGCTTCTCGCGGTAGGTGTCGGCAAAAGACGGTGTCCTGCCCTTCATGGTGGCGCCGAGGATGTCGATCCATGAGGCGAGAGTCATGTTGAAGGGAGGCTGTGCTTGCTGCTGTCCGTTCATTCCGACAAGCTGATTGGGCAACTCAAGCTTGTGAACAAGGCTCTGTACAGCCTGGAAGTGCTGGTGCCAGGGAATGTCAACCAAAGCATCGTCGAATCGACCGACAGAGCAAGGGAAGAAGATCATTCCGAGGGTAGCTTCCAGAGTCGCGGCGTGATCGCAGTCGCTCATCAGGGAGTCTGTGAGCTGCTGGACAGCGGCGAAACGGTTCCTGTAGATGTCGTTGTCGATCTGCTCTCCTTGAAGTCCCTGGGTGGTCTTCATGTGGAGTGCGGAAACGCTCAAGCAGGCGTGCAGGTAGGCCTTGTTGGACTCGAGAGCTGGCAAGATGACTTTGTCGCGGGCGGATCCGGGCTGGTTAGCCTCAAGCACTGGGTAAACCATGTGCATGACGTTGTCAACAAAGTGGGTAAGAAGGTGCTGGTCGCACTCGTCCACTTGAACCATGGGTTGATGCGAAGGGCTGAAAGCACCGTGAGTGGGGAAGTCGAAGCTGTTGAAGTCAAGGGGCTCCTCGGTGAAAGCTTCGCGGTGGCTCTCGAAGTAGTCCTGCTGAATCCAGTTGTCGGTGGGGTAACCTTGGCCGACGGCTGGTGGTGTCTGGTAGTGGCTGAAGGTAGAGAAGGTGGAATCCCTGCGGGTGGGGATGTCGTTGATGAACATCTGGCTCTCCGTCTTGATGTCAATCTCGTAAGGTGCGAATTGACCCGGATGTTGGTAGACTGGAGCGAACATTGGCGGTGGCATCGCCGCGTTGTAGTAATCAGGCGGCGTTACCGTGTTGAAATTGTAGTCCAAGGAGTTCTGAGAGTCCACTGATTGTGCGCGAGTGCAAGCAATGCCGTCAGAGTAGTCGGCTGTTTGCATTGAGTGGCAGAGGCTTGGTGGTGTGTTGGTGCTCATTGCGACTCCCTGTGCGGTCTTCTCGTTCAATTTGGTGCGCTTGATGATGTTCTTGATGACCTCCTTCTGGTTCTTCCTCTGTTCACTGTTGCTCCACCATACTGGCCTCTTGTATTCGCACTTGAGACCAAGGTGTTTGCAAGCGCGGCACGAGTTCTTACCCTCGTCGCACTTCTTCCGTCGCAGACGGCATGTGAAGCACCCTGCGCAGCCATGGTTAGTTAAACATTCAAGCGGGACGGATCCCTGCATTGCTATTGGAAGGGCTGCCCTACCTGTTCGTGACCGACGGTGCATCTTTGAGGCAGCTTGCTTTGCTGCATTGGCAGCAGTTGTGGTTCCAACCATGGTTGAGGGTTGCTTGACAGACGATGTGAGTGCTGAAGAGGGCGACATGGCGATGTATGTACTAATGCCCCGGGCAATGGTACAGAAAGCTAGTAAACAATGCGGCAATAACGACTAATGCGCGACGGGACGATTTGCAAGGGACAGGATGGCAGGGCTCGGCCGGCTGCTCGTAATTAAAGATAGGTAGGCGAAGTTCGACCAGCGGACTTCAGTGTGAAAAGAAGGGAACCAAATTATGCTGCTGTCTGGTTTACTTCGGAGGGTAGGGACAGGCATATATGTACCATAAGATAACCACGAACGGCACAAATGTGAGCAAATGCTGCTCGATCTATTTCTGGACCCCATGCTATCGACCCGGTGGTCAAGAGGATCCATCCAACGGCATGACAGTACGAACGCCAGTATGCACGTCGTACGGCGTGATGATTGGTCAGACTAGTCGTACGCTGCACGCAGGTATCGAAATTTGGGGCCTTTTCGAGATTGCACCTATTTTGGGGCTTACTTACCCGCCGAGCTAAGACCAAGTGCAGCACTAGGCTTAGGAGGGGTGCATTATCTCGACGGCTACCTGATCGGTTGCAAGGCTTTCGCAAGCTTGTCGAGCACGTTGATTGACCTTTCCGTGCTAGTGGAAGGATGTCCTGGTCCGCTTCGTGAACTTTGGTCAATGTCCGTGTCTCTTGGCTGTTCACTCCCCAACCTCTTGCGGGGCAGTCAGAGATGCATTCGTGAACACTTGCAGCGGCTGCGATAACTGGCCGGCCCGAACGTTGTTAGTGACCTAACCAGTCTATGCAGATCTCTAGATGTGAGCTGCAGGTGGAGCGTTGAACGAACGTGTTCAATGTCGTGGAGCGTAACAGCATGAGGTTGGTTCCTGCTTCGGCCATCGTCACCCACAAATGCGTGGTAACTCGTGGCACCGCAATATGCGGCTGTTTCTCGAAGCTATTCGTTCGTGCAACGTGCGGCCAGAACGCTGGGGCGAAAGAGAGGGGTCATGCAGACTGTAGCTGGCCCAATTCAAGGTTGCAATTGTCGTGATCATTTCCACTGCGGGCCTCCATGACCGAGCTAGCCAGGCCGACGAGAAGACAGAGAGCATGGTCTACCCAAGGGGGCAGGTCGGTTGGTGCGCATTTCCGAGCTACGCGAATTGAAGTTTTCGTGTGACGCGGCACACTGACATGGGCGCAACATGCGGAAGCGATAGAGCAAAGGCGTGATGGCTGTCTCCGCGCGGGATTGCGCGCTGAGTGGTGCAGATGCATGCGTGGGAGTTGGATTTTGTTTGACAAGCTTTCTCTAGTCTGGCCAATGAGAATGCATGGATGCTTAGCTCCCACAGTGGGCCCAGCCACATGACAGGGGCCGCTCCGCGCAGGCTTGCTGCTATGTATAGGCCCTTAATTAGGTCACTTACCCAAAGAAAGACTACTAATTAGGATGGCGTCAATCGGGCCTCAGTGAGCATGGACTAACTTCCGCTTTGGTAGATACTCGGCTCCTGCAGCCTGCCATTGGTTACCGACTATACCAGTCAATACTTGGTAGTCCACGAATGGCTCTCGAGTACACATGTACCCCTCGAGCTTCGAGCACGCGTGAGAATTGCTCACCTGACAGCGTGGACTTCATGCTGAGCTGGTATCCACTTCACCCGTGGTCGTCATCCTGGTCTTCGGGAGACCCTTTTCATGCCTTGCCTGGTTGTGGGCTTTGTGGGTCTCGTCAAGTCGGCGGATGAAGTCGCTCGTTGAATCTTTGGCAAATTACCTGGAGCTCGTTGTTCCTTCCTAGATTCCGGGCAAGATAACGACTCAGCTTGAATTGACGGCAGCAAAACTAAACGTAAGCCATGAGCCATCGGTAAAATCGTTCGGGGCGCCATGCAGGTCTGGACGAGTTCTGAATGTTGAGCACGGTACGATGACCGTTGTGTCGGCGCCGTGTTCGCGAAAAGTGCGCAAAATCGCAAAGTAGCTTCTCCCAGTCCTCTTGGCGGAGGAGCGTCGAAGTGGGCTCAGGCTGATCCCTGTTGGCAAGTTTCTCTAGCGAGCTGTAGTGCGAACTCCAGAGAGCACTTCTACGAGCTCATTCGCCTTGCTCAACCACGCTTCGACAGGCTCTTCGTGGTAGCGGACGGCCAGAGAGCAGAAAAGTCAGTTTAGCCCGCATGAGTGTACAGTCACGGGAGCAGCGAATGGTGGATTCTCGCGCTTTCATTGGCTGAAGACGTGAAGTGGGTTCCATCGCGACTGTCCACAAGCTGCTCCCTTGAGTGGTGAAGCTGTCACGGCTGGAGAAGCAGCGGTCAGTGTCGCAAATTGATACGGTGGAGTCATTGTGTCCCCTGTGCTGGCGTCGCAGTGAGTCAACGCTCTGATCCGGTCTCGGTCGTAGTCGTCGCGTTGCACAGCAGGCAAAGTGGCCCGAGGGGACCTCTTGATGGATTCGAGCAGAGGCAGGTTGAGGCCGAATGAGAGACCGATGACGTATAACGAGATTGCTGTGCATCCGAACACGCGAATGCACACGGCCTGGCAGCACCCGTGCGTTCTGTGCTGGACCCAGCACACTCTGTGATGAGCTGTTGCCAATATCGCGTCACGCAGATGGCTTGAGATGAGGCTGTCGATTCACACTTTCGCGAGGCCGCGGTCCCTGTCGGACGAGCCCGCCCGCATCCCGCAATCTGTAATTCATCTCAATCGTTCCCCCAACCTCACTGGCCAGCCACAACGCCTGCTGCCCGAACCATCACCGACAGGGGACTCCTACCATCGCCGCCCAAGCCAGAGTCAGTTGACCGCTGGAAAGGCAAATAATGCTGTTCATGCGACAGCAAAACAGGTTGCGCAGCTCCGGACCGGAGGTTCTTCTCGGTACGTACCTTCGTGAGGCTGTGCGACGTGTCGAAGCAGGCACCGTACATTGCACGCGTATACAACATGGCCAACTCAGATCTGCAATGCATCTGGTGCACGCAGCCGGCGTCCGCGATGATCGCCTCTGGCGCCTCTGGACGAATCTCTTTGCGCACGGTCCGTTGACGGTGCGCCCATTGCCGTCGTCCCGAAGCGAGCCTGATCCAGTGCGGACCCCTTTCGATCCTAGTCTAGTGCCGCGTGACCTGCGGTGAAGGTTATTAATGGCATTTGCGTTGCCTGTTCGGGAGCATTTAGGTCTGTCTCTCATCTGCAGAGCGACGAATAGCGTTGCTGTCGTGCCCTCTCAACGTTGTCGTACAAGCGCCGGCCTCACATTGACCATCATGCGGGCGGGAAAGGTCCGCTCGCGGATTGGCGGGGGCTTCGTGTCTGTCTTGGACTCGAGAACTCTCACTGGAGGATACAACCCGGCAGATGTGCTCTCTCTGCGCAGTAGAACTGTGACAGACTTGAGCCACCAGCATCCACCGTCTAACGGTCACTCAACCACACTCTACAAGAACACCTGCAAGCGCCCTCCACCCGAAGGGTCTTTTTCCGATTTTCCAACGTTGTTCTGACACCGTGCGCGTGCCATGCTTGAGACATCAGCCCGGATACACTGCTAGACTGCCAGAGAACCGTTTGTTTCTGAGCACGCAGACTCCAATCCCGTGATCATGGTCAGTAGTAACCACTGGATCCAACCAGCTCGATTAGGAAATACTGATGACCTCGCAGCAGGCCATGACACCCATTACCCCGTTAGAATCGGGCGTAGAGATGTTCGAGAGGGCTTTGAGGGGAAAGAACCGAGACTCACTCTTCTCTTCACACCTCACAGTGCGATCATCGCTTGAGCGACCCGTTTCTGGGATAAGTGTCGCATATACCGACATTGAGGATGATTCCAGCGAATTTGAAGAGTACAGTGGCTCATCTGTAAGACAGTCTGAAGTAAACGACCACTGGGCCACACTAACAAATCACAGAGCGACAACAGGCGCAGCCAGACTACGATCTCAACCTTTGAAGAAGTGCGAACGCCAGGAGATGACATCAGACCACGATATGCCGAGTGGTATCTACCCAAAGCTGTGGAAGGTCCTCGAGGCCCGCACCTCTTCCGCGCCTCGGTATCCTCCAACGATTTCGATTACGCTTTGCAGATGTCACCTCTTCTTCCCAAGGATATGCCTTCCCGTTTTCCGACATCAACCAGAGAACCCACGCCCGCCACAATCGTCCCACAACAGGAGTACAACAACATTGCGTCAGCAGTAGCACACCTGGATAACGCTGAAGTGCGTGCCTGGAGCTCGCGCGATGTTGCGACATGGATGTATCAGAACGGCTTCGAGGACGATGTGATCGACAAGTTCGTCACTCATGATATTACTGGCGCAGTGTTGTTGGACCTGCAATTCGATGATCTGAAAGAATTGGAGATCCAGTCGTTTGGCAAGAGGCATCAACTCTGGCATCAAATTGACTCGCTGCGTACAGCAGATGGCTTATCTTCTCCTGTTGCTCCTGCGCCTATTCCCACCCCGTTCGAGGACATTGAGCGCCCATGTACTGAAGCAAGGGAAAGATCGAAGAGCAAGGGGCGTGGTGGACGACGCCGACGCAATCTTGGAGATGATTTGATCACGCCTGCCGAGTCTGTGTCAATCGTCGCCATTGAGCAGCTACTGCCAAAGCCTCACGTATGTGCGAAAGGCGAGCGATGCGCTAAATGGAGGAAGCAACAACGACAGCTGGCTAGGCTTCAAGAGGAGCATGGATTTCCTATCTCTCCGGAAAAGGGCGGCAAGATCTTCATTGCTGGAGACCCAGGCAACGCCCATACCGCACAACGCGCCGTCGAGAACGTTCATCGTCCAACATCTGATGCTGCACCTTCGGTGATCGTCCCTTCCGTGGTGGCATCATCTGACATTCTCGGGCCTGGTCAACTGCCAGAGTTCAGCTTGCAGGACCTCCAGAAGCTGGAGCAACGCGATCCCCAGGACCATGTGCGACATTTCCTCTCACTCCAAGGCATGGATCACCCCTATGCGACTGCTACGCCTATTGAGGCCCCGCCGACACCGCCAATGGATATGTTCCCTCCTCGGCCACAGCTGATAATACCGCAAACTCAACACTACCCACAAGTCTCGGCCTTCTCAGCGTCCACATCTGCTCACACGATGAAGTTCGATCCTGCCACCCTCCCAACCCCCGTACTGTACTCTCCGGAAACGACACCAGCCCCACATTCGAATTTGAGGAGTCTCCCGAAGCTCACAATTCCACGTTCCATGTCTGCCCAGCCACAGGGTAACCCACGGTATGCTGTACCACAAAGCTCGTATGTCGCACCAGACACCGCTTTTTCGCCCGCTTGCGAAACTGCTGTTACACCAGGCGGCATCTACCGATTCGGTACACCAGCCTCCATGATGGATGTGCCCGTAACGGCCGTCCACGTCGAGCCTGTAGCTCGTGACACCAGCCAGTCGGTGCCACCGAACATGCAGTACAAGATCCAACTCCAGAGGACGGGATCACGCAGCGAGCGACGTCGGCCGTCACTGACCATGCCGGCGCTTAACGAGGACCATGTGTTTACACCTACCGGTGCGCACTCCGACGACGACACCTACCGTGGCACACAATTCTTCGACAACAGCCCCGATTCGTCGCCTACTCAGGAGACAGAGCTCGCCAGCATCCAAGAGGCTGGAGACAAACTCGCGCCGCTCCCAAGTAAGGGCGGCTTTGAGTATAAGGGTGTTAATCACCACGGTTGGATGAAGAAGCGCAAGACCAAGATGCTGCGTCACGAGTGGCAAGACCACCACTTCCGGCTCAACGGCACAATGCTAGCCATGCATCCCAACGAGTTGCCTTCTTCATCTGCCCTGCAAACCATTGACGTCGATGATTACGCTGTCGCCTGTTCGTCGCTTGCATCTAACAAGCTGTCTGCTAAGCTCCGTGCACTGAAGCTGAGCTCCAGTAAGAAAGAAGAGGTCCTCGCCAACCCCGCAGCGTTCGAGTTCCAGCTCGTTCCTACCATTGGTGAGGCTAAGAAGGTCATGCCCCACGGTAAGGTGCACCACTTTGCTACCAAGGGCCGTGACGAGCGCATCGACTGGATGCGCGAGCTGATGCTCGCCAAAGCTCTGAAGGCGAAGAATGAAGGCTACGAAGTCACCGTCAATGGCGCTGGCATGTAGGCATCAGGCCGTCGTCGCACAATTTTCGTTTCTGTTTCTGTTTGTTGTTTGTTTCCTTATTTTGACAGATCATGACCGCTATTATACCCTTTCGAGTATCTCATATCTTTGTTCTCCCCTCTCTTCCGTTTTAGCATGGCATAGCAAAGACTTCGCGTGAATCGACCGCAAGGTCTGGATGATAATGGCTTTGGGCATGTTTGGCTGATACACAAAAGCGGTCGTTACAATGGTGCAGAATGTTGTTGAGACGATGGATGATTGGACGGATTTGTAAGGGGATAGATAGCTTGCATGAATAAATGAGATCACACGAAACGACTGCCCCTGTCTTTGATGCCATTGCATGACACCCAGTAATTGTTCGTAATACTCATACAGGAGAAGTGCAAGATCAGCGTAGGATCGGCTGCGAAGCGAGACTTTCGTCACACCGTTCAGCAGTCGTTCACAGTGTGATACATTGTAGTACCGGCCTGATCTTACGGTACCTCGGGCTTACTTCCATTGAAGTGGTAGTTGAGTTGAACAGACGCCGGTGGGAAAGTGACAGCGGGTCACAGCAGTAGTCGAGGTGATATCTGGACACAGATAGCTGGCGCGAAGTTGTTGGCTGCCAGTGGTGTGGTGAAGCGGGTGCTTGCATGAGCTGTTCTGGTTACCCTACACGCGCTCGTGCATTGAGGTCACCTTCATGCGCTGGATGTAGTCAATGCTGCTAATAAAGGTAAACACCATGTGATTAGCCCATTTGGGGTTATGTGTTTATACCGAGATATGCCTGTCGAGAAATGTTGCAAATTTACCTCACTTCATGTTCAATCAAAAACATATGAAAGACACTACCAACTCGAAGTCTTTGCGCACCCGAAGGGATTAGCAACAGAGTATGCTGTGACTCGACACTGTGGTAGGGAAAGATGCTGCACACTTGATCGAGACCTGAGGTTGTGTCACAGAGTCAACAGTTTAAGGAGGTGCAAGAGGTACTGAATGACATCGCCCGGGGCATTGCTCATATCGCCTACACGAGGAAAGAATTGTGTGCTGTCATTTAAGATCAAGTAGCTCCAGAGCGTATATTTTCTGACTTCTCAAATCTTTCTACTTGCCACGTTACTTTGCCTGCTAAGTCCTAGAGCAATTTCAAGAAGTGGGAAGTAAGGTTTACATAGAACAAAGGCGCTGCTCCGAAGAACCAAAGATGCCCCCGGGGCACATTCCAAGCTAAGACTCACTATCAGCAGCTCAGTACAATGTACGCCCAGGCGCAGGATCACTCCAAGTCCCATTTGGCCACCAAATTCCTGCCCTCGTGAAGTCGCTGTATGAAACACTGCCAAAAGGCAGGTAGTTGATAAAGCCAAAGCGGAAGTACTCGGGGGACTCTGAGGCCTGCCTCGTCCACGTGAAGTTCCCGTCGCTCCCGGCATGCACGTCTCTATATCTCTCCACATCGTTGACAATAACGCTGACGCCCTCGTAGCCGCGCAGAATATTGTCCCAGGTAAACGTGATGTTGCTGCCACTGACAGCCGCTATGATCGAGGGTATGCCGGATCCGAGCTCGGCGTCTCCGCGCAGCGCCGCAGCCGTTTGGAGGACGGGATCGAAGCCCCAGCGCGCGATACCGTTGATAAAAAGGCCAACTAGCAACCCTGAGCATAAGAGGCTAACGCGTGTCTGCATAGAGGTGCCAGGTAGGAGCAGCAAAGCTAAAATATAGTGGTGGATCCTCAAACTCAGCTTCGGGATGCCTAGGCAGATGAGCAGCCCGGTGCCCAAGATTGCGTATAGGCCTAGCATCCCGGGTAGCCGGCCCTCGGTGCGGAAGCACCAGGCTTGGTACAGCACGACAGCGAACAGGATCAATACTATGATAACCAGTGCGGTCACGGCGCCGGGCTGCTGGTTGATATCGTGGGATGTGAGTCGTTGGATGGGAATCTGCTCGAACGTATAGTTGCCCAGTGCCCCTACCCAGCATCCACCGACCCAGAGAATTGTCTTCTCGATGTGTGCTTTGCAGTTCTGGAGGGTTCTGCGCACACTGAATTGGTAGAATAGCGCGGCTACGAACGCTGCTGGAAGGAAACGCCCGAGTGTTGTAGATGCCAGAGAGGGGTAGTTCGAGTACGATGGAGGGTCAGAAGCCATGGCGATCTGGAAAAAGGTAATAACAAAGATTGGGGCAAAGAAAGTCGCGGGGCTAGAAGTGAATACGCCGAAGAGGGCCGTGAAGATGGTCGACAAGATAAGGAGGTCCCATCGAGGGTCACGGCACTTCTCAGAAGCACTAACGATGGATGCCGTTGTGTTGAACTCGAACGACAGCGGGAAGTTCGAGTCAAAGCCGACACTCGAGATGCCATTCCTGTTCTCAGAGCCATAGCTGCTCCTCTCGCCTATCAAAGAGATAACGCCACAGCCACCTCTTCCGTTCTTGATGATACCTGCGTGTATGGCTGCTCCGCAAATAAAGGAATCGCCACGGTATACAAGCGCATCGTCAGTCGCATTGGGTGTACCCCCTACTACTAACGAGCGGTAGACAATTGATGTATTCCCAATCGCTCGAGGATTCAAAACTTGCGTGTCGGCACAGTCTGCTGGGCAGTTGAATGCGAAGGCTGAGTTATCGAAAGGAAGGCAATTTCGACCGTCCACGCCACAACTTTGTGCATTGGGCCTGGAGATTGTCAGCATGACGAAGTAGTGTAAGATTCAATATATGTACCACAGCTGCGCAGCGCAACCCAACCGGACTGGCGCACCATAGCCAGCAAGATTCGTAGGTAAGCTGAAGTCGCTGATGATAACTCCAAAAAGCACAATCCAGAGTATGAACGCAGCAGCGAAAAGACAAAAGCGCACCGGCTTTGGTACGCGCCCAACCAGGCGCGCAGGATACGCCTGTACAGGCTCGAACACCGGTTTTATGCGGTGCGACACAGGCGGCTCAGGTCCCTTGATCCACGCAAGTGCTTTGCGACTCCATCGCGTGACCGGCGCCGGTAGCTTTTCCTCTGTCTTCCTCCATGTCTTCGTCGCAAACGAGCGTCGAGCCGGTTGGCGGTCTTCAAATTCAAGGATTCTGCGTGGCGTCGCGGCTTTCGAGGGCGTGTCGTCTGGGATGAACGACGACGATCCGCTGGCGGCGATCTGGTCCCTGCTTCCTCCACCCTCGAGGTCTACCGGTGCCGCGGTCGCGGTCGCTGTGGTTTTAGCCATGTTGTATGCGTCAAACGTGCGCTGCAGCGCAGCTTATGGGTGTCGTAGTATCATGATGCGCGAATGTCAGACGTCCTTACGAAGCATTGAGAGCTAACGAGCGGCGGAGGCGTGGCTATCATCATCGACGTCTGGGGTTGCGTACTACTCGGATCCACTCCTGCCGAGCCGTTGGAGCCGCACAAGTCTCGATGGCCTCGAATAACAACTTCTTATCGCAAACCCACAAACATTGAAATCCTGAGCACGAGTCAGTTTATCGAGTAGCTCCCTACCACAAGCCTAGCCAGATCTACAATATTCCCACACTTCTTCCATTGATGATTCTGAAAACCGAAGCACTCATCAGTACCTAGGTACCCAGCGTAGAGGCCTCGACCATGAGAGCCACGGCCGCTTAACTTCACTCGATTACTTCACGAGCATCGGCGTACCATCTTGAGTCTGTGGCCAGATCTTGGAAGGTATCCTGTATGGGCTGACATCAAGGATTGCCGCGGAAATTAGGTCCTGTTGAGATTCCTGCGTCTCCTCCAGCCTTGAACACGTCGACTCTCTGTGCCTTTTTGTTTCTTCTATTGCTGCGTGCTCGCCATGTATCCGTCTTCCGACTCCTCTCAAATGCTAGGTATGAATCAAAACATAAGTCTCCTTGACTGCCTCCACGATCCCGCGTCCTACATCGTCTCGAGCCTCACCTTACACAAGTTCCCTCATACCCTTCACCCTCATTCACATCATCCCCACACCCTCCGGTACTCCTCTCGGAACGTACCGAATACCAAACCCCCGAGTCGTGCTGCCACAGCACTGAAACCTAGCGCCCGCCCTGTATATCCGCCTCAGCTACGCCCTCACGACGCCTGGCTGCGCCACAAAACGCCCGCACGTCACCGGGAAGACCCCGCGAATCTGATACGGTGACACTGGCATGTGACATGTGGGGTGCGCGGTGGTGTTTGATCTCCCGGGATGCGTCGACGCGGCGTGCCAGGGCGACGAAGCTTGTTCGTAAGAGGGTCGTCGGCTTTAAGTCGGTGGTGCAGTCCCTGGTGTGAGTGTTTTTTGATCGATGGCAAGGGCGTAGAGAAGGAAGTGAATGCGTGATTTGTGGGGGTGCTACTCGTCTCTTGACTTTCGCTAGTATTCAAGTCTAGAAGTTATATACAATGTATAGAGAGGTAGATGGTGGAAGATGAAGGATAGGTAGATGGATAGGTGTGACAAAGGAAAGACAAGCTGTACAAGCCAAAGCAAACGCCGGTAGATGCAGAAAAATAGTGCGTTGCGCGTGGTGCACGCTTTGCTGTCGCAATGCGTACAGCAGCCGCCTACGGCAGCTAAGAATGCAAATCTGCGTTATGTCGTCTCTCATCCTTCTATACAACAACAACAACAATAACAACAAGGCTCTTTCCACCCAAAACGGGAGTCAAAGCGAGAGTAAGTGGGAAGTGGTCTACGCGCTCATCTTCCCCGCTTCATACACCCTCGCCATGAACTCATCGACATCGAGCTCAACTCTCTTCTCCCTTAGAACGCGCTCAACGCCGCTCTTCTCGCCCTCCATGCACGCGCCCTCAAGCACAAGCAGAATCGCAACCGCAACACGCGGCGGAATCTTGTCGCTCTCGATGGCATACACATCCATGACACGCGCTGCATGCTCGACGCCGAGGCGTCCGCAGAACAGGCTGCTGAACATGTGGTACAGGTAGTCCCTTGGCTCGACGCGGAGGGCTTCCAGGCGCTTCGCGATGCTGGGCGATTTCTTGGAGAGCGCGTGCAGCGTGGTGGAGTATGCGGCGTGGATGGCGTTTGGGTCGTGGACGAGGAAGGAGAGTGGGAGGGGGCGGTTGAGGAGATTTGATAGGGTGATGAAGGTTTGGGGGGCGGGGAGGTTGAGCAGGAGGAGTGCGGCGATGTGGTGGATGCCATTTTCTTTGTGGGAGATGTCGGGGCGGTAGGTTGCGTATGCTAGGCAGACGTTCACGAGGTCTTGGTGCAGGGGTTGCTCGTCGTTTGCGGTGGATGTGGACGGTGCGGCGAACATCTTCAGTTCCGGGAAGACTGAGCGAGTGTTCTCAAGGATTTGTGCGTAGCGGCCTTCGAGTGCTTCTGTGCCGAGTCGCTTGATTTCCTTCTGTGCCTTTTCCAGTGCAATCTTGAAGGTGCCTTCTGTGACCTCCAGGTCATTTCCCACTGCCTTCGACCAAACTTGTCCTCTTAACCGCGGAGGGATTCCGTTCCACCACATTTTCCTATGCGATGCGCGAAGTTCAGGTTTCGTCATTTCGGTGGCCCAGTTGGGAAGTAGCAGATTCGACCAGTAGTCTGCTTTTACGCGCGAGGCCTTTTCGCGGGCAAGAGCCTCGTCTTGGGCTCGTTGTGCTTCGAGGCGTTCTACGATTGTTAGCACACAAATCTTTGTGGACGTGTTTCTCGACTTACCCGCTTCTTCGATCCGTGCCAGCATCCGCTGGTACTCTTTCAAATGCTTCTTCTCCTCCTTTGGGTTCTTGGGTGGTAACCACGAGGGACGAGTGCGTGAAAGGTACTTCTGCTTCTCGGCGGATGGCTGGAACGGGTCGATCAGGGGATCGCTCTTGCGGATGGGCGGTAATGTAGGTTTCTTCGATTTCGACTCGGGCTCACTCAGTGATGTTGATCTCGCGAGGCCTGGCTGCTGTCGCTTGATCTCCTGCTTCCGCTCAAACTCTGATTGGAACTCTTCCAGTGCCTCTGTCAGCTTCTTCGCGTCTGGATCGAGGGAGCCGTATGTGTCCTGCCATGTGTGCGTCCGCTGTCTTTCTAGTGTGGGTGGTGATTCGGTCCTGCCTACTGAGCTCGGTGAGGGCGGTTGTGGGAGGCGTGAAGTGGGTGCAGGAGATGTTCTTGTGGACGATGGCCCAGCACTGACTGTGCTGCCGATGGGCGAGGGCTGCGGTGGGCTGCCGCTTGTGGATGCCGCTGGTGACCGCTCCTGAGCAGGTCGTGGGGAGATGGGGATATTCCAGATGACGGCGTCCTCGGGCAGCTCGTCGTCCTCGTCGTCACACTCGGCTTCCCTCTCCTTTACCGTCTTTCGCTTCGCGTCCTGCCACGACTGTCTCCTGGCGTTGAGCGAGGGCGAGGGGAGCACGTCTAGTGTCCGCGAGCTCTTGCGCGAGAGGGTGCGCGGTGCTGTGGTGTGGGCGCTCGAGGGCGAGGGCGATCGAGACGAGCGTCGAGGGGCTGCCAGGCTCATGGTCTGCAACGACGGCGCTGACGGCGATGTGAAGCCCCTCCGCATCTTCCCCGGGGCCAGCTGCTGCGGCTGCTGGCGCACAGCATGGTTGACGGGGGCCTTCAGGCTGGGGTACTGCGGCTTGCGGCCGGTCAGGTCGCGGAACGAGTGCTGTGCCGGGTGGCCAAGCGGCGTGCTGCGCATGCTCGAGAGCGACGACGAGGAGATGCTGCGGGCCTCGTAGACGACGCGGTGGTCGGCGCCCGGGGCCATGGGGAAGACATTTGGCCCGCCGCCGACGTCGTCGAGGTTGATCTCCTCAAAGTGCGAGAGGTCGCTCGGCCCCATGTAGTCGGAGAGCGCGTCCGAGTGGAAGCTGCTCGACTTGGACGACTTGGAGTTGGTCAGGTCCGGCGGCTCCAGCTCGTAGGCGGCCATGGAGTGCAGTGTGCCGATGGTGGGCATCGTGTGCGCCGGCTGCTGGGTGCAGGCGAGCGTGGCCATCAGAGAGCGCGGCTGGCGCTGGGTGGGCGGGCGCACTGGGGCCCCAATGCGGTGAAGAATGGAGACGGACGTGGTCGACTTGGTCCGCTGGGTGCACGCTTGCAGGTCAGGTTCGCGCGAGGCCGGGAGCGGAATCAGCGAGCTCTCGCGGCCATAGTCGTGCTCCGAAATAATGTACAGCGCAGTGCCCTTGGAAAAGTAGCTCTCCTCCGCCGCCGAGTCGGTGTTGTCGTCGTCACAAACTTGATGTGGGTGCTCCAACTGGGCTTGGGCGACGCAATTTCGGGAAGGCATCGTCGCGCTAAGCCCCTGATGATCCCTGCTCGAGGCCGTTGTTCCAGGCCTGGTGACGGCTGGCTCTCGTCCTGTTATTGCGGGCGGCTTCACGTCAATCGAGATGATAAGAGGGCCTGGCATGCACTTGGGTGGGGAGGCAGAGGGCTATCGAGCGAACATGGCGGCGGTGGTGGACTGAGGCACTGTGGACGTGAGGCGCGCAAGGGACGCCGGACTTTTGAGCCATGAATTGCACCTCAATTAATGCTCTAAACGCGCCTCTTCCCATGGCGTCTGCAGCGACCGCCCGCGTCTGGAGACTGGACGACGCGCGCAGGTGAAACCCTCGAAGCCCGTTCATGGTTCGCTGTGGCTGGTACCGGCCCCTGCAGTCCATCCGTGCACGCAACCGCACGCTTGATATCATAGAAATCTCATGACTGGCCAATTGCGCCCACCGCACCACTTTTTGCGGCAGATCGAGCAATCGTCCAAAGCTGGACCACTGCCCGGTGGCTGATCGTCTCCAGCGTAAGACTTCCAGCAGCAAAGCTTTTTTCTTTCATCAACGGAAACAGGATTTGGACGTCAAGATTATTGAATGTCCGATGCTTCCGCCATGCGCCGTTCATGCAGCCAAGCATGGCTTGCAGACAGGCCGCCGCGCTAGTACATGCCGGGTCTGATCTTGATTCCCGTTGTTGAGCCCGCTTGTTGCTTTCAAGCTCAAGGCCTTGAAAGCAGTGGTATGATGACCGTCACACTGCAGCCACGTTGCCGTCCTCCACACCACTGCGAAGCTCCATCAGCGCCTCTTATTTCCGCTGCCAAGCACTAGCAGCCGCCTCGAGCAACTCTCTCTCCGCCGCATCAGACATGCGAGCCGCTTTGAGTGACCCTTCGAGCCATGCCAGCAAAGCACCATGCTTTGTCTGCGCGCGCTGAAACACTGTGTAGAATGCTTTGCAAGCGAGCCTGTCCTCAAATTAGCCTCGGCGCTCATTAAAGTCACCGTAACACGAATTCCCCGCGAGACCGTCTCGCGCACCCTGGGGTTCGTCGGATGCCCCCCTGGGCCGCGCGATTGGGGAAAAGGGCCATCTCGAGTCCCGTCCCCGCCAACTGTGAGACACCCGCTTCAGCCACACTTACCACTGGAGCTGTCGCCGGGAGATGACGCTTTGTACATGCACAAATCGTGCCTCGCTGCGAGAACGCGCACGTCGCTGCACCATCACGAAAGCCAGCGCGATGATACTGTCGACTGTCCCTGTACAATTCGTCAGTCCACCATGATCGGTAGGAATACCCGTGCCGATCGACACTGCAGATTACTCGTATCCCCGCCTAATCTGTGCATGTCCGGTAGCAGCTGGCTTCTGACTGGCTGGAAAAGCAAGCATTTCAGGAAATCACGATGTCACGGCTACATTTGGGGAATTGTCGGGCTCGGGATGAACGCACTGATAAGCAAGCTTGAACACGTTGTCCGCAATCTGGACAGCACGCGCACGTATTCCAGGCACCTCACTGCCGCTTCGTGGAAGCTTTGGTGCAAATTGGTTAGCACTGTCGACACGCTGTTCAGGGCTGTGTCGATGAACATTGCTTTCAGCTGGATCTTGAACGCACTGCGCCTTGTCAGCACACCATCACAAGCACGCTACTTAGACCAAAACGGAAAAGTCAAGATGCGGGTTGGACCATCATCAGACTTACTTGAGCGCTTTTCGATGGAACGACTGTCCTGGGACTTTCGACAGCTCTACAGTCAGTGAGTTGTCGACATCTGCTGCACGTCAGCTTCCTAGTCCAGCCTCCTCAAGCCACTCCGTCCACTCACCAGCCCTCGTGGAACGCTCAGTATTCTTCCTCACTTCTAGCGTCGTCGTGTCGATACAAACACCACAGTACAGAAAGTGCGTACCCGGGCTGCACTTGGGGACCCGGACACCGTCATCAGTAACCACGTCGAAGTTCGTCATGGACTTCGTCGGTTTGACCTGAACGCCATAGTCTGCATGGCCGCGGTGCATGACGTGTACGAAGCGCTCCGCATGCTGACGATTCACTGTTATTAGGAGAAAGTCGTCGAGCAGACGTAAAAGCAAGCAATCGCTTCCAAGAGCAAACCCCAATACTTCGCGCTCGAGTTCAGCATAGAAGTAGTTGCAGAGGATGCTCGACAAGATGGAGCCTTGCGGGATGCCTGTCTTTTGGCGGAAGAAGCGTTTGCCGATCTTGACAATGTTGCGCTCTACATGCTCGCGCAGCAGATGCATCAGGTCAGCCTTTGCCTCCTGCTGCTGCAGATGGCTGTTGACAAAGACTGTATTGCTCTTCGTCCCGACCAACTTATCTCGTACGAGCTGGTCGAATGATGTTGCGTCCTCGCCAGCTGTAATATGCGAGACCCAATACTTTCGCGGTGCTGGGTTCACGTGTTCACCATCGAGACGCTGCAAGGCGCCCAAAGGCCTGATCTCTACATGTTTCCCCGTCTGATACGTCTGTGCTGACATGAGGCTGTCTACCATACTCAACAATCGTTTCTGGGGGATGGTATTGAAGCAAGACACGACATCAACCTTGGCGAAGTAAAGCTGCCTATCTTGCAAATTTCGTGCTCGTAGAGAGTCTTTGAAGGCCTCCAGCTTGGGGAACATGTCGCCGACCGAGAACAAGGACGAACCGAGCTTCTCTGGTTGAATGATCTGCCACAATCAGCGTAATCCGGCTGTCGCACGGCGGCTACACACCTTCTCGTAAGTAATTGCATTGAAGACGGGTGTCATCACTGAATTGATACTTTTCCCAAGCGTGACAGCGCCGTAGCGTGTCACCTGCGGTCTCCGTTTCAGGTTCATGATCATGCGGATGCCTTGCTTTTTTGGAAGCAGTCGCATCTTGCTGAAGCCGAGCGGACGGGCAGCAAGCAGCCGGTTGACCCGATCGGTTGGCATATTCTCGAACATTTTCAATTTCAATATCGACACTGATGGTTCTGTCAACATGCGCCAGACATCATGCCGAAAGTAAAATAGTCGATTGCGGTGCGCGTTCGACTCCGTGACATAAAAGTTTGACCTGATCAGTGGCATCAGGAATGAGTCGAAAACCCAATAGACAAACTCATGGAAGATCTCCTTGCGTTTCTCGAAGTCAGATCGTGCCAGTTTAGTGGTTCCATCCTGACCTGGTAGCCGGAGCCAGAGTACACTACTAATCTGCGATGTCTTAGTTGAGGAATGGGCCAAGATCCAGGTGGTACTTACCCGAAGCTTTTGCGTAACCTCATGGAGCGTCAAGGTCTCAAACTTTCGGATGCTTACGAATTGATCGATGTAGTGCAAGATTGCACGTCTATTGTCGTCTTCGCCCCACAGTGGTTTGGGCACAACCTTGGCCACCACAGCACGACAGAAAGCAGAGACATGTGCTGTTGGGCAGGCCATGTCGGTAAAGCAAGCCTCGTCCGCCGTCTGGCTAGTGTCTATCACGCTGGCTGTCGCTCCAGACTTGTGGTGATCCCTCTTCCATTTCCGCCTAGATGAGAGGGGGACAGTCTACGTTGTCAGCACGTGAAGAGGATCTGGCAGTAAGACTCACCTCAACCGGACAATAGTGGCGTAGCAACTCCGTATACGAACACCTTTGATTGAGAATTCGCATTTTGGCGATCAGAGGTACCAGGTCGCCTCGTAGTCTTTTCGGCACACGTTGCTTCCATCTTGTTACTTCACCAGCATTGTTAACCTTATCGCCCAAGTCCCTGCACATCTTCTGGTGGATCTCCTTCTCGCGCAGGGTGTAGTCTTTGAACGGCATGGCAGTTTCGCGCTTATCAACCTTGGAAGTGAAGACGTTGTGCAGCCCGAATTGGCGCGGAAACACGTATCTCATGATTTGCACAGTTTGCTGTGCGTCGTCTCGGCGCGGGAAACGATTCAATACATCTGTGACTGGATTCAGTGAACATCTCCAAGGAAAGCGCACAGGTTCACCAACGAATATGACGCATGCCAAATCTGATACCTCCCTTGGCGTTCAACGCTGCTTTGGCGTAGAGCATTCGGCTGCGCAAAAAAGAAATCTCGCAAGGTGTACGCGCTTCAGTCGATAGATTGGCGGATCCGTTAGGTGAACGCGCCTGCGCTATGGCTGTCTTGGCAGCTGTGATGGGCTGCAAGTCGAATATAGGAGGACCGCTCAACTGATGGTAGTTTGCAGACTTCTCATCGATAGGAAGAAATATAGCACAGTCTGTAAGCATGTCCATGATCAGTCCATCTCCTCCTTCACCAAGCACCGCATGGAGCCGACACCACAAGGGCCCTTTCAGTGCATGCACATGACTGTTGGGATGACGCGCAACCAGCCCGGGTATCGAGGAAGTGACATATCCATCATGACCATTGCGTTTGAATGTCGATGCCGATCGCTCGTACCCGTGGCAGAGCAAATGGTGAAGTCTATGGGACGAAGAGCGTTTGAAGAGGCGCCAGATCACGAAGTCAACAATCTGTGCTTCTTAGCACCTGCACGAGTACCTTGCCAATTCCACGACGTGACGTTACGCGAGACCTACCTCTGCTTGTTTGAAGTAGCCAGGTTGGAAAGTGCCTCCAGTAATGGCAGGAGACAATTGTTGAGTGAAAGTCTCGATGTCCCTGACGCGTTCCTTGGTGAGCTGTTCCTGGCCATCGATCTTTGCTGTCTCGCATTGACCGATCACAGTCGAGTCGAGCAGCCGGCCAAGCTCGACATCAGGCTCACATATCGATGTTGCATTGTTGGATACAATTGGTCGCCCCAGGTGAGCAAGCTTTCGACGCCTGTTTCTTGACGATTTCGGAAGCACTGACAAGAGATAGTGGCGCAGCGTAAGCAGTCGAGGGTAGAAGCGTTGCAAAACAGGCTGCTCAATGGCTGCAGGTGTGGCACTCGCAGATTGGTCGACAGGGTGCGCCTTCTTCCGAGGGCCACCCGCGTGGGATGTGCATTTTCGCTTCATGCTGGCCTGACAACATTGATATGACGGCGGTTACCTGAAGGGCTCGAGCAGTGTTCGCGTCAGTGTGAAGTGGTGGCAGGGGATCGTGCGTGTTGGGGCGGTTTGTTGTGAGAGCAACGCACAGAGCGACTATTCCGGCCTAGCAGCAAATACCGTAGTGCGGAAGCCCCGGTGGAGACGGCTGGGATGGTTCCCAGATGCCAGGACGATTGCAAGTGGGTGCAGCAGGACGCACCGAGAATAGCTGTTTGAGATTGTCTTTCCCTTGCAGCCTCGCGCGGTGTCCGGCGTGCAACCAGTGCTGCAGTGCCGTTTACCCAGCTTCTGCTGCTGCTGTCAGAGGCCAGTTTTATTGCCCGGCGCGGCAAGGTTCCAACCACTCTCGCGCTGGCAGAGACAGCGCAACGGTCGGACTGGCTGGGCTGGACGGCAGATCTCCCCACTCGAACCCACGTTGACCCGTTGCCTGTTCGCTTGACAACCGTGACGCCCAGCACGGCGCCTCTTCTCCTCGACCGGACGTCTCCCACGCGTGCTGAGTCGCGCTCGCCGATTCCTGGAATCCTGACATCCTGGAATCCTGGAATCCTGGAATCTCTGGCCCCGTGCAGCGTTGTTGCCCAGCGCGCCGCCTGAAACACACGCAGGCCTCGTCCCAAGAGGCGCTCCCCCGCCCACCATTGGCTGCTTTGCGGAGGCTTGACGACGTGAGCGTGAGCTGTCGCTGCGACCTCGCTGCGCACTCGACGAGCGCCCTTCGATTGGACCACGACGGTGCTGGAGCCGTCTTGATTCGCGCCCTCGCTTCCCGCAACCGCACCCGCAGAGACAGAGACAGGAGCATGGAACGGTAGAGGAGGGACAACATGGCCGAGCCCAACTATGCATACAACCCGGCCGTGGCCAGCTGGGTGCAGTCCATGTCGCTGGCCGGCATTGAAGAGCAGGAGCTGGAGCAGGGCCCCATCACCCAGGGCCAGCACGCCGTCGACACGCCCGACAGCCCCTCGCCCGACGACTACTACAAGTCTGCGTACACACCCGCGCCAGAGCACGACGTCGCGCCGCCCCCGATCCCCGTCCCGGCCGCAGACATGAGCGTCACGCGCCAGCGACAGAACACGGCGAGCTCCAACAACGTCCGCTCCCCGACGCGAGGCGGGCCGCGGTCGGTGTCTGGCCCCGCGTCCTCGGTGGCCTCGTCGCGCTCTCCGCCGCACGTCTCGAACAAGGTCAAGGCGCTGGCTGAGAGATTCGAGCGCTCGCCGGGCGGCGATGTTATCCCCTCGGCCGTCCGCTCGCGGTCGAGGGAGCCCACACGAGCCGGCGCACACGACCCCGTCAAACGTCAACCGGGCCCAACATCCTCGCCTGCCTCGGCAGCTCGGCCGATCAAGGAAGCCGCCTATGGATCGTATCAATTCAAGAACCTCAAGCCTCGCGAGCGACCGCAGCCTGCGCCCACGTCGCCGCCACGAACCCAACGACGAGCAACAAACGCGAGCCATGCTAGCAGGAGCAGCGTCGATCACACGCTCTCGCCCTCTCGACACGCAGTCACTTCACCGTCACGAAACTCGGTCACCTCCCCGTCACGGCAGTCCATCACATCGCCAAACCGAAGACCTGGCCTCGAGCGAGCTTCCTCCAGCGGGCGGCAGCTCTTCGGCGAAGTAATAGGTGGACAGGATGCATCGCTACCTGGATTTATGATACCCACATTTGCAAGCACCGCCCGCGAGGAAGCAGTACAGGCAGCCCAGGTCCCTTTGCCGCCTCTGAACGATGCTCAGGACCTAGCAGGAGACGAGGTGCAATTGCCTGCAACCACGTTCACTCCAGCTCAACACCAGCGCTCACAGAGCAATGCTACAACAACATCCACTCGACATAGACAATCACGACCCACGTCGCGATCTGTGCAGTCTCCGCCAAGACACTCCCCACCTTCTCGGATACCAGTCATCGCACAGCGCTCGCGGCGGTCGAGCAACGCGTCAGATGCCAGTTCCACAGCTCGCTCAGTGAAATACACACCTACACGCAGCAACCGCTCCTCGCCCAACCGTAGTATGACTAGGAAACCGGTGGGAGCAAGCACGCTCGCGAAGAGCAATGGTGTTGACCACGCAACGCTACCAGCGTTAGCCTACCGCGGATATCGAGAACGAGGGAAATCGCCCGCAAGAACCGGCCCCAGCGTACCAGCAGTCGTGACTGCTCCACCTCCACCAGCCTCCCCGCGATTGCGTAACTCCAGGGAGAGACAGCCTCTCCAATCTCCAAATGCACAACCTAGAGCGGGCGACTCGCATGGCGAGCATGAGTACTTTTCACTTGGCAACCAGCTTCACTCAAACTCGGATCCCTTGGCGAGCCAAACAGAGCTGTTTGACGGTGAAAGCGAATCACAGACTCTGAATTTCTCCTTCTCACCTAGCGTACTCAACTTCTCTCAAGACATACAACCGCTGTCAACAGAACAGTCTCGAGAAGAGAACCATAACCCATCATCACGACGCCAACAATCGCTCAGCTTACAGACGTCCAGTTTAGGCGTACCGCCACCAACACAGCCGTGGTCTGCGGTCACAGACTTCGAGGAGTCTCCAACTTTGGGCATACCCGGAAGCTTTGTCTCGACCCCACCAGTAGCTCAACCCAGTCCCCAAGACGCAGAAGCACACCAACCATTGCAAGAAGCTGCGCTCGAGCCCCAGCAAGAGTCTCACGCAGAGCCTGAACCCCAACTTCTTACGCCAGCTGTCTTCCGTGCACCGACTAACGAGCGAGCCCCTGAATTGCCTCCAGTTGAGGAATCCATTCTGGGCGTAAGAGAGTCGATACCGATCATGTTCAACGATGAGCTCTTGTCCGGAGACACAAATGGTTCACCTACCTTGCAACAGGAGGACGCACAACACACAGCACCTCCCAGGCGATCTGTACAGGTGTACGGGCACGAGACCTTGCTTCCTGCCCTTCACTTTAAGGGCGACGACTCACCCACAGATTCTTTCCACGACCGTGACTCTTTACATCCAGACGACTCAATCAGCGTCGCTCCGTACCGGTCGCACAAGTCTATGCACGCCAAGAGCGAAACGTACAGTGTCATTAACTCTGTACTGAATCTATACCATCAGTCGCCGGTCATCTCACCAGAAATAGCACTATTATCGAGGCAAAGAGTGCAGCAGGTCTCCCCTGTCATAGCGCAACACCAGGACTGGGCCTCAAAAGAGGCAACGGAGACCTACCTCGCGCGCATTCTGAGCGATGCCAACGGGATACCGCGGGATACCGCGCAAGAGCCGTCGCATGAGAGAGAAGCTCTGCCTCTTCTTACGCCAAACGTGTATCAAGCACGGAAGCCGTCGCCCGAGCGCGCAAACCAGATCCCAGATTTTGTCTTCCCTCAAGAATCGCAACGCTACTCGCGCGGTTCGCAAGGCTCAGCTACCACACTCATACAGGAAGACGCTTCACCGCCAGGAAGTTCATTTGGAAACCCATCACAAGATACGCTCTTGCCCAACGCCACGCACGACAACGCGACGCCTTCGACCAACGGTCTAGAACTGCCTCAGCTTGCATGGACCAATGGCGGTCTCGGACTATCGATGAACAACTATATGCCTCCTTCACCTACGGTTCCGTCACCTACCGTACAACATCCTCCGCGACCCGTGTATACACCGCCGCCCCCGCCTCCGCCCTCAAAGAGCTTGGACGACTTGCCGCCAATTTCACCCTCAATTCCGTTGTATCCCTTCTCCGGACATGCGAAACCATCACCCACGTCGCAGACTGACGAGCGTTTCGAGCAGCATCCCGCCCGCGCGCTCACGCCAATCGGCAACATGCATGATAGGAACTACAGCGATAGACACAGTACACCAAGATCCATGGAGATCAGCGACAAACCGTTGCCGGACATTGACGTGGCGGAAGAAGAGACACCGACAGCTTCTGAAGAGAGTCCACCAGATCCCGCACGCCAGGCCTTGACCAAGCGCTACCGCATCCTCGAGGAGATGCTGACAACGGAACACCAATTCTGTATTGACATGATGATCGCTCACAACATCTTCGAGGCAACCGCTGGGAGCATCATGACAGAAAAGGAAAAGCGGGCGCTCTTCAGCAATTGTAAAGACTTGGAGAAGTTCTCTCTCTCTTTGTTCCGATCATTCAAGAAGGCAGCAAAACCCATCGTCAACCACGATATGCCACCTCCGACAGGGCCCTGGAGCCGTGACTCAACCGACTCGAAATCTTTCGGCTCTGCAGAACTGCCTGCAAACCTTCGCTCGGACGAATTCAACCAGTTCGAGAACTGCACCCTTGAAAACGACCACCAAACTTCGATTGGCAAGGTCTTTCTCGAGAACTTGGAGAAGATGGAACGACTGTACACGACCTACTATCTCAACTCGCAGAACCAGCATGCGTACATCAAGAAGAACCAGAGCAATCCGGAACTTACTGGTTGGGTTGTTGCGTGTTTCGAACAAGTCGAGAACATGACTCAAGCTTGGGATCTAGACTCTCTCCTTGTCAAGCCAGCACAACGGTTACTGAAGTATCCTCTGCTTCTTGAGTCTCTTGAGCAATGCACCGATGCCGACCACCCGGATCTGGTTAACATCAAGAAAGCTCGTCTCGAAATTCTTGCCATCAGTGGACGTATCAACGACGCAAAGAAGCGTGCCGACACCTTCCGCGCCGCAACCACAGAAGGCAAGAAAGAGAAGAGCAAAGGCAAGGGGCTTGGTAATGCTTTCGTCAAGGCATTCATTCCGAAGGCAGATAAGACTAAGACCTACGACGAAGCTGAGAAGACCTTCAAGGACATGGAGTACAAATCTCGAGAACAGAAATTTGGGGGCCACTTCTTCCAACTCCAGATTGTCATGCGCGATTTCGAGAATTACTTGGAATCGATCACCGAACACTACCTACAACTCAACATTGTCTTCCTGGGGTTCATCACTGTCTGCGAGGTGGCTCCTTCCGTCAACCCTGAGATTGAAAGCACGTGGCGCAAGTGGGCTATGGCTCATTTCGAGCTTCAGAACAAAGCCCTAGAAGATCATGTAAGCTCATCGAAGTCTTTGCCGCGCGGTCCATACTAACACCATCATAGAAAGCTGCTGTTCGCAGCCGTGTGCTCAAACCAATCTCAGATCTTTGGGAGATGTGGGTGTCATACCAGAAGACCATAGAGCAGCGCAAGAAGCTGCTGATCAATTACGTCAAACACAAACAGGCTGTTGAGCGTGGCGAGAAGCCTGATCCTGAGGTTGTGGCCTCTGCAGAGCGATTCACAACCATCAACGATACCCTAAAGCTGGAGCTGCCGATGCTCTACGACAAGACAAAGGCCGTGATGCGGAATGTAATGACACTGTTCATGGCGCTCCAGAAGGATTGGTACAAGACCTGTTCGAAGAAGATCCTTCCACTCCTGGAAACAGAGCCACAACACACCACGTCAATAGATTACGACCTGAAAGCATACACCGAACGCTTCAAGTCCGACTACAACGTGCAAGAGCAGAGGGCGAGGAGCTTCGGAATCACCAACAGTCAGCGCCTGCTGCAGGAAATATCAAGCATGACATCCCCGATACCATCTGACAGTACTGGCTCAGCACGCAACTCTCAGTCCCGCCGCACAGAGTCGATGAGCAGCGAGGCCTCTGGCTTCGATCCACGTAACCGTCACAGTGGTGGATACAGCTCGCGGTCGAACATGCGATCCATGGATGGGCCTCCGCGCTCGTCACCCGCAGGCCAGGCGTACCCCTCGCTCTACCAGAACACGAGTGCCTCGTCACGCCACAATTTCGGAGCTGTCTCTTCACGCGAGGCAGCCAAGGCATTCAGCCCTGCGTCTGACAACACCGAAGCAGCTTCTGTTCGTCAACGAGAACGACGCAACTCGGCTCGATCTAGGAACAATTATCTGGGCATGGACGGTGTTGTTGACTTCGATGATCGTTCGTCGTTCGGCACGGGCGTGTTCGACTTTCCACCTCAACTGGGCGCTTCCTTCCTCTCGCCCACTCAGTCGAGCATGCTCACAATGTCTGCGCCCAGCTCGCAACCACCCTCTCTCCCAGGCTCGACACGTCAGTCCGGTGTCTTCAATTCAGCTCTGCCAATGTCCGATAACCCAATGCGCGGCAGCGCTGAGGAGCTCCCAATTACACCGGGCGAGACCGACGAGCCCGAAGTTCTTTTCCTGGCCGCAAGTCTTTTCGAGTTCAACATTGCGCACGACCGTCGCGAAGGCGGTATTCCCTATCTCGTTTACGTTCCCGGCGAGATTTTCGACGTCATCGGCATGAAGGGCGAGTTGTGGCTGGCACGCAACCAAGACGATGCAACAAAGACGGTTGGCTGGATCTGGGAGAAGCATTTCGCGCGCATACTTCCTGAGGACGGTTGATCTACGGTATGTTGCTCGCATCTGATGTTTCTGCTGGGCCGCCAAACTATTTCCTTACTATTTCCTGTTTATTTTCGAGCGATTCTTCGTGGATCATCGACTTTCCAAGGGGTTCAAATTTCGAGATTTTCGAATTCTCCATATAGGCTAGGGCGGGTTTGGCGCACAGGGTTGGAAGGAAAGTCCATGTGCGATCACAAGCATTGCTGGCGCAATTTCTTGCTATGTACGAACGATTGGTGGACACGGCAGGAAGGGATGTAGCACAGCTATGTGGGGTGTATGATATGAGCAACAACGCATCAATGCATCTACGATGCTCATGTCACCGTTCCTCGTGTCTTTGATTACATGTGTCTTGGTCAAGAAGTCGCGGTCGTCAGTCATTGTCACTGCCACTGCCACATTCGCAGGCCAAAGAGGCAGCCGCGCGAGCCTAGCGTATGTTTATTGCCTGCTCAGCCTTGTGTGGAACTTACGATTTGATCCGATATAAAATCAACACTACAAACATGGCGCAGAACATTTCGGCACCTCGGCAGGGGTCTTTACAAGAAGTGTGCTACTCATACACGCCGATCGACGGTCCCGACATCATTCGCATTCTCACACTCAATCCTGGACTTCCTGACGGACCCCTCTCTGGCGAGCTCCATTATGTCTCCCTGTCCGATCTCGCAGACGCCAGCAACGAGAACGAGGACGAGGACAGGAGCTTCGAAGCCATATCGACAACTTTCAGAGTCCTGATTTGGCTTAGGTTTGACGAACGTGCTGGAAGCTTATTTGGAAAAAACTGCAAGGAGCGTTTGTCGAAGACCGCACAGGTGTATCGTCAATTAGGGCAATTAGTATCTTCTGCGAGACCTGTGTAAGACGATTGACCGGGTGTGAGTGGTTTGAGCGTCTTTAGGTTGTCCAAGAATGTCTTTGTCTCGATCAGCCTTGGTCCTGTGGGGAGACGGAGAAATTGATTTCCAGATCATTTTAGCCGCATTGCGGTATGTTCAAGGAGATGAACATTTTGGACGTATTTATTTGACTTGGTTGCATCTCATGGGCACTAAGATCCCGAGGCCCTTGATGCGATACATGCGACACGTGGGCAACTTTGTTCAGACCCGAGAGATCATATCCATGCAGTTTTGGGCCTTCCATATGTATGCGGTACTTATTCAGCGAGCATCTTTCAAGCTATTCAACCAGACTACCCAAAGCCAGTACGCAGCTCTTCCTGGAGGTTGCCCAATTTTGCGTTCGGCACGGCGAACTGGAGGCACGGTTGAGGCAGGCCAGTATCACACCATGGCTTGAATTCGGTCCTCCATGGACTGCCAGACTGGATCTCAGACTCAGAGTCTGTCGGTAGTAAGCCTTTGCCTGATCTGGCTGAGACCGGTCGAACTCAGCCAAGCCTCTCACACTTCCCCCAAGTGGTTATCAATACTGGGCGTTTACTGGTCAATGCTCGCTTTGTCGACACAGTCGTGGGCCGTGAGCGGATCTGGAGCGATGGGTTGAATTCCAAGGAATAATTCATTCACTGGTGCGATAAGGTATCTACTCTCAAGTCTGAGCTATCTACCCGAGAACACGCTTCGTACGAGAGAGACTGTTCATCTAAACTCTTTTATGCACCTGTCTAGACTCGGTAAGGATGCTGGATTGGCCAGTAGTCTCAAACGCGTTGTTTCGACCCTCCTAAAACGTGGAATTTTCACGAGGCGATTTTGACAATATGCTGAGTTCTCTTGAAGAAAGCTGTTCGATGGGCATGTTGAGCCCCCGTGCGATTCCCCCACAAAGTATTGGCGAAACCGACCGCTGTTTAAGACCTACAATAACCACATTGGGCTGGGCCCTGACAAGTTCGAAGAGGGTGACATCATTACATATCTCGATACAGTTACCGAGCCAGTCGCCCTCCGTCAAGAAGAGGGCAGGCACACTTTTGTCAGCAATGCGTTCATTCCAGGAATGCCGCAGAATCCAGGGAAATTCGATACATTGTTGGAGATCTACTTAAGAGAACCAAGTCTGACTTCCGAGGCTTTCTGTGCCAGGAGGGAAGAAGTTGGCTTCTACGCGCACTCTAGTCGCCATACCAAAAATTCGTCTGTAATGTGTGACGGATAGATGCCGTGCACACACATCAGTTAAATCAACGATTAGCACGCAGATAAACTCGATCCCACTTGATCAACGTATTAGCGCATCACCTTTTGTGCACCTATAAGGACTCAAAATACCAGTTTCACTGCTCTGAAAGTAGGGGATTATTCAGCTATTATTATACATGGCACATCAGCGCAAGGCTTAGAGCTCTCCTCCAGCAACGGCAGAGTCGACTCGACACAACCCCATCTCTCCAGCTTTCTCGAACGCGTATACAAACCGTCTATCCTGGAAGATCCCACTAACATTCGGATCCTCATCGCTCCCCAAAACCTTGTTCCCAACTCTCTTAACCTCCGAACCAATAGCCTCTACGAACTCCTCAGTATACGCTCTATATATCTGCTCCCTCAAAACTACAACCTCCAGCCTCTCCAATCCCGGCCTCAAGGCACCCGCAACCTCTAATGCCGACAGATCAATTCTCGCATTCTGCTCCTCCCTCACCAGCTCAAGCACAAGCCTCACATCCCTCGCCCTATTCAAAGCCGACAGCTGCGCCATCAGCTGCTCAAGACAGGCCTGATTATCTTTACTCGGCCTCAACACCTTATCCCTTACAACATGCGGCCACCTCGGTCGCGGCCCCTCCAGCGGTTGCGTAAGCGTAATCGTCAACCGTCTCGCCAGCACAGGTGACAGTACATTCCCCACGCGGCTCGCGTCGTACTCATGGCGCAGGCGCACAATCCAGGTCCCGTGGCGGATCATCTGCTCTGTGCCTTCGGCGAGTATTTGCTTGTTCGTGAGGAGCCATGTTGGAAGGAAGGTTTCGGGTGTTGAGAGCGATGTGTGACTGGCGTAGGAGCAGATTATGCGGCCCTGCGATGCGTGATCCAGTAATGAGATTTTGGGTGTAAGAGTCCAGAGCGATTCGTAGATTTGGTCGCGGAGTTCGCGCGGGAGGGAAAGGAGGGATGGTGGCATTGTTAGGATAGCGCTTCAGACCAATTCGATTCAAAAACACTTGGCTGTGGGATGCTACGTGAGGTCGTTGGTGTTGCTACTGTTGATGGCTTGTTGGTCTGATCCCGTTGTGTTCGATTATACGATGGAGGATGTTGAAATCTGTAAATAGCATACGACCCACGATGTACACCGACCACGGCCATGCCATTAGTATATGTACAGCGTGCCTCAGCCCGTCTCATGACTCCGGCATTTCCTCCGGCCGCCCTTCGTTCCTCCAGCCATCGCAACAGCTCGTGCCGAGAGGGGTTTTGCTCGGGACGAGCATGCTGCCATGCGCCGCAAAGTCATGGCCACCCTTCAAAGGGCCTTAGACGATCGAACCATATCGATTTGGGCGTTGGACGGGTGACAAGTCGGTTGTTGAGGCCAATCAATGGATTCCAATGGATTGGACCCTGACTGCGTTGTCGGAGTGCGGAGGCGGGGAAGGCCTGGAACGACTCCAGAACGCGGCGCGGATTTTCACACCTTCCTCTTCAGTCACCATCTCACATGGTCAAGCTTCACCAATTCTGGTGCTGGACGCGTGGCTGTGGGATGAGGCTCTGCGCGACACATTAGGGAATCTCTTTTCGCCATCTCTGACTCGACTGCAGTTCGCTGACTGTATGGTACCTTGAAGACTCTCTCAACACCAACAACAAAGAGACATGTCGTTATGTGATGCGTGTCAGGCGATACCAGTTCGAGAGTTTTTGCGCTTTTTCGGCGGCGACAAATCACTCTTGCGAGGCTTGCGTTGGTGGAAAGAGCCATCCGCGCCGCGCGGTACGGAAGAGCCGTTTTACAGATGGCACATCTCGCTTCAGCATCTGAAAAGCAATGCTAAAGACTGTTCCTTCTGTCGTTTTGCCTCTCAGTGTCTGCAGGCTAGCCTTCGCATGAGAGTCAACGAACAACCCGACGATGAAAGGGCCGTCTGGCTGCGCCTGCCAACGGGGAAGAATAGACAGATGCACCTATTTCTGGGCGACGAGAATCCTATCGTACTGGTCAGTGGAAGGCTGCTGTTCACTGCAACTCCAGGTACGCGGTCATGGATAGGCGTATGGGTTGAGTAACTAAACACCCATCCTCAGACAGCCCTATTGCGCGATATCTCGACACGTTCGAGGTGATACCCGACTCTCTTCATCCATCAGTCCTTGCAAAGCTGGAGCAATGGATTCAAGTATGTGGGAGCGAACATTCTGGCTGTACCGATGATCTAAAACGTGACCGACCCCTACCCACCCGGCTTTTAGATCTTGGAGGTCTACCCAATCGCCAGCAGATCGTCAGTATTGGTAGCGACTGGCGAAAGCTGTTCCAAAGTGGCTCATGTCAGCTTTTCGACACTACGGCAGGAAGTGTAGATGAATACGTGGCTCTGAGCTATTGCTGGGGCACAAGTGTTCCCTGCACAACGACCAGGGACAATCTTCGACAGCACAAACAAGACCGAGGCATCAGCTTCAGGGATCTCCCAGGGACTTTGCAAGATGCAGCTTTCCTGGTACGATACCTTGGTCTGCGATACATGTGGGCGGACTGCCTTTGCATAGTGCAAGACGATGCAGAAGACTGGCAGTACGAAGCTGGTCGTATGGCCGAAGTATACTCGAATGCATCCTTCACGATTGCAGCAATGCGTGCGAGTCAATCTTCAGAGGGCTTTCTTCAACCTCGTACAAGTTCGGGTCATGAACCCATCACGTTCAGCGATGAGGAAGGCTCATTCACGTTTTACTTTGAGTACAGCGATGACACCATGTCTCCTGGAGCACCATCGACTACAATCAACGGATTCCCTCTCAGATACGAACGAGCAAGTGCCGAACTTACGTGGTCAAGAAAGAAGCTAAACAGTTCTAGGACGAACCCATGATGAGTCGAAGCTGGTGCTTCCAAGAACGGGTCCTGGCACGACGGACAGTCCACTTCACGCAGCACCAGATGTACTGGGAGTGCGAGCAAGGGCTGTTCTGGGAGCGCATTGACAAGGGAAAAAGCACGAATGTCTATGAAGAGTATTCCATAAGAAGGATCGGCGTGGGCTTGACAAGGTCACTTCTCCGTACTGTGACAGACGCCGACAAAGCCTGGTATGATCGCAAACCCTGGTTCGACGCGGTCCGGGAATATACATCGCGTAACATCACGTATGAGTCAGACAAGCTTCCTGCGCTCTCTGGTATAGCTGCGGCTTTGCAGCGAATCACTGGCGATGTTTACTACGCAGGCCTCTGGCGGAGCTGGTTTGTTCAGGGCCTACTCTGGCGCTTCCAAGACTCGACAATCGACGTGTACATCCAAGTGCCAAAGCAAACCAAGAACATCTCCGTGTGGAGGGCACCAACTTGGTCTTTTGCGGCTCTAGAGGGCGTCGTTGACTACGTCCATCAAGATGCCTCCGCGGGCACATGCGCCACACTGGAAGAGTGTGTGGTCGTACCCAAGGGCAGCAACCCTCTAGGAGAGCTTGAGGCTGGTTTTGCGATAATCAATGGGCCCTTGACCTCTGTCACTGATATCGAAATGTCTACAGCGATCAACGGAAGGGAATGTAAGCTTTGGCGACGAGACCGAAGATCGCAACGAGCGACTATCCGCTTTGATCTGGATTATCGTGAGTTTTGCGATGCCCTCATGATCACACCGTATGTTGGCCTGGCTCTCGCTCCAGTCAGGGACAAGCCACAGACATATATTAGAGTTGGGATCATTACTGCTTATCAGGATGATCGGGAAAGAGATCACAATGGTATGGTCGTCTTCGGGGCGCCTCTCACGGCAGTGGATTGGCCAGCGCCGGTCACTGTCGTTCTCCTCTGAGGCAAGTATGGGCGCTTCGACTGTCTCTGCGGCTTCCATCATCCTCGTTCGGCGCATACGACAAGAACGCTAATTATCAATCCGTTGACCGTTGACCACTGCATCATCTCATGAGGTCGAGTGAAGTGCGTGGATTGGCAGGTGCGCCAATCAGCGGAAGCCATGACCGGGGACCCTGAATCCCTGAATGCTCACCGAGCATTTAGACGTTACACCCCGAAGAAAGACGCATTGCCTGTTGCTACACGTATTGTGTCGCGCAACGTGTCGAGAAACTCGACAATATGGCGTGCGTCTCTCTGAAAGTAGGAGAGAGCTTTGTGACTGACTGTAGTTTCTAGGCGCACTATTCGAGGCAACGCGCTCGAGAAGCTTGCCCGCCTTTCCGCGCAATCGCCGACCGCGAGCTCACCGAACAACGACTTCGAAAGATTATACAGGCGGTGCTCGAGCACTTCGAAAGCCTCGAATGATGCCAGTGGTATCAAGATCACTGAGCTGGAAGCCGTTCTGGCTCTCTGCAAAGCCGCGCCCTACGTCGAGTCTATAGAGGTTGCCGCACCGCTGCTCGACCGCCTGGCCACCTACCTTCCAGGCATATACGCGCAGACACTGCTGCCGTCTCCAAGCCTGCAAGACATCCAACCCTCTCCGCACGAAGTCCTCTCCCACAATCTGACCTCAGCGATCCTGCAACTTGGGGCGCGCCATGACCAGCTGCGCTCAAAGGTTTCGAGCACTGTCGCAAGCTATGTACAAGGGTGGACAGCCACGGCTGCTGAGCTGTCGGCGGTTCAAATAGATGACGGCGACGAGAGGTCTGATTTCGATGCAGACGGAGAGCTGTCGCAGGTCATCACACACAGCCTGTCGTTGTTGGGCTTCCTCGATGCTGCTGCTGAGCACTCAAGGTTCTGGAACGCCTATGATCGACTTCAGTTCGTGCAGGATATCAAGTCAGCACTTTCAGAACAATTCTTCCTTGCTTTCGAGACCGCTCTGTCGATTGCGCGTAACGCGCGCTCCCACCAGCACGGTTTGAGAGCATGGAAGCGCTACACCAAGCACTATGCAGCGATCGGACGCCCGCTGGGTGCCATGATCCTGCATGATTCATTCCTGAAAGTCGTTGTGACTTCTGCATCATTGCTTGTGGAAACGCCGACTCGCAAGCCCCGCGACTCTATTTTGGATCACCTGCGAACATCTTATAACAAGAACCGCGCAGCTGGGAATACATCAGAAGACGCACTTGCCGAAGGATTGACTAGAATCGCGGTCGATGAGATGCACGGTCTGGAAAACGACGTTGACTATTTGCAAAGAGTCGGCTCCGCATGGCAACAACGGCAAGCGTCTTCGGTCAAAGCTAAGATCATTACAACGTACTTATGCTGTACCGTATACGACGAAGATATTGCCGATGATGACGTCCTGCTCAGCTGGCTTGATGCTGTCCTGAATGATCCCACACAGAGCGCTGATCACGACCTAGCTTCGACAGCTCTGAAGTCCATGGCCATCTTGGCGAAGGTGTCTCCATCCACTGCATCGAATCTCGGGCGCTCGCTCCCAAGGCTGATCGTTCAAGCCAATTTCGATCAAAGGACGTCGTCTGTCGCGGCGGATTCCCTCGCAGCAGTTTTGAGCTTGCTTCCCCAAGACGCCATCATCACAACTTTGTACAGCCTGGGTAACGTGATCAGCGCAGGACCTGCTACTGCGGGCGCCAACTCCGGGTTATCCTCGCTCAATGGAACAGGCAATACACTGCGCGCTCCCGGTGTCTATGCGCATCAATCAAACGGCAGCGCCATATCGCTCACCCCTAGTGATGTCGAGGAGCCCCATCATGTGCACACTACCATTGTCGACACCGTAGTCTCTGTTGCGAGCAAATGTAAGGACGAGAAGATCACGGCTTTGGCTCTGTCGATGCTGGTACAGAAGATTGGGAGGGCAAGCAAAGTTGTCGATATCAAGATTATAACCGATGGAGCGTTGCTCGGTATTCACACGCCAGCAGCAGAGTTCAGATCACTGCTCAAGCTTTATGCGAACTTGTGTCATGATGCACTTGTCAAAGACGATGTCGTCACTCTCGAAGCCGTAAGTCTGGTTCAGATACGAGGTGAATGATTACTAACAACGGCTAAGGTCATGAACGCCCGTCTGAACATCTCCAAAACGGTGTCCGAGGATGAGGCATTTGAAGTGTACCTTACACATCTCCTAGATACGATCGTTAGCAAAGGTGATGCGCAAGAGACTTCCCACAAACACCTCCGCGACACCGAGTTGGCTGCGCAGGAGATTGCTCAGATGCTGAAGCCTTTGGCTACTCTTCTTGCTCGCAACTCTCAACGAGCTGATGGAATCGAACTCGAGGATGCAATCGTCAACCTGCAACGAGACGCTTGGTTCAACATTGTTGTTCACGGCTTTGACACCAATTCTGATCTCGGAAGGCAGTACATCGAAGAGCTCCGTACGCTTGCTCGCTTTAGCAAGCCTCTTATTGCCGAAGAGCGTCCGATGCTGTCAGAAAGTGACATTGAGTTGAACACGGTGCTTCGCCGTGGCAAGTCTCCTGAACACACCACTGAGCAAAAGCGACGCCTGGTCAAACTTCTGCCGTCCTGTGAAGCTGACACTAAGTCGCTTACATATCCGGAGGCGGTATTCTTGAACACGGCATATCTAGTCGAGGAATTGCGTGCTAGTACAGGCGACTGTACCAAAGCGCTCGCCTACTTCCTGGATCCCAAGCTGCGGACTGGAGCAGTAGGCAACTGCATGTCTGCCATCACTCTTGTCGCCATCAGGACGTACCTCGCAAAGACCCTCTCTGGCCAGCACCATAGCTTTTCCACACCGTACCTGGCACAACAGCTTGCACAGATTTTTGCCGCTTGCTGTCACCGCATCGCTCGAGTTCAGCAAGCTGCAGCTGCATGCGCTGATATTATCATCCGAGAGGTGCCCTCGACGCTGTGCCAGAAGAGCGCTCTCTTTGCGCTTCTCGAGTTGCTCTCTATCATGTGGTATAGCTGTCTCGAGGGCGAGACTGATGAGTACACCTGGAAGTCGACTTTTACTTCAGAAAAGTCTGACATCTCTGTAGAGTTGTCAGATGATTATGTCTTCCGCCGCGCAACACTGGAGATGTTACACAAGCGTGCGACCTCGTGGGTCAAGGGAGTCATCGAGGCAGCTCCTCTGGACATCAAAGGTCTCCTTCAGACATACTTGTCAGAGTTTGATGACGAGACTTCCTACGGTCACGTCTCTCTTGGCCGATCGTTTGCCCTGGAGATGGGTTCTGTTATCCCTGCAAACGATCAACGTCTAGGTGCCATTGAGCGTCAGGGCATCAACATCAACACCGCGTCTGATTTCATCACGCAATATACCACACGACAAGAATATAAATTCCTCGAGAGCGGCAACGATCAGCAGGAAGAATGGCTCAATGGGGGAAATCCCAGCGGCTATGTGCCGACGTACCTGTCTCGCAGCATCCAGGATGCTACCAAGCTCCTTATCGATCTCGAACAACGTACACTGCACCACAAGCATGTCGCAATTGCTGAGCTCCGCGACATCCTCCGTCGAGCAGCTGCACTGCTTTGCAGGGTCAAGAGGGATCAATCACCCATCGTCCATCACTTGGTCGGTATCCCCTTTGCTGTCTTCTCAAAGCAGTCGATCAAGTTGGGCATATCATTGTGGACAAGCGTCATCAAGGAAAACCCTCGCATGGAGTCTCGGGTCTTGGTTGCAATCGCCGAGAACTTTGAAAACACAGTTCGCAAGCGGCGGGGTCTCTTCAGCCCTGCGCTTAGGTATGTTTGCATCTTGAATTCTTAAGCTATTGCTGACCTCTCAAGGCACCCCGACCCGTTCTATGGCAAGCAAGAATTTGCTGCTACTGACAAGGAGGCTCTGGCCAAGCACCAGCAACATATCTATAACCTCATTGCACCACACTTTCGCCTGGTGCAGTTCCTCTCGAGTCACTTCAGCGCCTCTCGACTCAGCAAGTCGGATTTCGAGCGTGTGTACGTTCGTCTGATTCATGTGACGCTTGATGCTATGAGCGCGGGCTGCTCTCAGCCTTTGGCCAGGGAATCCTACTTCCATGTCATTCTGCTCGCGCTACGGATCGTTCGCCACAGCACGACCATATCATCGACCGTCAAATGGCGTCTCATGGATCGCCTACTGACCGCAGGCCTGGCATGGTTCGCTCATGCACCTCAATGGTCCTACGGTGGCAATCGTCTTCAGCTCAAAGCGGAGACTCAAGTCCTGTCAGACGTACAAGTCCAACTCGATGCTCTTGGCAAGGTGGCCACTGTTGCGGATTCAGCTTCGAGGCAGGTCAAGGCCAAACAGGATTTGCTGTCTATCCTTCTCTCCAACGAGCAGACGCGCCTGACCGTATGGCTGTTCCCCCTAGACAACGGAAAGAAGCATCACTTCGGCGGCGGCGGCGGCGGCGGCAGGAACAGCCTGCCAGACGCTGCAATCTCAGCTCACGTCAAGACTGCATGGGCAGAGAACCCAGCAATTGCTATTCAGTTGCTCAAGCGTTTCCAGTCACCGCGCTTGCAGAGTGAGGTCCGATTCCAGGTGCTCAACTTCCCTCACAAGGTTTTGGACGAACCGGATGCCCTGGAACTTATGCTGGGTAACCAGTTGCCTGGAGATGTCTCCTTCCAGCTCAAGTATCTGCTGTACTGGGCGCCGCTGAACCCCATTACAGCTGTAACGTTGTTCATGCCAGCTTACGGAAACCATCCATTCATCATACAGTACGCGATGCGGGCACTCGAAAGCCATTCTGTCGATGTCATGTTCTTCTACGTCTATCAGATTGTGCAGACGCTGCGATACGATGTGCTCGGCTATGTTGAGCGATACATCATCGAGACTGCCAAGTTCTCTCAGCTGTTCGCCCACCAGATAATCTGGAATATGAAGGCGAACGCCTACAAGGACGAAGCTTCCGAGGTGGTGAGTTATCTGAACTCTACTTCGAAACATGCGTGCTAACTCCACATAGCCTGATCCCGCCAAGCCTACCCTCGACAAGGTCATGACGAGTCTTGAGTCCAGCTTCTCGAAAGAAGACCGCGAATTCTACGAGCGCGAGTTCGCATTCTTCAATGAAGTCACTGGCATATCTGGTACCCTACGCTCCGTCTTACACGAGCCGAAGGAGGTTAAGAAGCAGAAGATTGCAGAGGAGCTGCGCAAGATCAAAGTACAGGTTGGTGTATACCTTCCCAGTAACCCTGATGGTCAAGTCATCGGCATCGACCGCAACTCCGGCAAACCATTGCAGTCTCACGCGAAGACCCCCTTTATGGCCACTTTCCGCATCCGCAAGAACAAGCCCGACACCGGCCTCATTGAAGACATCGAAGAAGAGCCACGCTCCGGCCTCCCCGAGAAGAACAACACCTACGAAACCTGGCTCAGCGCCATCTTTAAAGTCGGCGACGACTGTCGCCAAGACGTGCTCGCACTGCAAATGATTGCTGCCTTCCGTGGCATATTCAACACCGTCGGTCTCGACGTCTGGGTCTTCCCCTACCGCGTGACTGCCACCGCACCAGGATGTGGGGTCATCGATGTGCTTCCGAACTCCATCTCACGCGACATGCTAGGCCGTGAAGCCGTCAACCGTCTGGACGACTACTTCGTCAGCCGCTACGGCAACGAAGACAGCATCCGCTTCCAGACCGCACGCAGCAACTTCGTCAAGTCAATGGCTGCGTACAGCGTCATCAGTTTCCTGCTGCAGTTCAAAGACCGACACAATGGCAACATCATGATCGACGATGCGGGACACATTATTCACATCGACTTTGGGTTCTGCTTCGATATTGCCCCAGGCGGTATCAAATTCGAGCGCGCGCCCTTCAAGCTAACCGCTGAGATGATCGCTGTCATGGGCGGAAGCACCACGAGCCAGCCGTACAGGTGGTTTGAGGAACTCACTATCAAGGCCTATCTCGCGGCGAGACAGCACTGTGACCACCTGTGCCATATTGTCGAATTGATGCTGGATAGTGGGCTGCCGTGCTTTAAACCCGAGACTATCAAGAACTTCCGCGACCGATTCGTTCTTGACAAGACGGAGAGAGAAGCGGCTGATTATATGCGTGGTTTGATCAGCAAGAGCGCGAGTAGTTATAGTACCGGCACGTATGATCGGTTCCAGTTGATTACGAATGGAATACCGTACTAGACGGGCGTGAAAGGAAACAATTAGTAGTAATGCAGACCTATTTCGTGCTTCTGATCAACGTGCCCTGATCCAACGCCAATTGACACAACGCCACACACTTGTCTGTGCTCAAGTCATTTTAGACATCAAGCATAAAGTTCGCAGCTAACAGCCCGCTTAGCGCATTCGTTGCGCTTTCCACACGTCACTCGACTTCCGTCCACTTTAACGATGCACCTTCTTGACCGCAAAATCAACTCCGATGTAGCGGAACAGCACGCCGCTTGCACAGGGCCACAAACTAAGCTCAACACAATGATGCATGCAGGATCTCCAGGCTTGTTTCGTCCGATCACAACGCCACGACACCAATAGCAGATCAGATTGCACTGTCACGTACATATCGATGCCGTGCCTCGCACATGCAGGGACTCACTTGCGCTTATCGTCATCAATGTCTCTTCGCCTTCATATCGCTACAAATATCGCAAAAGCTGTCGCTCGTTGTTTCCAAGCGCACACCTTTTGCCGGCCTACAGGATAGAAATCATCACTTCCCACAAACAATCGCATGCGAAAGAAGAGCTAGTTGCGCTGCATGACTACGCCGCCCGCGCGGCTCGCCGAACGGACACATGGCTAAGCGCCCATCTTCACCCCACCCTTGCTTTACCCTGGCTCTGGGCCGTGATTGGCTGAGCCAGCAGCGGGAAGATTCCATGGGCGAGGCACCCGCATCCTTCTTCACCGGTACTAACAACGGTGCGAGTCACGGTGATGTTCAGGGCGACAGACGCCTGGGCTATGATGTTGAAGAAAGTTTCGGGACTGCGGGAGAGCTAAGGTTGGGGGAGACTTTGAGGCGATGATTGGGCTGCGAGTGAGGAGCGAGAAGGACAAAGAGGTAATGTCAATGTGAGAGTGAGGACATGCGTGTCGCCGGCACAGGTCACATGCGGGTTCGAGGGTTCGAGGCGGCGGAGGCGCTGCTCTTAGGGCGTCGGTCTCGAGCGACGATGAGGAAAGTCGCAGTACACGAATTTCAATGCTCAAGCTCAACGAGCACGGAAACGTTGGATGAAGATGTTGATTGGATTCTTTCCCCAATGGGAAGCTTGCAAAAGCCTACTCAGTCGGTGGCTTCCTTGCCGCCAGCTACACCGTCCTCCACCACCAGATACGCCTCCTCATCTCATAATCGAAAGAACCGGGATTCGATGATCCCAGCGTGACGCCAGAAAACACACCAATAAGCGCCAGCGCACCAAGAGGTATTCGCGATAAAAGATATCACCAACAACACCAAAATTTTCCGCGCCAAAAGTTTCGTTCGGTAGAACCGTACAGGTCATGAGAGAACTAGCTGTTCTGGTAATAATGGTAGACAAAAGGAAAAGTGTGGGTGGGTGCACCAGCTCCGAGAATGGAACGTCGAAGGGTAGTCGAAAGGAATGCGTGATGCGGGCGAGTCGCCGGGACCCGGTTATTAGTTAGGGTATGCCGGTAATCATCGTGGAAGCAAGATTTAATCGTGATGCATGAGCGTTTGCAAATGTATGGCGGAGAGCAGTTGTGAATGTAGGCGCCGAGGCAGATAGCGCCAAAGTGAACTCGGCCGTGTTGTCGTACGTGGTGGTTGCACACCCGCTTATGCTCGAGGTTAGGCAGCGGTACGGGCATGTTGTGTAACCATCCATTGCTTATTCGATTTTTCTCCTCTTACCGCGCGGTGCGGGGTCGATCTGAGGAAAGTTGGGTGCTTTCTTTTCGACTGGTGTGCTGCTATATGTCACTGTGCGGGTGACGACCTCACGCACGCTGACACGTCTTGATCGTCCACTCTTGGCCTCAGCTTCCCAGACCTTGGGTGATGCAGTAGGGAAGGTAGCCGAGTTGTTGGCAGACTCCGAGCTATTTGGTGATCGTACTGCTGCCGGCGAGAATGGTGACTGGGGAATGTAAAGTCGTGGTGTGCGCGCTGACTGTGGCCGTGTAAAAGGTGATGGAGGCGGAATCGTGATGGTCTGAGTCCTGATCTTGGTGGGCGGGGCAGACATTGGAACTTCGTCTTTGGAAGCCTCGTCCTTTGTATCGCATCGACTGCAGCTGCTTGATCTTGAAGTTGCGGGTGAGTCTTTGTCGGATGCGCCAGATGTTGCTGTAAAGGAACCGCTGGAAGCTGATGATGTGACAGAAGTGGGACGACCTTCGAAGACAAACTTGGTGCTGGTGCCTGTAGACATAGGGCTCATGAAGGCAGGCGACAAGGTCTTCAAGAAATCTAGATATGCTGTTGGTGGGGTTATGGGAGTCTTCAAGCTATCCTCCCGCTTGATCCAGGCGAAGGTCGGTGTTGTTGCAGACATGACCATGGGCGACTTGAGTTCAGACGGATAAGTCGCAGACAACGGTGTCTTCAGGGTAGACGGCAGAGATGCCGGTGTCGGCTTCGCATCTGTGGTGGTGGACATATTGGTGAGGTTTGCCGTGTCGGGAACGAAAGACTGGGGCTTCTGGTCGAAGTCCTGCGAGCGAGAATGGGCTGCGCTGTGCCTTCCACGAGTTCGGTGGACAGGTGAAGAAAGAGAGCAGAACGGAAAAGCAGGTACTTTTGTCGCCGGATAGAGGTGTGTTTATTGCGTCAACTAGCCGGACGCGTGCGCTGTGTTGGTGGCCGCTGAATGGGCTGTACAGTATGGGCAACCCAAGAATAGGCGGGCGCGTAACAAGATGCCAGTGCCAGTGTCAGAGTGGGCCTAACGAGGAATCGTCTTTTCGGGGGTGCCAAACAGCCGCCTTAATCCTGCGGCGCTGCAAATCAGACCTCGCTGTAAGCGCCGGGGCTGGCCTGTGCGCTGATGAACGCTTCCACACTTCAGAGATGCAATTGGCTGAGGGCAATGAAACCAAAGCGTGTGACCTGTCTGCGGCCCCTGCAGGTCTGGAGAGAGCAAAGCGGACGTTTTAGCCTGTGATTTGCTGCGTGGCTCGCGGAACTGGGTTGCAAGCGTTGATGTGCGGGAAGTTGCACTGCAAACACGGCCAGATGAGATTGAAATAGACTGGCGGAGAAATCCTGAGACAAGCGTATGATATGTTGGTGTTTGACGGCGAGGTGAATGCAAGAAGGACGCTACTCGAGCAAGAGATGCCTGGAATAGAATCGAGGAGTAGGTGCTGATGCAGGCAAGCTGTGCAGCTGAATTCAAGGGCTCGTTAGACCATTTTATGTATCGCTTCCAGCCGCTGCAGAAACTGTATGCTTGTGTAGACCTGTCGCGCGCTTCCATTTGCTACCGTCTCCACGCCGCCTGGCCGCCGTAATGCCTGTCGTTGAACGACTGTGAGGACTACCTCTGGTTCGTCCTTGAGCGCGCGCCTCTCAACGCCAGCGGCACGCCTATGTCAACACGCAGGCCGTGCGGGAGAACACCCTCTGAAACTTCCTTACAGGTTCATGTACCTTGAGCACATCTTCCTTGAAACCGCAACGTGCAGCATTTACCCTTGTCGCTTGCCGCAAGCATGGCCATCTTGACCGGATGAAGCGCCATGCTTCTCGTTGCCATGTGCGATAGATCGTGGCCGTTCCAAGTCCGTTGCACTGCTGGTTCTGCAAATGTTCCCGACCAATCATGTCAAATATCGTGTGCGACTTGAACCAGGCGTAACGACTTCAAGATGCATGATAGAAGCGTTCTGAGAGTCTGACAGGTCTGTCAAATATTCGTAGTGTAACTAAGTTTAGATGTCATATGACCACTCATCAAGACGCCGAAGCAGAAGCTTGAATGCTCTCAGCCTACGAGAGACCAAAGACGACCATGTTGACTGATCTCGTCGTCGCGGAATGGCTGTACAGTATCGCCAACCCTGATAGTCGGATGCTGCTTGAGAACCGATGTGTCTTCCATGGGGACATGACACGTATGTTCACCGAAGTATACACGGCCGTCGAAGCGCCGTGTCTTCGCGAGCGTGGAGAATGGTTCTTGGTCACGCTCTGCAGTTTGCTGGTCGATGCACACCATCTGACATCTTCGGCAAGCACCTAGCATCTCGAAGTACTGTTCGCCAATTTGTAGATAGCGCCAGCCATCTTCTGCATACGGATCTTCGAGTCCTGGCGGGTAGTCTGGATTCTCTGCAACCACTATGTTGGCTCGAAAGACTTCTGCTTGCGCCGCCTTCCCGCCATCCGCCTTGATCAATTCGTTCAAGCGGTTGAGGCTTGACCGCGAGATGGTCAATATGGGACTCTCATTCGACAGCAAGATTGGCTTGGAAACGCATGCGCCTGGTAAAATGGGCGCTGCATCTGGATAAGCGCCGGGTATCCGCATGCTACGGGCTCTCTGGTATTTCTGCAGATGTGCTTTGGAGTGTCTAGGCGAAGAGCCGCTTCCGCTACCAGCGGCTGGGAAGCGGGCAAGATGGCAAGCCACCCCGAGAGCTTGCGAAAAAAAAGCTGATGTCTGGCTCGAACTGTACGTCTTGGCTTGGACAGATTCTCCACATACTTTGGCGCTGGCATTTCGGTATACAGTGTAATCTGCAAACAACCTTGGGTCTGCAGAGAGAGGAACGGTGATCTCATCAGCTGCTGTCGTGCCCTTCAACGGCCCTGCTAGGCGGACACGTAGCACACCTTCGGCAAGGTCGATGCTGGGACGAATGAGGGCCATTTTTGGATAGCGCTTCTGGCTCAATGCTGCGCCCGTGCCTTGGTGGACGAGGCACCATTCACGATCCCAAGCCAGCCCTTCCGGATAGACTTCCCAGGCTTGCCCTGGCGGCACGCTAAATCCAGCGCAGCTCTTGATAGGGTACACCGATAGACTCTCCACATGCAGACGACTCGTCGTCGATATCTCCACTTCTTCGCATAAGGCTGGCGGCGTTGCGCTGGGTGGCTTACTTTGCACGAAAAACTCGCGTAAGAAGGCAACGAAGAAGTCCACATCCTTTAGTGTACTCATCGCTCCTAGACTGACACGTATCATGCCTGTGGGTTTCCCGCGCATGATATCGTTCTCGTTACCACACCGTTGGCCAGCTGAGAAGTTTTCATGCATCTCCCAGGGAGCCAGTCCCAGCGAAGAAGCAATGCCGCCGGGGTTGCAAAGCCCGCCTGTACGCAAATGGAAGTCCTTGATTGCCGCCAACTTCTCCACCTCAGCGTTACTGACCCAACCGCCAGTTTCATTACGCAGATTGAATGCAACGATGGGCCCTTGCGTGGCAGCATCACCGTAGACGGCCGCGGGGTCTGCATAGATCTGACACACTTTCTGGTCGTTGCTGTGTCGCAATGAGGAAAGATCGTTGTACAGCTTGGCAGCTAAAAGGCTTGTGTGTTGCGAGACCCGTTCCAGCGAGCCATACAGCTCCTTGTGGACAGCGATGGCAGAGTCGAGCGCCATGATGCTATGTATGGGCAACGTGCCATCCTCCAAACGCTCATGGAGCGAGTCTGCCTTCTTCGCATGCCATTGCTCTTTCAAACACACCACCATCTCAACTGTGCCGCCCCCAAAGTAGCGGCGCCTGTCGAATGCGTGTGCTGATGCTCGCCTGACGATTAACGCGCCCAAATCAGGGAACCCGAACATCTTGTACAAGCTCAACACCGTGAAGTCCGGTGCACATGTGGCGTTGCTGAGATCTAGGGGCGAAGTTGACACCAAGGCTGCGGCGTCCAGCAATGTGTAAGTCGTCCCTTTGTCTTCTGCGGCGCGGATGTGTTGGGACCAGTCCAGCGGTAGCCGGCGCCCATTCATATTCGATTGCGCAGGATACGCGAACAAGCGTGCTCTCCCATCCGTTGGTGTTGGTCGCTGGATCCAGTCTTGTACTTCTGCGTCTGTGGCAAAGCAGCGGTGTTCAATCGCTGCTTCCCGTACGCCTATGAGACTTGTATGCGCATCCCCATGGTATCCATACCAGAACCCTTCCTCTTGATCCCTAAACGCATCCATGACCAGCTTGATGCCCGCAGTGGCATTCGCGACGAAAACCACGTCAAAATCTTCTGGGTCTGCGCTGAACAAATCCAGTAACCGCAGTCGGACATCTTCGATACGGCGCGTCGTCAGTTGGGAAGCGTTGGAGGCTGAGTGCGGATTGCCGTAGAGATTCGAGATCATGTCAGCTGAAAAGCGCTCGACCAGCGACTTCGGATAGAGTGTCGTTCCAGCATGGTCGAGATAGGTTGTACCTGTGACAGTCAGTAAGTCACAGCTAAGTTGATCTGAACGACCGACCTTGAAGCATGGGGTATTCTCGTTCACGCAACTCTTCGACCGCCTTATCGTAGGCGATACAAGCTGCGTCGTTCATGGTGTCAAATGCAGCGCGTGCTACTTGGTTCATCCACAATCTACAGAGGCAGAGAAGAAAAAGAAACGCGCTCGGCAGAGCCCCATTTGGTCGCAAGCGTTGTGGGTGGTTGCTAGAGTGGGGGCATTCACGGATGGCAAATGGTGGAGTTAGAGACCCTGAACGCGGTCAGCTCCGAGGCGGCCAAAGCCGATGCGCTAGTAGACCACGAATGTCACAAACTGTCACGATCACACATCCGACCCTATTGATACCTAAGATATGTGGTCTTTCTATGGTTGATGGACGTTCCTGGTTTGGATGTCGGTCATTCAGAAGGCCGGTCTCAAGGTAACGCTCTCGGCGTGAAGCTGAACGTACCAGACTCAAAATCACCTTCAACCTCATTGTGAGAGAATCTAAGTTCGAGCGTGAACATCTCTTATATGAGAACGAGTAACCGAGCTCGTTGGTGTCTGTCAGTAGTTAGGGATTGTCACTCAGCCTGGCGAGTAATAGGAGGACTGATAGTGGTCTTAAATAGACTTGCAGCATTGGCCGAGTTCGTGGACGATGTTGAATCGGGGGCGTATAATGAGCATCACGCAGGAGGAGGTGTACATGATTGAGTTGATCTTCATTTCTAGGAGTACAACGCTCTATGTTGCTTTCATATCTCTTGGGTACTAATACATATGCTCGCGAAAAGACCTTCGTCCTGTGGTATATCATAGCAGTCATGAACCAATGACGCCAAATCGCAGAAAATAGAACAGACATGCGTCTAACAATGCATTCAGACATTACAAGAATTATTGGAAATTAAGTGTCTAGAAGTTCCTCGATGGAAGAGGTGCCTCCGGCTTGGGATAGTTGTTATTGAAGCCGTTAGCGTTGGGGTAAAAGTTCTGACCAGGCTCGCCAGTAGCATAGCCGTTAGTATATCCTTGATTACCGTTGATGTGAGGAACGGCGCTGGTAGGCTGGCCTCGGAAATACTGTTGGCTCTCTGCGGCACCGTCACCCGTCGTCCTTGGCTGAGGGCCACCCTCCTCGGCCATCTGCATCTCTGTCTCGTAGCTCTGGTGGTGCTTGGTGCGTACGGCAGGCAGAAAGTCGATGAAAAAGCTGAGAACGTACCACGTGTAGACGAACGCAATGATCCATTCGAATACAGCGGCGACGTTCCATTTGTTGTACTGCTGGGTCACACCGAAGACGATGCAGAGACAGATCTCGGCGATGATGAAGGCAAGCTTGATCCAGAAGGAGATTCGGAGGATGGAGTGCTGGCGGTAATGGATACCCAGGCGCTGGTACTCCCAGCAGATGAATATGGCGCTGACGATGTACCCGATGATGAAGATAGCCAGGCAGATGTTGTGCATCCGGTTGTGGTGGTAGTTGTCAAATATGGTAAGCAGGATAAGGCCAACTGCGCCGACGATTGCAGCGATTATGCTCAACGCAGAGTATAGTTTCTGCCAGTTCGATGTGTTGGGTGCGAGCTTGCCAGCATGGCGAAGGTAGCGCTCGGAGATGAAGGCGAGGTCGAAGGTAACCACGGTAACCGCGGACATGGCAATGAACATGGGCTTCAGGTTCTGGGCGCCGATATCAGAAATGTAGGCTATTGTCTGGCCTGTGTTATTTTGTTAGCACATGAGCGCCTGACCGTCAATCAACATCACTTACCATCAGTCATGGTGGGATAGATTGGATGCCCCTTTGCACTCCAATACACCAGCATGGTGATCAACATTGCCATCCAGCATATCGAACTGAAGATGGGCACAACCCAAAATGATGCCACCAACATAACGGCTGACGTCAGGCGTTGTTGCGACACGGTAGACTGAGGATGGAGGATAGTCGACTATGGGCCTCTTTGGGCGTAAACGTGGAAGTCGCGTGTTTGCTGCGTGTCGGGGACAACGAGAAGGCTGCTGAACGTGAAGGGACAGTCCCTGAGCAGATCGTCAACTGTATATGAATCAAGGATCGTCGCAGAATCAATAATGGGAAGAGTTGGTCTTGCGCGCAAATGAAATTCCATACACGCTACATAACTGTCGGGCGAGGCTTGACGTCACTGCGACAGATTCCGCCGGCTCCCGCGATCTACTACCATCCGTGGGGCTTCGCATCGCCTCCACGTCATCCGGGGTTAAGATCGGGCGTATGTTGAAGCTTCATCATCGAAAATTGCGTAGTGCCCGTTGGCGCTGCAAAGCAGCTGCGGATGGTGGACGAAAGGTGGTCGAAGTCGTGTTCTGTAACTTACGAAAGCGCGATTGCGGCAGGGACGATCGCTTGCCGCGACAACGGCATCTCGCTTGTTGCGCAGCAGTCTCAACTCGACAGCAATAGCGCACCAACAAATCAAAGCAGGGGCAACTTCCAAGGAAGTGTGTTGAAGGTCTGCGAATTCGACATCACTAACCGGTGCTGGGATTCAGGCCTTTATCTCTAGAGTCGGAAAGACGGCAGGCAAAACGGCAGCACCACAAGCACGTTCGCTTCACGATCCCGTAGCCAACGACCCGCATCAAGCCCGCATCGCGGTTATTGTCCGGTTTTCAAGGCACAGCCTAATGGCGATGTCATCAAAGATCACGAGTTGACAGGCTGCGCAGCACTGCCCTGATGTGCGCGTCCGCTTGGGCTGGAGCTCAGATTCCCAGGCTGAAATGCAACAATATTGAGCGCGTGGAAGAACGAATTGCTCACCAGAGCGCGATTACTCGGCTTCAGAGCACGTGTAAGTATGTGGGTCTCTCCGAGGACTGATGGTAGAATTACGATCATGGCGTGTTTTTCATCCCAATACCCGAAATGAGGATGCGACTCCAGTGAGATTGACACACACGGCAGGATCCCGCGCCTTCAAGTGGCTGTTGTAACATGGACTAGAGCGTCTACCGTCTTCATATATTGTATACTGACCATAGCAAACCTATTCACGCACCAGTGTCAGTATACTTTGGTTGACATGCGACCGTGCGGCCCGATGCGAGCGGTTTGGGCACGAAAGACAGGCCTACCCTTTCAAAGAAACTGCAAAGATTCTGCAATCCCCGCTGCGCATCGATATTCTGGGAGGATCGAGCATCGAAATTTGCAAGTTCTCAGGGAATTGCTGGCTTAAAAGGCGAGCCTCACACTTCGAAACCTGGGATCTGGACCTGCACGACGAGCCGTTACGCAAGATCATCGGCTGGGATCAAGCTTTAAGCCACGCACTCGATCACAATCATTGGCTGGCACTTTGCGCAGCCTCTAGCTTCCTCGTATCTTGATTGGCAGTTGAGGCGTAATGCTGATGCGCCTAGTTTCAAGTTCACAGCTCTTCCAAGTTTGTTGTTTGTGTCGCTGCACTCTCCACTTTGCAACATGCACAGACTCGTAATCGTACGTTCGGCAAGAGGCGATACAGGTCGGCGGGACCTGACCGACCTAAGTACCTTGCTTTGAGGGCCGCTGCATGTCCTCATACATAGACAAGCCCTGAGCTCCATGTTATCCGCGTCACACTAAGCTTCAAGACCGAACACTATCCCAGCCCCCCACACTCCAAGTGTCCCGGCCATCCTCAGGCCTGCTATAGGGTGGGTGCATCTCTTAAGACAGACTCCCGCATTCGTTCTTGTAGCTGACAACACTCGTAAAGCCGTTCGTTCAATGTCTCTTTCTCTGTAGTTTTTGTAAATATGTTTGCTCAGTTCAAGGACCGAGTTGCACGTCGCAACAAGAGCAACGTCCAACCGACCACCCAACACCATCGTTTATCGAAGCCAAGAACGAACACGAACTCGAAGCCGAACAGTCCTGCCATCAATAATGAAATCCCTTTTCCCGATTCGCCGCGATACGGCGACCTGAGTGCCAGTACGCGGAAAGAGATTCGCGATTCATTGCTGTCACCGTCCAGCAAAGAGGCTGGCTTGGCAATCTGGCCTGATCCAGACATAGTGGAGGTCGAGCCAGTAGTGGAAGGTCGCGGACGCCGTTCGACTGTAGTCTCGAGGTCGAACTCACGTACACATTCGAGATCAGGTTCTGCGCTACGCTCCTTTGTACGAAGCCGGCGGAACTCAACCACGAACCTCAAGAATCTGCCCGAGTCCAAGGTGTCTCTAGTCTCCACCACACAATCAGACATCGATGCGGCGATTCGCTTGTTGCAAGAAGTTAGGAAAAACGCATCACCTGAGGATTTGGCAGCATTGCGTGAGTGGCCCCACATTCGCTCTGGTACTGCCAGAAGAAGCTGCTACTGCATGTGGCTATCTAGAAGTTGACTGTCAACTAATCTCATTGTTTGCAGGTGAAGTTTTAGAACGCCCGTCAGAAACCTCTGCCGCGATAGTGGAGCAAGAATACGACCGATCCAGTCCTGAGATCAGCGGTGTACTTAGCCGGCGGAAATCACTTGTCCAAGCACCAGGCGTCGCGACTCGAATCTCTCCCGTCGAAGGTCAGCGCCGAACCTGGAACTCGTGGAAGGCACCGCAAATGCGACCAGGAGAAGAAGCCAAATGGCAAGCTCCGAAGCAGGGACCGTCTCCTTTGGATCGCCTGAAAGCCCTAGATCTGGCAGACGCCTGTCAAGCGCAGACTCCAGGGGATATGGACTATTCACACTTGCTCGGATACAAGCCCGGAACATTGATGGTTGTCAATGGCGAAGCTTCACCGGCTCCGAGCACGGTCAATCTGCCGCACGTTGGGCAAGCGAACGGAAGGGATGATTACTTCTCTGCGACCGAGCCTGCACCTAGTCCTTTGGCGGCGAAGAGTGAGAGAAAGCACACGAAGCCTAGGAGCATGTCAGCTGTTGGTGTACGCGAGAGCAGCGCCAAAGCTCGCCCCGACCCGGCTGGTGAAGAGAAAATAGCCATCACATATATCAAGCCAGAGACGAAGCTGAAGAAACGGCCGCAGAGCATCGCAGTGACCACAAGACGGTCATCACAAAGCGCGGATACTCTTGCAAGAGATTATCAGGCTTACATTCCATACAGTCCGTTCGAGAATCAGATGGTGATTCACAACATCTGGCAGGAACAGGAAGCAACGACCGACGAGCTCTTTCTTGAAGAATTCCAGCCTCAGCAGCGCCGTCACAACCCGGTAGAGTTGTCAGCCACAATCACCGACGTGACCGAACTCTCGCCACCATCCACAGCCACAAGCATGGACACTCTAGAGACGCCCCAAAATCGGACGCTTCGGCCATCACCACGGACGTCAGACTCCGGCTACTCATCCATTGGCTCATCGGGTGGCAGCGTGAAAGTGCCCACTAACCACGGGCAGCAGCAGCAGCATCCTCAGGCGCTTCGAGTGATTAGTCCGCCTTCTGATTCGCCGCATGCTTCGTACAGCATGAGCAGGAGGCAGACTATGAGCTTTGAGCTGCCTATTCAAGGCGGCCCTTCATCTTCGTTCGAACAGTCTCTGTTGGCCACTGTAGCGAAACGTCCGCACGGGCACGAGCGCACTCTGTCCCTCGACATCCCTCGGGAAGTTGCCGAGCTGCCCTCGATGGACTCAGTGATTACCCCTGCTACGCCACAGTCAACTATACCCAAGAACTCTGAGAAACAGACACCGAGGCAGACCAGACGCCTCCAAAAGCGACGTCCATCTCAGCCTCAATTACCCGTGGTCCAGTCAGCTCTGTTGAGCCGTGAGGTTATTCCTGAGGTTCCAGACGATGTCAGGATCAAGTTCTCCCGACGCCTCTCGACGACTCCTGGCATGGAGTGCTTAACGCACACCTACCCGACCAAAGATCACATCACCTCAGCCGGGTCAACGACCAGCTTTAGCCCTGCAGACCCAATTCCATCACCGATGCAGCTTGAGCCCGATGAGGCATCTGCATTTCCAGCTCGTGGTCGTAGAATGTCGTTCTTCAGGAGAAAGTCGACATCAGACAAGAAGAACAAAGACGGGGAGGACAAAATTCCCTCACCCCAGGTTCTTGACCTCGGTACAATTGCAGTGTCCCTTGGAGCTTCTCCTTACGACCCTTCCATGTTTGGTTCATTTCAGCAGACAGAGGCCGTGAAGAACCCTACTCATCCTCACCAGCTTGGTCAAGCACGATCGCATTCACGGTCAAGATCAGCAGTGAGCATGAGTTCCGACATAGCTGCAGAATATGCGCGCATGCGCAGTAAAGATCGCTCTCTTCCCGAACCAGCGATGGCAGAAATACCTCATCAGCGGAAGCCACGCCGGAAGCCAAAGATAGAGATCGGCGAGGCGACGCAGTCGAAACGACGACCGCAAAGCTTCTACTTTGATGAAGCTCCACCAATGCCAGCCATTGACCACGCAAAGTACGCAGCACCACTCTCTGCCAAACCCCGGCTGGAGAATGTAGAGACCCCTGCCGCGAATCAGTCTCGCGTACGCGCGATTTCACGACCCCAGTCGCCATTAAGACCTAACCATACACGTCCACCGTCGGCTCACAGGAACGTGGACTGGGAACAGAAGGTAGATTGGGAGCAGCATGCCCTTCAGTGGAGCAAGCGCCGCCAGTCTATCGGCGACAGCCTGCGACCCCGACCATCAGTCGAAGCCAAAGAAAATGTCGCACCTGGTCCTCGTGCCCGTCCCATGTCCTACACAGCCCATGAGCTCACTACTTTAGGTCGTTACAGTGGTGGACTCGACTACGACCATGAAGGCCGGGGACAAATTGGTGGCTCAGCCGGCACGCGGCAGCTGCACAGCTATGCGTCGCAGAAGAGCATGCACTTCAAGCAGAGCTATGGCGTAGATTTATCTGACGTTCCTATTTTTGTACAGAGGCAGCAGTAGATGCCTTGTTTTGCATGTTTTGCATACACAATAGGCGGCGTTGGGACTACCATACTAGTAATGACCTCCGGTTCGAACACACGAACACACATGTAGAATAGCGTTCTCGCACACGACCACGCCCAAACACAAACAAGTGGCATTGAAATGAACACACCTACGATCTTCCTGAACGATTGATCTATCTTGAATCCGGTGCGGTGGTGTTGCTGACTTCGTATCGAGAAATGCCTCGTTCCAAGGTTGCACAAAAACGGCGCATGCACGTGCAAACGGGCATCGTCGATGAGACCGCTGCCCAACTGCTCGATCGAGGCGAGTGCGCTCGCAGTCACTGTGTCCATGTTTGCCTCCTGGCTGTGCGTGGTTTCCTCCACCTTCCACGGAGGCAGCGAATACTGCTGAGGCTAACCTTCTGGGGCGTTCCCGGGGCGTCCTTTTCCTGCTTCAGCCGGGCCAGCCCCAGCGAGCGTGCGATGATCGAGAGGTCAATGACGCAGCGCTGAGTGGTTTGTTGTGTGGGGCGCCAAATGTGGAGGCCAATGGGCTGTGACGCTGCGGCAATCCAGGCACAGCGCCGACCTTCGCGTGAACACACTTAGCGGGGAGTCCAATTTTCAGCGCAGCCACCCTCCAGCTCCTTTCACCTCACCTCACCGTCTCGTTTCTGCACACTCGAAACACCCAGCCGCTGGAGCTCTCCGCGACTGTCTCTCGCTGCCCCCCAAAAATAACGCACCGACAGCCTTTGGTCGCAATCAAAGGCGCTACTTTAAGACGGCTCGCGGCCGCCTCTTTCTGATCAATCTTCAAGTTGCTGCACGACCCGCCCCACACGTCTTCAACAACATCCCCCCACCGCCTGCCGCACACTTCTAAGCAGGAACTCGAGCGCGTGTTGTTTTCGTACAACAACCAGACCCCCGTTCCGCCCGAATCTCAGCTGCCGCATAGCACGCTCTTACAGGTCTGTTCCGTCGAGGAACAGTCTGACAGGAGGCCTCGCCCAACACCAAGCCTCGGCTTCGCGCCCTTCAAGCCGCCCTAACGCCCCTTCGCTAGCCAGCATACAAGCTCAATCATTGCCACCTTCTCCCCGACCACGTCTAGCAAGGGAATGGCACCTTCTGCTCTCACGCCCCCTCCCGAGGAATACAACACTGCGTTGAATTACAAACAGTGTCTCAGCGACTATTCTCTCGGCAGCATCGGCAACAATGGCGCGAGCAGCTCCAAGCAACTCATTGGCGCCGCTTTGAAGAGTCGTGTCGAGGCTATCGATCACGACATCTGTGACGTCGGCGACGAGGATACTTTCTTCGTCGCTGACTTGGGCGAGGTCTACCGCCAGCACCTGCGCTGGAAGAAGAACCTGGCTCGTGTCAAGCCGCACTATGGTAAGCAGCACCTCCAACTACCGTTGCAATGCCTGTGCTAACACGCCTACAGCGGTCAAGTGCAACCCGGACCCGCAGGTCCTGCGCCTCATGACCGAGCTCGGACTCGGCTTCGATTGCGCCTCCAAAAACGAGATTGAGACGGTCCTCAAGATCGGCGTCGACCCCTCCCGCATTATCTACGCGCAGCCCTGCAAAACCAAGTCGTACGTCCGCTACGCTGCCAACGCTGGCGTGAAGCAGATGACCTTCGACAACGCCGACGAGCTCTACAAGACCAAGCAGCTCTTTCCTGACGCTGAGCTGTTTTTGCGTATCATCACCGACGATACGGCCAGCTTGTGCCGTCTGAGCCAGAAGTTTGGTGCCGCAATGGACCAGACCGGCGAGCTGCTGGAGCTCGCGAAGAAGCTGGAGCTCAACGTTGTTGGCGTTGCCTTCCACGTTGGCTCCGGTGCGTCCGACCCTAAGGCTTTCATCAAGGCTGTGCAGGATGCCCGCTTTGTCTTTGACCAGGCGGCCGCCCTGGGATTCAACATGCACACTTTGGATGTTGGGGGCGGCTTCACTGGTGACGCTACTTTTGAGCCCATGGCCGCAGTCTTGTCCGCTTCCCTGGACGAGTACTTCCCGCCTCACATTCGTGTGATTGGCGAGCCTGGACGCTACTACGTTTCCACTGCGTTCACCATTGCGTGCCACGTCATTGCCCGCCGCACCGTCACCGATGCCACTCTGGGCACAACCAACTACATGTTGTACCTGAACGACGGAGTCTACGGCAACTTTTCCAGCATCATCTTCGATCACCAGCACCCGGTCGCGAAGGTGCTGAAGTCTGGCAATGATATCCTGTACGACGTGCGCCGTTCGGGATACGATACTCCCTCGCAGATTGAGTACTCTATCTGGGGTCCCACCTGCGATGGTATCGATATCATCTCCTCGTCCAGCACCTTCCCTGAGCTTCTGGACGTTGGTGACTGGCTTTACTTCGAAGACATGGGCGCATACACCAAGTGCTCTGCCACTCGCTTCAACGGTTTCACCGACAGCCATGACGTTGTGTATGTATGCAGCGAGCCGGGCGCTCAGGCTCTGTTGGGTCTTTGACATGAGTATATACTTCCTTAGCGTATATATAGAGGACGATGTGCGGCTCTGGGCGCACTGCTGTACGGTGGAAAAGTCTTGTTTCATTGCTCGATTGATAGATTTCATAGCGTGCGTTTCTTCTAATACATTTGTATATGGCTTCATCTTTCACGCACCCATTCGCAAGATGTTCGCTCGTCACATCTTCCCGGGCCCAGGCATCCCATCATCACTCTAACAAGTCAAGCGAGATGTCCCCGCCTTCTACGAGTCCCATATCAATACCTGAACATCACTATTCCCGCCCGCGAGGCGTCCACCTTCCCCATCCCGACTACTTGTCCAGACCTCTCCGTCGCCAACGCGCCGTTGATCACCAGACTTACACTTCTCGCCAACACGCCTTCGTACTTTTCCCTGACCAGCGGATTCAAGTGCGGCACACTGATGATGGTATCCAAGTACTCACAGAGTTCCTCGTGTTGGATTTCCGCTTGATATCCGCTCGCAGGGTTCCGCATCTGGGACAGCGTCCACGGACTCCAGGCGACGAGGGGAGCGGACGACGTCACTGGAACCACGAGTGCAGGGCAGCCGCTGAGAAGGTGGAAGATCAGCGTTCCGCAGCCGGGGCGGCGCGATGTGGACCACATGTTTGCTCTGTACGGGGAGATGGCGGTGAAGAGGATGAGCAGGCGGTTTGTGCCGATGTCTGTGGTGGGATTTGCGTCGCAGAGGGCGAGCGTGTGGGTCGACTCGGAGAGGAGTTTGTGCGCAAGGAGGTAGTCGCCTGCTTTCATCAGCATCGGCCTCGACTCGTGCGGTTGAAGGTGTAAACGCACCACCCAGAAACGGACCAAAGCAACACGCGACCGCAAAGTCGTTTGCGCGTGGCACAGAGGGCGTCCGCGCCGAAGCGAACAAATACGGACAAAACCACCCTTTCTCAATACCTTGCAAGTCCCTCGCCTTCCTCACCCCAACGAACCGTAGATCCGCATCGACGCCCATCAGCTTGTGCTTCACACCGACCTGCAAACTCTTGACTTCCGTCGTCACAAGCATCTTCTCCTCCTCCGGCAACATGTGCTCCAGGATTCCCTTATCAATTGCCTGCTCCACGATCTGGAACACGCTATACTTCAATACTGTACTCGCTGCAATCGCACCAGCGCCGCTATTTACGATCTCGCTCACAAAGCTATCTGCACCGAATGCAGACGTGACGCTATCAGCAGCCCCGTCGACCAGCGGGCCCCCGACAAAAGCGAACGTCGTGAATAGGACGGCGTCGCGGTACCGCACATTGGGTAGCGTGACGGGGTTGTTGTCGCCCCAGGGCGAGAGCGAGAGCGGCATCTGAGCGAATGAGGTCAAGGTCGAGACGGAACTACGTGCCACACGACCGAAAAGCGTGTCGCCGAAGAAGCGCTTTACTTTGTCGGACTGTTGGGCATCTTTCAGGCCGGCTTGAGAGGGTGAGGAGTGTTTGGGGCCGAAAAGGCCAGAGGGGGCGGTGGTTGTGTAAGAGGGGGTTTGGTTGAGCTGAGGAGGTTGCTGGTGGGGCTGATATGGCGGAGGGGATTGATAGTGAGTCGTCGATGGGGATTGAGATGGTGCTTGAAGTTGTTGTTGGATCATCTGGAGCTTCTCTGGTGGCATGTTCTGGACAACTTGTTGCACTTGCTTGATCTGCTGTGATGTCATATTGTGGACGCCTTGGTACAGCTGTGGTATTGGAGGTGACTGTTGCTGACCCTGGACGAAGGGCTGCTGCGCAGGTGGATATCCATTCTGCACGGGAGGTTGCACAACCGTGTTTGACGTTGGCGCTGGAGGAGTATACAGTTGTGGTGGACCTGTCATGTATGGTGGAGGTGCTTGCTGCGTGATTGACATACTGTGCGGCAAATTTTGTCAAAGGCTCCTTGAGAGAAAGCTATTGAGCGTCTCCTAAACGGACCCCAAATGATACGCAAGGCTGAAAGCTTGTGGCAGTTCACTGTGGCTAGGGACAGTGGCTTTGACCAGAGCAATCCTGGAGAAGGAATATGAGAAAGCGACAGAACGGAAGTTGAGCGTAGGACAAGAATGAAAGTCAATAGAAATTCCTAAGCTGACAGAGACGGGGTCTTTGAGACTTGTCTTTGAGCTCGTAAATGCAGCTGAAGTCGGGCGGCCTTGTCCTGTGGCTTCATACTTACCGTTTCTGGTGACAAGAAGCGGTCCCTGCCAGCCCACGTTTCGCGATCTGCATGCTTATGGAATGTAGTAGATCTCAGCCTTGCGCATGTTTAGAGAAGGTGGAAGGGTAGAGCAGTCGCATGCGGGATGGATGGTGTTCCCAAGACCCACTGTTTAGTGTCTTGCTGAACCATGGCATGGCACTTAGCACTGTCTGCTGCGGGCCTTCAACGAGGCTGTAACAGCTCGCTGCTGCGGTGATATTGTGTAGATCTCGACGCGCGCGCACCGTCCCGAGCATGAACGCGCTCTCGGGCCGTTGGTGTTGGACCGCAGCTGCAATCAGCCTCCATGGCTGATTCTGCAATCTCATCGCCGCGTAAGGACTCTTTGTTCTGACTGCCCTCATACAAAAAGGACGGTTCCTGCAGATCGTCCTGCCTCCTGGTTCGTCTCTTTTGGCCCTGAAAAACTGCAAGATCCTCTTCGGCCGCTCAGGGACCCGTTGTGAAGCCTAACTGACAGACGAGCTGCGCGCACCCGTCGACTCGGAACGTCTCCTTTGAGGTGGGCCAGATGGAAGGGCCTGAAACAAGACTGCCATGCGACTCTCTAGCCGCCCTGCGGCCGCTTTAGAGACCACCAGTCACAACTTGGCGGGCGGCTGTAGAGTAGTCGACCAATGGGAGGCCAGAGACGCGCGAGAGCAGCAGAGCCCAATATCTTGCGGTGCAGTCATGGAGACAGGCTACGCAGGTTCGCGTCAAACGGCAGCAGGAACCAGGCGCATTGCCGGTCTTCCAGCCCCCTACATATAACCTCACCGGCCCCTGTACATGTGAAGGTACCTGCTGCGCACCTGTCGGCCGACGTCATCTGTCACTACCCCACCACGTGCCTGCCTACCATCTACCCTGCGGCAGCTAGCACGTCCGTCTCCCAGTGAACCAAGCTTCGAGTACACTTTGCTTGTGCTAGCAGCACGCTCACAGAAAGCGAGCTATCGCATCCGAATCACAACCTTGAAGCGACATGGAGGGCCGTAAGCAGGGAAGGCCGGAGGAAGAGCTGTTCCTGCGATACGAGGGAGACCCGAACACGCCCACAGTTGGGCCCCTGAGGATACAGAAGCAATCGCCAACCTCGAAGAGCCCGCCGCCACGAACTGATTCGGCTGGCAACTCGAGCAAGCCGCCAGCCTTCTCGCGCCCACCGCCCATGCCCTCGTTCCCTGCGCCGCCTTCGAGTCCGCCGACAGTTCCTCCTCCTACAGCGCCGCTACCGTATCCGGTAGACAACGGGCCTCCTGTCGTCAGCCAGGGTCGATATACCCCGCTCAGTGAACGCGAACGGCCAGCAAGAAATGCGACTCCGCCACAGCCGGAAGGCCGCAGGCGAAGTTCGAACACCGCGCCGGCCCCTTTATCGCCAGAGTCGCGCGCACGATTTGATGCGAATGACCCGAACAGACCGAGCGTAGGAGGATATGGAGGAAGGAATCAAGACGGGTCGATCCAGCCCTCGAGGCTGGCAGAGCGACGAGGCACAGCGCCCAAGCCGCTCCCAGACTCGCCAGGACCAGAAACCCCAGACAAGGAGGGACTGTTCGCGAAAGCGCCGCAAAGGAATGGCAGTACAGACCCAAACCCCTTCCCCGAGTATCACCAGCAGTACTGGCCTCCGCCGAGCTCGAACACAAGTGCAGGCGCATCCTCGAGCCAGCCAGCGCCACAGGCTCTCAACATCCCGAATCCTGGAGGCATCAACCGCCTGAGCTCGACAGCATCCACATCGACCGTGAAAGCGCAGAGAGGCTCGCCTCCACCTCCCGAGACACCCATCATCCCACCGCCTGGCGGAGGAATTGAGGCCCGATTCGCGGCTGCTGGAATAGCGGGAACGTCGACCTTGACGAACTTGCAAGCACAGAGCGTTCAAAATGCGGCAGCTGCGCAAAGAAATCAAGTCTATGCGAACCAGCAGCCTCGGCCGGTTATCAGCTCGCCTACTCCTAGCCAGCCGCAGCCACAGCAGCAGCAACCCATTCGGAGGCCTTGGACACCAACAGAGCAGCCTGGTCAGACACCATACGGGCAGCCGCAAGTGTATCAGGGAATGGGTGAGGCACAACCTGGTGCGACCAGCACACCTCCCCAAGGCCCTCTTCCACAGGCACCGAGCGGCGTTGGCAATGTGTCGTCGCCACCTCCCAGCAGCATGAGGCCAGAACATCCCCTGACGCAGGACATGGGCCGTATGAATCTGAACGAGGAGCCACCGCCATCATACTCTAGCATCCAGCAGGCAAATGCCCAACAAGCACAGCGATACCCGAACGAGAAGGGGCAGCAGCCACAGCCCACTCCTCAAGGCGTGTCGTTGACAGATCCCATGCAGGGCCATCCTGCCTTTGCAAACGACCCACGACCTCAGCAGGCAGGACCATCACAGTCGACCAATGTTGTCTCGCCAACGCCGTCGGCACAGTCCGCTGTGCCCCAAATCCAAACATCCCAGCCAGCTCACACCCCGAGTCCTGCGCCAGGAGCTGGACCAGCGTCTCCCCCACCTCTACCCGAAGGATGGATCGCGCACCTGGATCCTGCTTCTGGTCAGTACTACTACATTCATCTGCCCACACAGTCTACACAGTGGGAGTTCCCTAAAGGCCCTACTCCTCTGAGTTTGAACGAGCCACTATCGCCAACTGGCACTTTCGTTAATCCTCTTGCATCCCCTACTTTTGGCAAGCAGCCTCTGGCTTCGCCTGGATTTCCGACCCAAACGGCCGGCTACTCTGGCGATTTCGGCATGGCGCCGCTTGCAACACCAACTGCGGCAGGTTTCACTGGACCACCACCAACGGCGGGCGTCGATACTTACAAGGTTCAACCCACTAATGGCGTGTACTTTGGCCCTTACCTCAGGTACACGAACATGGATCTTGAGCGAGGACTGTGGCTCGGATCGATCCTGCTTGTCACAAATACTCCCCATCCCCCGACAATCCACATTCACCAGAGTCAAGACCTGTCGCCAAATCCCCGACAGCTGAAGGCAAATCCTATCTACACCCACCAGACATGGATATTCTACCGATACGACATCGATTTACGGATGGAGGAAGAGCATGCAGCTAAATGGACCTACGCCATCACCTCGCATCTCGGCTGCACCCGCTACGAGTTCCTGGTCGCCGGCCGTCACGAGACCAGTTGGAGGTTTATCGCGCATTCTGGTAATGATTTTGCGCTGAATGTAAGCACGAGTGAGAGGACCAAGCTCGGCGGTGTAGGCCTCATGTGGAAAGACATCCTGCAAAAGAATGCAGAGTGCGGCGGTTTCCATGTGCAACTGGGTCTGGGTGGGCAGATCTATGCGGACAGATTATGGAAAGAAATTCCCCTGTTGAAGCAATGGACTGCGACAAGTGGCAAGGAAGCACGCAAGAATGCACCCTGGACAGCAAAGCATGAGGAGGAAGTCTGCCATGCCTACTTCCACTACTACACGAGCCACTTCGATCAGCCCAACCTCCGAGAAGCGTTCGCTCAGATTCCCCATATTCTTTCGCTCGACGACCACGACATGTGAGTACACTCTGTGCGCCGGATTATTAACCTCACTGACATTGTGCAGCTTCGATGGCTTTGGTTCGTATCCTGAGTACATGCAATTCTCGAACATGTTCAAGAACATTGGGCGACTCGGTATCGAGATGTACCTGCTCTTCCAGCATCACACTACACTGGAGATCCTTCGCAATGTTAGCAACGACGTTGATCTTTTTACCATTACTGGTACTGGGTGGCATTTCATCAAGTATCTTGGCCCCTGCGTCACTGTCGTGGGTGCGGATTGTCGATCTGAGCGTAACCCTCATCAGGTCATGGCTGGACCAACATATCAAGGCATCTTCCCCAAGGTTGCAACATTACCGCCGAGCGTGCAGCACTGCATCTGGATGGTACCAGTGCCGATCGTCTATCCGCGCTTAGAGTCTGTTGAGCATCTTGCCCATTCAATGGCCACTGGCAAGAAGGCGGTTACTGGCACTTTCAACATGCTTGGCAAGGTCACCGCTGGTGTTGCTGGCGTTGTCGGTGCAAAGAGTGTCGTTGGCGATGGCTTCAACTCGATCAAAAAAGCTGTTGGCAAGTCTGGTTTGATGAGCGGCGTTCTCAGTCCCTTTGGAGAGATCGATTTGCTTGATGAGCTGAGAGATATGTGGACTCATGAATCGAAGGTAAGGTTTTCCATCGCACTGCATACGGACCGCACTGACAATCATAGGATCTTGAACGTACATACTTGATTCGCACACTGCAAGGCATCGCCCACAACAAGTCATTACGAATGACATTCTTCTCTGGGGCTGTCGACTGTTGCGGTGCTGGACTCGTGCACGACCCAGCGAGGCCGCAGGACCACAAGACGATGTACCAAATCATCTCGTCATCGGTGGTCAATGGCCCACCTAGCAACTACGTCCTCCGACTGCTGCACAACAACCGCGCGCTTTACGTACCGCAAAACGGTCATCGCAGCAACCACCAACCTTCAGATACCAAGGAAGACATGATGGAGATCTTCACGCAGGACGTCAACGGTCAGCCTCGCGAATACCGGCGCCTCATGGGCCGCAGAAACTACGTCGCTTGTGTCATATATGATCCTGAAATCGTCAACGGCACTTTCGGCCAAGCAGTACCTGGACACGGTAGTGGAAAATTGAGTTTGGCGGTGGACTTCATGGTCCAAAATGACAGTGGCTATAGTGCGCCCATGAAGTATGGACCTGTCATTGTACCCAGCTTGGAGTACGGCAGGTAAGTGGCTTGATAGTACGTAGCTTGTGCACTAGTGTTTTGTTGTTGCGTTCCAGCGGTTGCATAGCAAGGAATTGAATGTGTTCGGGTATCATTTTGAGCCTTCCACAATAATCCGTAGGTCTTTTGGCGCAGTAAATCCACCAGATCATTCACGAAGTAATCAACGGACAAAACTGGAGTGGAGTGTGGATGAATATGGCACTTTGCATACGCAAATGCTGGAAGACATTGAGTGCTGCCGATACCGGGAACATTTTCTGTATTGGGTAGTGACAGCCTGGATGACATCGCAGCAGCTAGCGCGTGTCGGTTCAATACGCTTTCTCGCGGACAATCGCATTCACGGCCGCAACACCATAATAATGGCAGCACCTATGATTTCGAGAACAGCGATACCGCGATTTTTGCTACCGCGAATCTCCTGGGCGACTTCGACCGTGGGGAGGCCCACGATACAAAGCATAGTTGAAGCGAGGCGGCATCGCTCGTCAACAGCTCCTGAGCGACGCGCCACAAACTCCTTCACCACAGCGTTCAAACGACAACGTGCACCGCAGATCCAGAATCAGTCCAAGAGCTTTGCTGTTGGCTATACATCTGCCCTTGAGACTCGTCGCGAGTTCAGCGCCACCGCGCCGCAATGGAAGGATCACCACTTCGATACGCTCAAGTTTATCCAGCGTCTGAAGGAGGAAGGTTTCACAGACGAGCAAGCGGAAGGCATGATGAGGGTACTAGGGGACGTCATAGAAGAAAGGTGCGTCGCAGTTTCCAGCACCTGCACGAGTTTGGGCTGACGCCTTGCAGTATACAAAACCTCACACGAACCATGGTCCTTCGTGAGGATCAGGAGAAGGCCACATACACGCAGAAAGTCGATTTCGCCAAACTGCGATCCGAACTCATGACAGCCGACTCGACGGAGTCGTCGCTGACTCGCGCCTCGCACGAGCGATTGACGAACGAGCTGGCTAAGCTAAACTCACGCTTGCGAGACGAGATACAGCGCACGCAAGCGTCCGTACGGCTGGATCTAAATCTCGAGAAGGGTCGCATCCGGGAGGAGGCAAACGTCCAGGAGCTTAAGTTGAAGGAGACTGAGACACGGATCGAACAGGAGACAGCGCAGCTGCGAGAGAGATTGGAGGCTGTCAAGTTCTCTACGCTGCAGTGGTTGATGTACGTGACAGTAGTTGGTTGTATGGCTCTGGACACCATTGCTAACAGATTTGCAGGGGTGTTTGCACGGGTACTGCTGCGCTCATGCTCGGTGTCTGGCGTTTGTTAATGTGAAGCAACCGCGCTCGAAACACCCACGAGACGCGCACATGGATGGATCGCTGGAGACACGCGTAGGGCTGTCTCAAACGATCGGGCTGCTTGCGGCAGGACAACGGGTAACGGTGACCGAGAAGGTCTCCAGCACATCCCTGCTTCGCGTGCAACAGCAGCCGCAATTCATGTACCAGGTATGCGCTGCATGTGGATGCGTGCTGCAGCGCAGCAGCGGACGGAGCGCCGTTGGTGGGCCCGATGCGATATGCAGACGGTGGACATCGCAACGTGTCGGTACACCAACAATACCGTTGCGCTGGTATCAGGGAAGCACGGCATTTTCTGCAACGCTGGAGGCGAATCGCCCCTCATATGATGCAATTACAGGCAGACAACCTGCTTCGTACAGTGTCTCAGGATCCCCATGCATCGACGTCTACGTTGTGATCACAGAAATGCATTTCAGAGGTTCTGGCAAATGCAGCATTCACCTGAGTGACACGACTCATGGGCGGTGGTTCAAGCTTCACGCCTGCGAATGGTCCAGGTTTCTAGCCTGTTCTACGACCGCGCTTGATTGGCCCCAGCGTGGCATGGTTCATCAGGCAGGCTCGCTGGCAGCCGCCCATTGCAGCGTGACCTGGTGCGACAGCGAGTCCGAGTGTCGTGATGTTGAAGGCGGCAGCAGAGCTTTGGACGGAATAGACTTTCAGCGGCGCTTTTGCGCATGATGGCAGCAGATTAGGTTCAGGTGTGCCGATTGTTTGTGTACACACTACACAGAGAGCCACGCCAGCTAGCCCTCTGGACCCCTCATTGCCAAGAGTACATAGCGACATAGAGCAACAAAGTAGACAATGTGAATAAGCAGCGTATATGAGGGCGGCAGCCTCGCGGCCGGCCAGACAGGCAGGGCATGTGAGCGAAACGGCTTCTGGAGAAGGCGCAGTGGGGTGGTGGTGTCCATGGGCAGTCGCTCCTTGGCGCCGTCTTCACCTGTCCAGACAGCCGCTCGCTTCCTCCCATCTCCCCAAAACAACTCGACAAACTCTTCCGTGAACCTCAACAGCACACCGCCTTCTATCCTTCCAAACACATCTCCACCCAACCCAGACTCTCTCTACCAGTACCCCCGTACACCACACATCCGACACAATGGCGAACGAGGTACGTGACCCTTTATCTGCGCTCTCCCCGCCGTTGCTCCCCGGCGAGATGCCCCTCTGGCGCTCAACCCCCGGCCACGATGATTGTCAACAGAGGCTAACATGACCGCCCCAACAGCGCGAGAGGTACGCAGCGTCGCCCGCCGAGTCCGCACGACCGCCTTATTGACGTCGCAACAGCAAGACTTTCCTCGCAAGGCTTTGCGAACAGGCTGAGCGCTACGATGGTAAGTGCTGGCGTGCCCAATGTGTCGGCCGCGCATGCTAACGGAGTGCCTCGCAGAGATGGTTACGTACATGAAGGTCAGTCGACAGCAGCATATTCAAACATCTCTGAGCACAAATACTGATTCTTGTGCAGGAAGTCGCCAAGGTATGCTCACACCGTCCGCCAGCTGTGCCAGCATGCAGCCGCAACGACGCTACAGCACGAGATAATTTGATCTGACCTAACCCACTGCAGATCGGCGGTGAGCTCACCGTTGATGAGCGCAACCTGCTGTCCGTCGCCTACAAGAACGTCGTCGGCACACGACGTGCCTCGTGGCGCATCATCTCCTCGATCGAGCAGAAGGAGGAGTCCAAGGGCTCCGAGAAGCACGTCGGCACCATCCGCGACTACCGCCAGAAGATCGAGACCGAGCTCGAGCAGGTCTGCCAGGATGTCCTGAACGTCCTTGACGAGTCTCTCATTCCCAAGGCCGAGTCCGGCGAGTCCAAGGTTTTCTACCACAAGATGTGCGTCGAAAGGGGATTTCCAACGTCATTGCAAGACTGACTCCAAACAGGAAGGGTGACTACCACCGCTACCTCGCCGAGTTCGCTTCCGGCGAGAAGCGCAAGGTCGCTGCGACCGCCGCACACGAGGCCTACAAGGTATGACGCAATCAACATACGCGCGAACGCAGATCAGATGACTGACGAAATGCAAAGACGGCCACCGACGTTGCCCAGACCGAGCTCACTCCTACTCACCCCATCCGTCTGGGTCTGGCGCTCAACTTCTCGGTCTTCTACTACGAGATCCTGAACTCTCCCGACCGTGCTTGCCACCTTGCCAAGCAGGCATTTGACGATGCCATTGCTGAGCTTGATTCCCTGTCTGAGGAATCGTACCGCGACAGCACTCTCATCATGCAGCTCCTCCGTGACAACCTCACCCTCTGGACATCATCGGACGGCAACGAGGCTGAGACCGCTGACTCTTCCGCCCCCAAGGAGGAGAAGGCTACTGACGCCGAGGCCGCCGCACCTGCCGAGCAGAAGAGCGAGGAGGCACCAGCTGCCGCTCCCGCTGCCGCCTAAGCAGTTCCTACTTCTCTCGACCGGTTCATCGCCAGTCACCGTCTCCTAGTTCCGGATAGACGAAGGAGGCTGCCACGGCAGCGAGCGTCCTACGGAGTTGTATGTGTCCTGTGATTTCGAAAATTGGCTTTACCAGCGAGCGGGTCGGATGGTCAAATTCCCCATAACTGATGTGTTTCCCTTTACTCTCCTGTGTCACCCGCAATGTCTTCATCAAGCATGCAGTCTACCGGGGTCGCGTTCATCGCGCGACCGCCTACGTATTTGGTATCCTTTGTGCAGAGGGCACTGATACTGTGTGTGGAGGTGGAAGAGTTTGGCGCGGTTCCTCAATGCAATCCCCCTATTCCCCCCTGTTCTTTGACTGTGCCCATATGATCAAATCCACTATTCCGAGGCTTTGGGCTCGCACTTACTCAGACTGATGTCTTCCATGTCCCACACTACATCTGAGGACATGAGGTGACTGTCGGAGCTCCTGTGCTGAATGTCCCGTAGTGTTCCACGAATAAACAAGAACCATAAAGTACACGATCTGCTGTCTCCCCAGATGACGCATGATGCCTCCACTATGCTCAACGTGAAGAAGTGGAATGTAGGCTTACAGATACCGAGTGACTTGAGAAGCCAGCATGGTACCCTGCTGTGGCTGTTCCACAGGCCTGGTTTTGCCCCACTAAAAAGTTTGGCAATGAATCGACTCCCCGCTGCTTTCCTTTCCCGCCTCCACGAACGCTGTAGCCTGGATAAATGTCTTTAGAAGGCGTGCAGTCACTTTGAGGGCCAGTACATACAGCGGCCATGCCTTGAAAGACGCAATTTCACGGTCAACGCACCTCAAACTGTCAACGCGCCCACCTCGAGCCGTACCTAGGTCGTCAGACGCACGCGCTCGCGCTCGCGCTCGCAGTATCAACGCCTCCAGACACGGACTCTGACGAGCAAAGATGGCGTACACGAAGAACTACTATCACATCCTCGGCCTCAGCGCGCCTAGTCCGGGCTCCCCGAGTGTGCGACCGAGGAGCGTCGAGCTAAGGCGCGCGTACAGAAATGCGCTGCTCAAGGCGCATCCAGACAAGAAGGCGGCCGCGGGTGCTGGCGAGCAAGCTGTGCGAGGCTACACGGTCGACGATGTGAAGGAGGCGTACCGTGTGCTCGACGACCCAAATGGCAGGGCGGAGTACGATAAATGGGTGGTGCGGAATCCGCATGTCCTGCAGGGGCATGAGAAGGACGGGGTAGAGGGAGGACAGACACTGAGCGCGGATTTTATTTTGGGGCTGGATGTCCTGGATTTAAGTGATTTCGAGGAACAAGATAGCGGTGAGGAGGGCGAGTGGACCAGGGCTTGTCGCTGTGGTGATCAGATGGGCTTTAGGATTTTGGAGGTTGATCTTGAGGATGCGGAGCAGAGGGGGGAGAAGGAGGTGCTTGTGGGTTGTGGAGGGTGTAGTTTGTGGGTTAGGGTGGGGTTTGATGTCGAGGAGGACTGAGAAGGGAGTCCACACGCACGTTTGCCAGAAGAGCGGGCTTCGACGGAACGACCACGGTCGCGGTCGTTTTGTCTTTGGAGTCACGAAACCTGCGAATTGGGAAATGCCAAAAGGAGAAATAGGATGAGGGAATGTATCGAATCCATTCACAGAGCGGCGCAGATACTTCGAGACATGGACCTTAAGGGGTATAGAAGTATGGGAACTCTTTCGCATAAAGTTTGCAAGTCGCTGAGTGGCCATCAGTACTTCTCTGAGTACCATTTAAGAATGCCCCAAACGGCTCCGGACGTCCTCATACCAGTATACGATTTCTGCCCTTTCTCGCCCCGCTCAGTTGTGGCGCACAGGAACCTGCTCCTCCAGGTTCAGATAGGTGACGTTGCCGCAGACTGCCCGCATAGCGCGGAGAAGCCCAAGATAGAGATGTATAGGGGTCTCATCGCCATCCTTGATCTGCGATACGCACAGGGTCAGCTTGAAAATGTCCACTGCTTCTTGCAGACTTCACTCGATGGTGGCTACTGTTGCACAAGCGTGGACAAACTCTACACTGCTGAATAGTCCCATCGCTGGGTTACCTAGGTAGACTTGGCTCGCTGACGCAGCCCACTGTGCAGAAGCTCGAGGCATCTCCGTCGCTGTCCACATCAGCATCGAAGGACTCGGACTCTTCTGCAACGACTGAAAGTAGGGCACAGTCGATGATCGACAAGTTCGCGGTCATACATGGGCGGTTGGCACCACTAGAGTCTGTGCAGCCATGGTTGTGACTGAAAGAGTCTTGTTCTCTTTGTCGTCGGGGCATTCTTCTGACTGACCCCAAAGTGCCCATGGTTCGTGAGCATCTTACCACTCCTTGCAATTTTCGTCTTTGATGGACTCTTAGGGAAATCAGGATTGTACCTGTTCTTCGATTCGGGCTACCAGTTCCTCCTTAATCTCACCGCTGTCTTCGGACATCAACTCATAGCCTAATCGAAGCCCACTTGTTTCAACCCCCAGCTGGCGATACAGAACTCTTCACCAAAAGATTTCATATCAGGTTGCAGCAAGCAGAGGATCATTTGCACGCAAACCTCAGTTATGGCTACCGTACAGTAAATTGTGTACCGCAACAATGACAAAAGCCAGACACTGGGCAGTGATTAAGAGCGCAAAATTTAATGGATATATAAAGGACTAACACCAACCAGCGAGGATGCCCCTCTATCCGCCGCCAACGCCGCGCCCAGATAGCCGCCAACTCCAGGGTCAATGCCAGACCGAGTATGCATGTGAGAAACGTTTATCCGTGATCATTGAGTAGTGTCGTCGTTCTCCTTGATTTCCATGCCCTCTTTGACGAGCCTGGCTTTGAGAGCGGTCACAAGATCCTCAAACTTCTCGACATAAGGGACGTTGTAGCGTTCACAAACAAGGTGAATGTTGCCGGCACGCCAGAACCTGGGATCGCAACACACAATGACTTTGCCGGAATTTGCCCACAAGCCGAGCTCCATCATCGTAACAGGGCTCACTGTATTTGCGTCGAAGAAGAAGATAATGATGGTAGCCTTCTCCAGCGCGGTAAGCTCCCAAACAACCTGATGCTTGAAAGCCGCATCCTTAGCTGACTTGGTAACATTTGGGTCCCACGCTCCTCTCCGTGGATTGCACAAGGTGACAGGCAGATCTTGCAGCGTCGCTGCCATCTGCTTTTGCCACTGCACAGCCTTGCCCATCTCGATGCTGCCTGCTAGAAAGACAGATTTCTCGCCGGTGTACTTTGGATCATCGGGTGGCATGCAGTGCTCAAACTTCGGGTGTCGCTCCGGAAGAGGATTGGGGAATGGAGGTAGCTGATGCAATACATCCTCAACAGGCTGATCGATGTCGACAGCCCCGTCTTTCTTCGCAATCTTAGAAGGCTTGTCCACGTCGTCTTCAAACTTTCTCTTGCACATGAGGCATTCTCTAGGCTCTTTAGGTTCCGCTTCTCTTTTGGTCGTCATAGCTGCTATTTGCTCTTGAGATGGCGTGTCTCGTGCACCTTGGTTTTGAGTGCGCTTGACCGAAAAGAATGTATTCGATCTTGGCAAGTGACACGCAACCTGATGCGCTCGTCTGCGGGACTTGTGAGAAAGCTTTGGGAACGTTGTTGCTCTTTGGCGTAAGATGGTGTTGGAAGGTTCGGCGTTGAAGCTGAGGGATGGGGGACTCGCGCGACTTAAGGCTAGTGCCATAGCTGATTGCAGATGCAGAAAGGTACGTTTGTCTGACTGCAAACGGGGGTCTGTGTCAGATTCGGAATTCAGTGAAAGTGTGATTGAGAGTTTGATTGTTTGTTTGTTCCTTTGTGCATTTTATCATCTATTCACCTGCGAAACATCTACAGACCGCCCTCATGCTTGCTGCGATGCGCCACCACGAGGCTGTGCGAAGGCATCAGTAACATTAGACAAGACCGGGGACCTCAGATGACGAGCGGATGTTTCTCTGCCCCGCGACGGGATCCTGAGGCATACCATAGCCACATGGACCAATGTTGTGTTAGGAAACAAACCAATACCTTGAGGCTACCTCTAGGGCGAAGTGGGGGCAGGTCTTGTGTATTGATTGGCGCGCGTTTACCGCAGCTGGCAGCACAGCCACTACGCCGTTGTGATGAGCACGTTCTCGATCGTATCCCACACCGTCTCTTCCCTACATTTCTGCTGGGGCATCGCGCTACCATCGGAATGATGATGCACGAGAAAGCCTCGTGGCTATGGTTGTTGGAATCCACCGTAAGGCGCATTTTCTGGTTCGGCATGTAACAGCAACAAAGCAAGAGAGTGTTAAAGCAATGTCACACGGTGTGCCCGAGTAGCCGTGTCTCAATATCCAGCGTCCAAAGAGCTGAGACAGCAGAGTGCAGATGAGAACCTGACCAGACGCCCGAAATTGTACGAAACGCATGACGAAACCCAGCGTTGTTCTATGTGCAGCGACCATTGAAAGGCAGCTGAAGTTCTCACCTTGGTCTTTGTGCGGTCAATGATAATGAATTCTCGACTAGGGACGTTGTTCTATGAGATATGTCTCGGCATGTCTGCGCCGTCAGCACCGGGTCCGATACGTCAAGGTTGTGCCTGCATCATTCTCCGGCCTCGCCTTGACGACAGAATCATCAACACGAAATCTTGGAACGGAGTCTTCCTCAAGAATAGATCACGATAGGTGACGGACTGGCCGCTGTAGCCTGTTGGAACTTAAGGAGAGATGGTACAAAAAGTGCGCCTTGAATATCGCAGAAGCAGGAAGTATTTCGAGTGGTACGCAAGGTTGGACATCAACATCAACGCGCGGAGACAAATGACTCAAGACGGTCAATAGTCCAAATCTCGGCGCCTAGTGCACATGGCGCAAAACAAGGCAAGAACTCATTTGGTCAGAACGGCCTTTGAGGCTGACAGTGATTACGCCGTCTCACGAGCTGGCCTCAGCACTCAATATGGGCAATGGCAGTGACTCTTATCCTGGCTGACTTGAGCAGGACAAGGCGGCAGAAGGATTGAGCAGTTCATGTTTGTGACCTCAACGACAAAGTCTCACGGCGAACCCAGCAGATCGCGTTTGACACACAACTCCAGACTCTGAGACAGAAGGGTCAAGCATCTATCACTGCACCCACGAGCTTCCGAGCCGCCACTTGGCATAATACAGGATTAAATCAAATAGCTTCATGCTCATTTTCCCAGTGCGCGTGGAAAGTTGGAGGCAGTCAGCGCCTATCAAGAGGTATCTTTCAACCTGATAGTCCTTTGGTGGCCACAAAAATTTTGCGGCAGAGCTACAATTCATATATTGACCAAATTCTAAAACATGCCAAGTGGCTGGTCGGAAGCTCCTGAGTGCGGTATACGGGTTCCGGGGACTTTGGACGGATCAAGTTTTCCAATTGAGGATGCCTTGATTATGGATTGTAAACCATATACCACGTGATACGTACGGAAAGACCTTGGCCGGGTCTTGGTCGTTTCATCAAAAACGAAAATGCGCGATCGGGAAAATATCAAGGCGCAGCATGCTCCTGGGCTGGGTTACTCAAGAGAGGATTTGGGTGAGGACCACCCTTAAGATGCAGAGTTGGCGTACCATATCCCTTACTTCGCAGCTTAGGCAGATAGGGTGGCTCAGGTAAGCTCATAATGCCACGTCGGCTTTCATCCCTCCCCACTTCAATGCTTTTGACCTTGGGCAGATCGATAAATACAAAGCAGATGTCGCGCTCATCGGTAACATGTCCACATGTGCATTCAATCCCATAAAAGCGGACCTGGACACCTGACGCCTGTGGCTCAGCCTTGAGCTCCCTGGCCTGCGAGGCAGAGACTGACCTGAGGTTCATGAACGATCGAGAGGTGGACAATGAGGTGCCTGGGCGAGGGTCGTCTGACTGTGGGACGTGAGGGAGTCCGAGATGGATCATCGACCGCGCATGGTGTAGAGTCGGCATGGGATTGACCTTCTTTGGCAGAATTGAAAGTCTTTGCCTGAAAGACTTGCGTCGCTTTGGTGCCTCGACCTTCTCCGCTTGCCAGGACAAGCCGCAATACCGACACACGATGCCTTTGTACATCCCTTGGCCATGATCCCCAGCGACTGGCATCAACGCCGAGCCCTCGACATCATATATTGGGGCGAAGCGCTTGATTCTGCCTTGGAAAGTGCAATTCTTACATGAGCGATGTGGACACAAACATCCCAGAATGCTGGTCAGGTGTTGCCCTTCTTCAAATCGGTAGAGTTCGTGACCTCGGCGGCATTCGCAACACTGCCATCTTCCCAAAAGCGTGGAGTCGTTGCGGACTATGTTGGAGCCATAATACGTGAGGTCGATCACAGGGCTGTCAAGAGGACCTGAAGGGCGGTCGTTGGCTGGTGGCTGTACATGTTGGTGCGTTGAAACGAAGGACGAGTAGCTCGATCGACGACTTTTCCTGGCGCTGTCGGTCCCCAAGATATTGATTGTACCGTTTCGCCTGGCATCAAAGTCAGGCCCAACAGAGCCTGTCTGCCTCCATGTGGCGCTGGAAGAGGAATGTAAGTGTGGCGATAGGTCTGGTCGAGGCGTCGATGCCCATTGCTCGGACGGACTGGGTGAGATCTTTGGTGAGTCAGGATCTATGCTGCGTTCCCAAAAATTGACCGGCATTATGATGTGTACCGAAGCTGCACGCGTGACCTGACTTCAACGCACGAGGCCGAGCGCTTTGGTGCAGGCGAATGAGGGCAGGCAGCAGAATATTGGAAGAGTGTCGAGCGTACTCCAATAGCCAACTGTGTAAGGCTTTGCGACGATGAATTTTGATAGTGCGCTGATGATAGGTGGAACATCAATCGCTTGTTTGTGTTGATAACAATGCGTTTGCTGTGCTACCACATGCGGCAGTGAAAGGACGCGAAACACGCGAAACACGACTTCATGGCCTTCATTGTTAGCGGTCGCGCCTGTGTGACCCTGAACTGCCCGGTAATTACGGTCTTCAACGTTGTATCTTCCCTACCAGTATATTACTGTCGCTGTCGTAGCTTCTGAGTCCATCTTCAGCAATGCCTCTCTCAAATTGTGCCTCTTTTCGTTCGTAAGCTCAATTGGCGTAAATGCACGTTGTATCTCACAGCGCAATGGAATAACATATAACCAGTGTCGGTAGTCTGAAGACCTTGTTATCTTTGGTCCTGCCATGAATGCTTGCATCAGTTTGGCTACCTGTCTACATCTCCAACATCTCAGATACGGACTTCAGCAAAGCCTTTTTCAAAGTATCATCATTGGCGCTCATCCTCATCTATCTTGAATCTATGACATTGGCACTCACAAATCGCAACAGCCTTGTGCTCCTTGCTTTTCAAACCCACCGCCTTTAGTAAGTTATCGAAGACCTTTACTGGGGTTGAGGGGATATCGCATTTGCAGTTGTAACAGGATCCCGTCGTGATATCTTGACCTTCTTCCGAGGTTGCAGCTGGAGCCAAGGCGGGAGTAGCGACGGGTGGATGCATCTTGTTATGTAAGAGGTGTGGACAGTGGTGGATGGGGTGTCCTCTGGTGAGACAAGGCAAGACAGTGTCGATGAAGCAGTTTATGAATACTGCACAGAGAAACATACTTTCACCAGAATGGTCTGGAAGTGTGATCAAGCTGTGCACATAAGCTCAAATGATCGTACTGAATGTCAAAGAGTAAGCTCGAAGAAACCCTAACATCTCTGATCATCAGTAACTTGTTTCCCCTCCGCCGCCAACCCATCTGCATGTTTCTGGTAAGCCGCATCTCTTCCAGGAAGAAGCAGGAGGGTTCGGGCACGATGCAACCGTGCATTAATTACCTTTTGCGCTTCTGCGCAGCAGTGAAGTCATTCCCCCTTCTTCGCATAGATGAAGTGCTTGCTGTTCCTATTCTGGCAGACATTCGTTGGTACACAAACAGCAAAACCACGACATAATGTTCGCATTGAGGCTCCATTGCTGTCATCGGGCGCATTGATCACCTTGCCAGCGATAGTTACCAGGACCGTCGCCGGTGACAATTTCTGAAGACTTGTTGACGTAACCGTTTGAGTCGGCAATCACGGCCTAGTAATCGTTGCGATATTGACCACTGTTCACGGCATTGGCGGGAGTGACAGGTCCACCCCAGAACACATATTTGATGAAGGTGGCGGCTGGTGGCTGGTCTCAAGCACCGCCCTTTGGTGATGGATCTTTGAATGGCGAGCGCTCAAAGGCAATGTTGAAAGCGATGCAGCCATAGGTCTTATTACACTTGCTCACGCAGAGGTCTGTGTCATACGTGTCGAACAGGGTGAAACCCATGTAGCCAAGGGTATTGTTTTCGGCTTGAAGATTCTTGAAGGTGAGGCTGTAGCCAGTAGGTGTCGGCGCTGCGCTGACCGAAGAAACGAAAGGAGCACACGCCAGGAAAGCGCTGGCAGTGTCTGAACTTGGGAGAAGACCTTTTGCAGTCCACTGAGGGTCGCAAGTAGCACGCTTTACTTTAGAACCGGGTTTTGAGCCAGCCACAGAATCACCAGGAACAGTGTCAAAGGCTTGAGCACTCTGAGTGGTAGCAGCGGCAGCTCTGGCAGAGGCAGCATCGTCGGTTAGTGTCTCGTCATGGGTGTTGATAGCGATAATTCTTCAACTTCTTGAGCCAGAGGACTTTCGTATGACCACTGAGATCAAGTTTGGTGGGGCGGAAAACCACGTCAATCACTTTGGGAGCCGTAGCTAGCAAGATGAAGTTTCGCCATGGCTGATAGCTGGTCCAGGGGCCTAATGCCAGCGCCATACGCAGTTCTGCGAGGCAGCAGCTCAGCTGTTCCACGTGCAGCACGTGGGCCCATCCGGTATTTGGTATGCACGAGACGTTTGTACGGCTAGCAACCCGCTCTCGCTAGTGCGCGTCCGTATATGGATGGTTTATCAACAATGGATCCTGCAATGCGCCGTTGAGTCGATGCTGAGGTTTCAGACAAAGCTCCGCCCAAGCCATGGTACCGAACTTTTGCGGGGCAGTTGTAGGTCTAGGAGAGGCTGCTAAGCCTCACAAATTGAAGTGAGCCAATCGTAAACCGAAGAGCAGCTCTAGAAATCAAGATCTGGATTCTGGATTCTAGATTCTAGGGCCCACGTGCTTTGGGTTCTACGGTCCTCCCTTTACACTACCTATTCCGGAAGCAGCCACAGCGGTTTCCTGTGCCTATGCAATAGTTCTGCTAGCATCCGAATGTACAGCAAGTAGATCGTGAAGGTCAACAAGATCAATCCGGGCTTGTGAGTCGGCTTGACTTCCCGGGATGGTCTAATTTACATCGAGTTGACCGCTCTCTCCGTAGCGGACCGTTCCCCTGGCTGTAGAAGAGCTAAGTTGGCTGGTTATGAAGGAGAGCGCAGTTGAAGGCGGTACTTCGTGCGACTCCAAGTCGTGACCTGAGCTCAGCGCGGCTGTCATTCATGTCTCTATATCGCTCGTGCGCAGCGGAGTTGTCTGGCAAATTGACAACTGCAACCATAGAGTCTTATATAGCTGATTCGAGTGCGCTAAGAACGGTCGAGTAGCGCACGCGATACGCTCTTAAATGCTCGACACCGTTCTGGCGTTTATTCCAGCTGCTCTGAGCATTGCGAATAAACCTCGTTCACACATGGAGTATCTGATAATTTGCGGCAACCTTCGACAGTTCCGAAGGGCAGCATGCTCTCATGAAGCCTTCAAGTTTTTCTCTTCATCCGCGCAGCCACAATCATAGTGCTTTGCGATCTCCTCGCAATCAAACTCAGGTTTCTTCAGCCGCTTATTAACGACGTTGTGTACGAAGCAGCCCCATTGCGCTGCAGCCTTTTGCGATGACACCTGTGGAGGGTATTTCTTGAGAACCTGGCCGAAGTGCTCGGCGCACTCGCCACATGGGTATAGTCGTTGGAAGAGGTGAACGTATTGTCGTAGCGCCTCTTTCTCTTCGTTTGTAGGCTTCTCGGGGAACCGGGCGAAGTTCGTGTGTAGGAGCTTCCAAGCTGCGCGACCGAGTTCTGCTCTATTGACGTTGTTTTAGCTCCAAGCTCTTAACATTGGGTCCCAGGTCGTGAACGTACTTGGCTGTCTCGTTGCCCAGCTTGGGCGCGATCGCGTGCCCCGTCAACAAAGCCTGATTGTCTTCGCTAGAGCGACTCTGCTGCTGGCCATCGTGTCTTATCGACGGTGCGCTCGGTATATGTGCTTTGTAGGGTCCGAGGAAGAGAAAGGACAGGGCGGCGAAGACAAGCACGGCAAGAAGAGCGAAGCGTTTCGAGCGTATCATGTTGTCTATCTGGTCTTGCGATGCCGCGTTGTAATTGCGCGGTCGTAATTGGGAAGTACGTGGGGATATTTGCTATTCAGGTCCAAAAGTATTGTGCGTGCATGTACCGTGGATCAAGTGAAGTCGCGAAGCCTCGTGCGTGTCGATGTCTCATGTCTCAGGCCACGACGCCAAGATAGCTCCGCGAACAGCTCATATCCGAACTACAAGTGGCGAGACGTCGTGTCTGCAGGACTATGCACGACACAAGCTGTCCTCGAGACTTAGTACCGGTTTCCGTCAGCATATGTCATGATGCGTGTATCGGTAGATAGCAGCAGCTCGCTATTAGTAAATCTGCTGCGGCTGACTCAGTACAATGCCGGAAATGGCGTCACCGATATCGCAGCTGTGGAGAGCTCACAGAACGTCAAGAGCACCCAAATTCGAGGACGCCGCAAATTGCCCGGACACAACTACATCTACCCCATACCCTAACATCGATCACACATACCACATCCAAAATGTCTGACTTCCCTCCTAAGCCTGTTGATACCATTGGTATGTCTGAGAGCTTGATTTGCAATTATTTCTGGTACTAACAAATTTCAAAGATTGGAGCAATGTTGGCTTCAAGATCCGTGAAGGTAAGCTACATTCTCAGTTCCCTATTTCAAGATCGATTTCAGGAGTTATGACCTCGAGGTCGGTACCATTGAGCAAGAGCTAGGGAATCTCTCGACGCACAACAACGAGTGAGTTCTAACATCTCGAAGTTGCCGGACATGTCGAGTCACACTACTCGCTCGAGACTGGGAAATGGACGGAGCCCACTTTTGTCGAGGATCCTTTCCTGAGGATTCACGGTATGGCTCCTGCTCTGAACTACGGCATGCAATGCTACGAGGGCATGAAGGCTTTCCGTTCGCCAGATGACACCATCAACATCTTCAGGCCGAACATGAACGCCGAGCGCATGCAGCACTCAGCTTCTTACATCTCCGTTCCCGAGGTGCCCAGCGATCACTACCTCAAGTGCTGCAGCTTGGCGGTAGGCATGAACGCAGCATATGTTCCACCCCACGAGACAGGTGCAGCCATGTACATCCGTCCTCTTCTTTTCGGCAGCTCAGCACAATTGGGTCTCAACCCTCCGCAAGAGTACACCTTTGTGGTCTACTGTATCCCCACTGGAGTCTACCACGGAACGAACCCTGTAGATGCTCTCATTCTCGAGGACTTCGATCGTGCCGCACCTGAGGGAACTGGTTCGGCAAAGATCGGTGGCAACTACGCCCCTGTCCTGCGACACAGCGAGAAGGCATACAAGGCCGGCTACGGCATCACACTGCACCTAGATAGCAAGACTCGCAGCGTGGTTGATGAGTTCTCCACGTCAGCCTTCATCGGTGTCAAGAAGAACGGTGACAAGGTGAAGCTCGTCGCCTCCGGCAGCAAGAACGTCATCAAGAGTGTCACTGGCGACAGCGTTCTCAAGATTGCGGAGTCTTTCGGCTGGGAGACCGAGACAAGAGAGGTATGTACTGAACTCGATGATCGTCGTCAACGGTTGACTAAGGCATGGCAGATCCCCTACGACGAGATCAAGGAGTTCGACGAGGTTCTTGCTGCAGGGACAGCAGCAGCTCTGGTGCCTATCAAGTCGATCACTATGAACTCGAAGAACGACAAGATCACCTTCGCGGCCGCAGAGAAGGAGCCTGGACCAGCTTGCGTCAAGCTGCTTACCACTCTGCGCGGTCTTCAGCAGGGGAAGATTGAAGACAAACAGGGTTGGTTGTACAAGGTCGAGAGGCCTGCGCAGTTTGGCAAGACTGAAGTGAACGGTGGCGCCAAGACTGTTGGACAGCTGCCTTGAGTGGTGCGGATGAAGAAGTGAATGAGGTATGATGAAGTCTCACGACACCAAAAGGATAAAACGATGAATGCAAATATGATGAACAAAACGCTCTTGCAAGGCGATCAATGTCAAATGATCGGCATGTGCGAACTACCATTCAACACCAGCGATCTGTCGCGCACTGTCTGAATTGGAAACGTGCAAGTTTCGCGGTGCGACGTCATTGGAGCGGCCCCGCGTGCTTGCCCCACGCTCCGGCAATCCAGAAGTCTGCCAGGCAGAAGTTACATGCATATCTGCAACGAGCCCCGAGAAGCATACCTTCGTATATCCCGAGCCGCACACAGTGACTGTCAGGTCGCACCATCTTTACCTAGGTCTCACCAGCTCGGCGTTGCAGCACGCGTGACAGCAACATGCCCGGCGGACTCAGCCGGCTAATGGACAAGGGCAGACACCACTTTCGCCAGACGCTGAGCCCGACCGACGACGCATATCTCTCCTGTAAGTCTCCACAATCGAGGCATCAATTGCAATGCTAAATCCGAGCAGACCATGACATAAGGTGTGAGTACGCAAAAGCCGCCAGCTCCACCGGCGCGTGTCCAGACTGGGCTGATGCGCGACAGTAATGCGAACCGATGTCGAGAGTATTAAGGATGACTGGCTCACAGACAATGTGCGTACTTTCACACGCTCAGGTCGTACTTCTGCTGAACCTCTCGCATAGGCAATCGCATTCTGGCAAGAGTCTGTACACCGATACCATGCGTCTGAACAGGCCTAATTGTGCCTAGATACCTCGAGCGCGAAGACCTCACGGCCTTCCCGAAGGCTTCGATCGTCCTACTCCGCCCGTCCATGAGTTTCATGCTCATGCAAACACCCGACCCGCTTTCCCTGAAAGAAGTACTCCCGAACTTCAGCACAACCACACATATATTCCTTCCCATAAACGATTGCGCCGATGTCACAGCAGCAGAGGGTGGATCACACTGGTCATTACTACTGGTCTCCGTAATCGACGGCGTGGCGTTTCACTACGACTCGATGTCCGCTAGCAACGACCGAGAAGCGCGGAGCACGACAATGAAGATGGAACAGCTGCTTGGGAAGAGGCTCCGGTTCATACCCATGCACGACTCGCCACAGCAGGAGAATGGCAGCGACTGTGGCGTCTTCGTCTGTGTGTTGATGAAGCATCTCCTGCTTAAGCGGCTATTGAGAGCAGATGCAAGCAGGAAGATCAGTATGAGTATGAAGGACGCACACATCAACGCACGCGACGGACGTAAGCAGATGCTTAGGGTCATAGAGGACAGAAAGAAAGAAGGCGAGAGACGGCGATCGTATGTTGCTTCGTATTATGCTGTGAATATGACGTCTGCTGACAACTCTACAGGCGCAGCCATTCGCCATATCGACCGCATTCGGCGCAATCGAAGAGCCCACCTCGCATTGGTGCGGAGCAGGAGGAAGAGAAGAAGCACTGAAAGCTGACGAAACGTCTCTAGACTTGCATGCCCTTGGCCACAGATGTGTAATTCGACGGCCAACCACCGCGTGCAAATGGCTTCTCTGAGTTCTACAGCATCATGATTCAAACCCCTTCACGAAATATTATGACTTTACACGGCCATCATGAAACGACTGCATGGATGATGCGCTTCACGCATATGAATTATTTACGACATCTAGACAGACAAGCATCAGCGCGGAGCAGTAAGGTCTCATTTAGCTATAGCCACTCTGGTCCTACGAATGTCCTTACTTGCCAATTGTGTAAACACTCTTTTGCAGCCAAAGACCCAGACTGGACGCAAATATCACTGTGGCCTCGATAAACTGGTGCCTTATCTAGTGTGTGGTAACAGCAGCAATGGTCTTTGGCGCTCCAGCGGTGGGACATTGTAGTCGACTTGCATCAGATAGTCGAGAGCTGTCATTGCAATTGACTACTGTGACAGCTTCATCATCGCGGCCGCCGTCCGAGCTCAGATCGGCGAAGGCGTGCTCTCACTTGTGCCGATCATTTGCCCTCACCCACCATCGCTCCACAGCTGTTCCTGCATCTCGAGTGGCTGTGTCAGCTCCTTCCGCCCCGCACTGCCATAATTACCCCTCCAACCCACCATGTCTCGAGCTCTCTCATCTTTCACACGCCTCTCCGCAACTCACCTCCGCAATCCCATTGCATCCACCACCACCAGATTCTTCACTACATCTTCACGCAACATGGGTGTCCAGAAGACCGTTCTTGTCGAGGGCAACGGCCCCTCCCCCCAGCAGGGCGACGTCGTTACCATGCTGTACACCGGCTGGCTCAAGGAGGCGGGCAAGAAGGACGGCAAGGGCAAGCAGTTCGACACGACTGAGAAGCCTGGCCGCGGGCCGTTCAAGACGCCTATTGGCGTTGGCCGTGTTATCAAGGGTGCGTACTGGCTCACTCGTACCTTACCTCACAGCTCGTTTTCTCATGAGCTCGCAACCACACAAGCTTGTGGACGATAGCTAACTTTTGAACAGGCTGGGACGAGGGCGTTGTCCAGATGAAGCTCGGCGAGAAGGCCAGGCTCGACATCAGCTCCGACTACGCGTACGGCAGCCAGTAAGTCACCCACACTCTCTACTGAGGCGGCATTCTAATGATGCGAAGGAACGTCGGCGGCGGTCTCATCCCGGCCAACTCCGAGCTCATCTTCGAGGTCGAGCTCAAGAAGATCAACTAGATCTGCAAAAGTACACAACGATGAAGCATGGGATATCAGAGTGGACGGAGCCGTCAGCCTGAGCGGTAGGAATAGCTGAAGCTATTTCGAGGCTTTGGGGCATACTAGGCGATAAGTCTCGATGCTAAGAGGCGTCGAAAGATGCTGACGCATGACGACGTCGATACTCCAATGAATCATATGAATGAGCAAATCCCGTCTCTCACCATGCACTCGTTGTGATCAGGCCACAATGCTTGAACCGCACACGACCCGCAACGCCCACCGACACGTTTTCTACAGAACACATTGATGGAGCCCCACACAAACAAAGGACTAGGTTCATCTTGCTGTAGGCACTGCTTCCCGGCAACCCTGCTAGCAAAGTTGCGAGCGCAGCAACGTACGCTTTCAGGCACTTGGCCACTTTCAGAATTCAGATACATGGGACATGAGCATGTATACATATCTTGACAGCCCTACACCTCTAATGCAATCGCCAACAGGAACGCTGGCCCTTTTGTACATATATGCTACATTCCACTGATCCTTGCTCAGTACATGAACTGTTCTCTTTGGTTTGCTCTCGCTGTAAAGGTGCCATTTTGGGCAACCTGACTCCAGTCGATCTTCTTCCACCACGCCCTCAGGTACGCATCCTTGCCACCAATACCGTAGTCGTGCAGCCACGCATGCTCCCATGTGTTCACGCACAGCAGCGGCACGACATCAGTACCACCCAATGGCAATTTGGCCTTCGGGGCCTTGCCTTGCTGCGCACTGGCGCCAAACGCGCCGACCTTGTTCAGCTCTGCGTGCGACTCGGCGTTGTGGGTGTTCAGATCGTGGCTCTGCCGCCTGTAGTGTGCGCCGCTCAGCGGCGAGCCGGCAATGTATGTGGGCAGGATGCGCAGAGTCTGGACGCCGCCAGCCTTGATCTGGACGAGCCAGACGAAGCCCGGGCCGAACATGGCGTTGGCGGTGGCGATGAAGGTCTCTCTCAGCGTGTCGACGGAGCTGAAGTCGGTCTTGATCTGGTTGAGCAGCTCGGACGGCGGCGTCGAGTCGAGGTCGGGGTTCGTGTTGATGCCGCGGAAGAAGAAGTGGTTGTTGAAGGCCATGCTGGCTAGGTTGAAGACGTATGCGCGCGTCGGGTCGCGGGCCATCTCGATGACGAGCGACTTGACGTCCTGGCCCTCCCACGGTCCGCCCGAGGTCATCGTGTTCAGTTCCTCGATGAGGTGTGCTTGGTTGTCCGACCAGGCTTTCTGGAAACCCTGCTTCGAGAACAGGCCGGGTACGCCATTGGCGACGACCTGGTCGTGGCGATCCAGCGACGGGACGCTGTGCAGGCTGCGGGCGAACGAGGGCGCCTGGGTCGCTGTCGCTATGCTTGTGCGTGTCTGCGTGTGCTGTCAGCGCGCCGCTCTCGAGACCCGCGTGGCCATCGCATCGGCGGATTGGGGGTCGCATACGCTCGCAGCCGAGGCCGCAGCCCGGAAAGGTGAGGCCGCAGGCCGCCTGGCTATGCACCGCAAAATCGTCATGGTGTGAGGTTGATGAGGCGGAAGACGTGCCCAGTCCCGACCTCGACGTCGCTGTGCTAACATTTTGCCCGGGGGCACGTCTGCGCTAGTGCATTGCCCAATCACCACGCGCCCTCGCCAGCCAGCGCATCGTTGCCAAACAGCAGCCGCCTGTGCGCGTTTCACCCGCTCGACTCTTCGCGGCCGTGAGCCATACAAGGAAAACCACCCTAGTTGAATCCTACTGCTAGCAGACGGCGGCACCAGAGCCTCTCGTCCACTCGGCGCCTCACCGCTCTATTCCGGGCACGCTGGGCTGCAGAATGGCTGGCCACGAGAGAGCCCAAATGCGTAGTGGGACCGCTTCTTGCGGCTCTCGTGAGTCCCTTTATGGGCGAACACGTCCAGGAGGCAGATATACTCAGATCATTTCCTTCATATCTCTAGTTTGCTTGTTTCCTCGTGTTTCCTCTGTCTTGCTGCTCTGTTCATCTTCAGTTCGCGGTCTGGTACCCACCTCTTCCTTCAGTCTTCAATTCGTACCAGCTGGACTGCTTTGCACATCTTCGCCATGGCAAGAATCTCGAGGATATCCGCTTTCTTCCTCTTTGCATCAGTAATCACATCGACACAGGCGTCCAGCCTCTTTCTCCGACAAGCGCAAACATGTGGTGGAGTTCAAGGTCTGCAGCAATGCGGTGGCAGCTTCCCCTCTGACTTCTGCTGTCCAAAGGAGTCCACTTGCATGAACCTGAACAGCAAAGACATTCAGTCGGTAATCTGCTGTCCTGCAGGCCAAGATTGTGCCTTCATCCAGCCCATCACCTGCGACGTCACCCAGCTCAATGCGACCCTCTACCCGGACAACCAGATGCACCTGTCGGACACAACTGGCATTGAGCTTCCTACATGCGGCAGTAAATGCTGTCCGCTAGGCTACACGTGTAACAGCGGCATGTGCAAGAAGGACGCGACTGCCCCTACACCCACATCGTCGACTACACCAACACCATCTGCCTCCAAGCCTGCCTCGGAAGCCGGCTCCTCTCAGACAAGCGGATGTCCCGCTCCTGTACCTGTAAAGCAAGGCTTCGACGGCAAGTCCTTCGCAGCCGGTCTCTTCCCTGGACTCGTCATCGGTGCGCTCAGCGCCATTGCCCTGATGTGGCTGATCAACAAACGCCGCGAGACCCAGAGCAAGAAGGAGTACTCAGGCGACTTTGGTCACGTCGCACGCCAAATCAGCGATCCCATATACGACCCTGAGCAAGCAGCACGAGTCGACTTCATCAGGCGGCCCTCGCACTCAACGCAACGCTCGCCAAACTCCTACAGCTCAAACACGGGCATGGTCTCCAACGGCATGCCCTCCAAGCCCACCATGGGTACCGGCCTGACTCCTCGCATCAGGAGCATGTGGGACCGCACACCCAAGTTGAACTTTGGCTTTACGCACACCACACCCGGCCTGCCATCCAACCCCAACCCCGCGCGCCCTGCCCCCGCCGTCCGCGCAGGCAGCAGCGACCGCGATCCCTACAAGACACCAACCTTCACGCCCAAGCGCGCACCTTCGCAGCGCCGCACAAGTCGATCAAGCCGCTCGCATCGTCGTCGCGAAGGCCGGGAACCGGAGATGAGCGAGCGCGGACGCCAACAGTACGAGGACCAGCGGCCGACGCCGGAGCGCGAGCACAGCACCGAGACCATCGACGTGCTGATGCCGGCGCCGAATCTGTCGTTCCTCGCGCCGCCCAAGGCGCCGGGGATGCGGGAGAATCGGGCGACGTGCGACAGTGGGACGACGACGTTCACCAAGCTCATGGAGCGCGCGGGGTTTGACGATGATACGAGCCAGGATGTGAAGAACTTCAGCAGTCCGGCGAGGAGGTTCTAGCGAGACGAAATCGAGCTTCATTGACGGGGTTGAGCTTCGGTGGCGAAGCGAGATGGTGGCGGGCGAGGACGGAGAGGATGATGACTGACGAAGTAATGTTTCCCTTTGTTGATGTTGACGAGCAGTAGAGCTGTTCCTGTCGCTTGCCACGGCAGCCGTACATACTAGATACCAGGCATGATACCACTCCTTTCGATTCTTGGATTATATAGCTTTGATAGCATTTTAACTTGTTTGCAACACCATTCAAAGCTCTCTATGTGTGCGTGATGCAAAGACCCAGGTATGACGATGATCGCTATGTTATCTTGCAGCCGCCGAGTAAGAAGACAAACAGACATGGTGTTTACCAGGAACAAAACTGTGCTCGACCCACGTACGTTAAGCAGGGCGACTACTTGGAAGCAACACGAGAACACGCACCAGCTGACGGAGCGTGAAAAGCATGGAATCATCAACATTCGCTATCGTGGAGGAGCGGGCCCAGCCCAGGAGCATTAGGGCACGAAGACAGGCCATAAGAAACCCGCTTCCAAACGCTTGTGCGGCCGTGACAGGAAAGATGCAGACAAGTATGCTGACATGGACATGCAGGAGAGGGGAGATGAGATGCCAGCGCCGGAAATCCACACATGCACCCGACCCGGACTTGCACCGAAGGTTGCACTGAAGTTTGCACCAAGCCACCCAACCAACATTGACGAGCGTCGGGTATCTACCAAAGGAAAAGGAAAGAATGAGAAGCTGTCTCGTCAGACGGGACCCACCATAACGTATCCATCAGAGTGACTCTCCTGACTCGGTGACGGCTCAGAGCAACTAAACTCTTGCATCTGCCTCACGAAATCGCTCTCCAGATCTAGTCAGGATCCCTCTTCCGCAAAGAACAGGACAATCTCGCCCCGATCATTGCGCTTGAGGCGGATATCCTTCCACAGCTCCTTCTCCTCGTCGGCCTTGTGCAGCCCGCCGTCGCGCTCGCGGTGATACCTCTTGAGCGCCTTGTTCACGCTCACGCCGCGCTCCGAGTCGGGGCCCTTGTTGATGAAGGACATGAATAGCTCTGCGCGGGTGCTGATGGGGAGCGCGAGTTCGCCGGCCTCGGGGCGAACCATGAGCTGGTTGTTTGCGTCGGGAGCGGGCGAGCTGGAGGACGAGCGACTGTACTCGATGGCCTTTGGCTTGCGGTCTCGCGGTGCTGGGGATGCTGACGAGTCGTATTGGCGGCGACGTCTGATCTCGGCCGATCCGTCCTTCCTTTTCTTTGGCCTGATCTTGACGAGTGCGGTGCTGGCTTTGCGCTCTTTGCGCTCCTTCTCACGACCTCGCTCTTTTTCCTTCTTTTCCTTCTTCTCCTTCTTGTCGCTCTTTGCTCGCTCCTCCTTGATGTCTGCCTTCTTCTCCTTGTGCTGCTGGACCTCCCATTCTCTCTGCGCGCGCATCAGCGCTTTCGAAGTTCCTTGCTTGGCGCGCTTCATGGGGCTCAACGGGGAGTTTGCGAAGTCGCCAGAATCGTCAGGCGAAGGTGGGAACTCGGGTCGGGCAAGCAGTCTGTTGAGGCCGCCGGTCAGGCCAGAGTGAAGAACAGGAGGCGCGTCCTCCATCAAAGTATCTTTGGCAGCGGACAGGTCAAGCTCGGCGGGCGACCGCTTGCGCTTGCGCTCGCTCTTCTTCGAGGTGGTCTCGACGTCCTTATCTTTCTTCGACCTCTTCGACTTGGGTGCGGGCGTGGTGTATGAGTCGAAGCGCTCGTTCGACGGACGAACAGGCTCGTCGCCGTATGCATAGCCGGTCTGAACGAAAGAGGCATCGTCTGGCAGCTGGAAGGACATGACGTCGGCGATGGCGGGCATGGGAGTCTCGGTGTATGTGGGCGGGGCGCTGTCTTCGATCATGCGGCTCTCTGTTCGCTGCGCGCTCGGCGTCTCTGAGTTGTCAAGGAAGTCGAATACGTTGACCGGCGGTAGAGCAGCCTGCTCGTGGTATCCCAGGGAGTGGGCGGCGGGCGGCGGAGTGGGTGCGCGGGGAGGCGCATCGACGAGCGCAACGGCGTTGTCTTCGGTCGCATCTTGGACGTAGGCATTGTGCGGCGTAAGGGCCTGCGAGTTGTTGTTGTTGCTGCTGCTGTTGTTCTTCTGCTGCTGGCCTTTCGGCTTCTTCTCCTTGTACAGCTTGCCTTGGTACTTTTGGTCTTCCGTTATGCAGGCCTGCAGGGCATTCGTTAGTTCTCGTTCGGGTAGGACAAACGCAAGCCGAACGCAAATTTTCCGGGCGCAAATGATACACACACAGCGCATGGAAATTTGCGCACAGATGTGGGAAACATCGTCGGTCGGAGGGCGAGGCATACCGTGTGGGTTCTGTAGCTGGTGCCCGGGAAGTGGACCATGCAGTCGAGGCAGGTGTAGGATGCGCCGTAGCACTGGTTCCTGTGCGGATCCAGCTTCTTCTTGGTGAGCACATCACCGCAGTTCTGGAGTTTGCGATTAGCCTGAGCGCATCTCCCAGGGGGTGAGGGGAGTGTCGCGGAATGCGCCGCTGGTGTTGAGGGGCACAAAGAAGTAAACACTCACTTCGCATGAGAAAGAAACCATGTTGCGGCAGATCAGACGGTGGACGGCAGACAGTGGCAGGAGCGGTGAACAGCTGGCAGGGCAAGAACAGGAATAGAGGCGCGAGGTCGGTGAGCGTGCGCGCCAGCATATACTCGTCTCCTGTGCCCAGTGGTTTCAGTCGCGGTATCAACACTCGAGAAAACATGTTAGCGCATGAATGCGCCAACCGGCCGCTAGCGATCCCCCGAGCTGCGCTACAAGACTGCCCCCTGCATGCAAACGCTGCCAGGAATATCACGCGCCGGACCTGTCAGACGCCAGGCCTGCGCTGCATCCTGCCCGCAGACGCAAGCCACCGACGGGGACGTCACAGAACGGGTGGAGCAGTGGGTGCCAGCCTGACGATCGTCTGCCAGAGCGTGTTTCGCGGACAACCTGCGACGGGCTGCTCTGTACCACCACACGCCCGGTGTGCGGCGTTCATGAGGGGTGGAGCAGAACGTTCAATGACATACAATACAAACCCCGTCAATTGTGTCGAGACCAGCATGCATCGACAATTTCCACTGCCTTTATCAAATACACGTTCGTTTCGCGCTTGTACGCGTGGCTGCCAGACAGGGCTATTCCTGGCGCCATGGTGAGCGCGTGCGCTCCCATTTGCCCAAGTCCACATGTACAATCTCGAGTCCGCGACCTGGGGCTGCCCTCCATGTCCGCACCTCCCTGCCTGGGATAGCACAGTCGGGCCTGTTTGAGACATCTCTTTGTACTAGTAGAGGCACACCTCTACCAAGTCCGGCTGACCTGGGCGAATGGCGATCAGCCGGAAGGACGGGTAGACCCTCGCTGCCCGGGTTCATGGTGTATCACCTGCTTCGTGTACAGTGAGACATGTCGATCAAACTCCCAATGCTAGCAGTGAGCACTCGACTGCTGACGACGAAACCACAGTTCAGCGCACAAGCGAGCAGGAGATGCGCGGTTCTGCTCCGCATCTCGAATGCTCTCAGAATTGTATATTGAAAGCTCGCAGCATGAAGCTGTGGTTGCAGCGCGGGGCAACGAATTGGACAAGCTGATAGCTGCCCTTCCATGGTTCTGCAGGTGATGCTTGCTTATTCCCTAGTGCAATATGTCAAGATCACGCAGCCTTCGGCCCTTGGATTCAGCAAGGTGGCTCCTGCAAAGGGGAGTGGGGCTGTGATGTTAACCTAGTGATGTTGGAGTACAACGGAAGATTGCATCAATCAGAACGACACCGAGGAGCGCAATCGCCAAGCTTAGCTCATGGGCAAGATCTATTCGCAAGCTAATAGGGTGCTTGTGTGGTTGAGGCCTGTTGAGAATGTGGAAGCTAAAGAGGCATTCAGTCTGTATTTCCAACAGTCCCAAGGACGAATGCACCTAGAGTCCTGGGCTGTAGGATCTGCTGCTAGCAAAATTGCCGAATGCAAGTGATTTACCCGCCTTCGGGTGGTACAGGAAATCCTGCTCGCTGATGATGTCCTATTCATGTGGTGAGAAGAAGCCATCGATTTCGATTATCTGCAAAGACCACTGCAGCACTTCCTGCCCATGTCGGACTTCGTTCTGGCTCGATGGGCAACTCTCAGATCGTCGAAAACTTGAGCCTCCTACAAGCTCTCTCAGTCACTCGGGGTCTCAAGTGCGCCAACGAGCGAGATCGCATCTAGACGATCTTAGGCTTGCCGAATCGCGACACTGGAAGGGTGACACTTTCTATTACGAGAATGCAACCCGCTTGCGATGCCTCAGTGGAGCACATACATGTCAGAATGGCCCAAGAGTGCGTTGAGCATGGATCAACGGAGTTGCTCCTGTCACAAGTCCATCACATTAGAGAACCCACCAGCACCAACAACAACCTACCTTCCTGGATTCCCGACTGGAACCCAGAAGCAGGCTTTGAGCCTTACCTAGGATTCAAAATGAAAACCAGTTGCAAGCCATGTGGATCAACCGTTCCAGGTTTCCATCCCCGACAGTGTCTCGTGAGTGGAGGATACTTCACTGACAGCTCAACTGATGAGGTCGCAGGCATCTTAGACTCAAATGCGTCTACACACACTGACATAATCATCCTTGACTTCTGGCTGAACTACATCAAGCCTCTCAAATCACAGACGCCTCTCCAGCGGTATCGAACGTACGACATGCCCTTTCTCCAAGCTCTTCTCTGTATTGAATGGCAAGGGCCACTGCCTTGGGCCCACATACAACCGATCCTGTTTACAGGGAGCGTGAAAATGGGGCCGTTCCCGAAATTTACGAAGATGAGCCTTGAACGAACCCTCTCTTCACTCAAGCTAAGTGCCAACATAAACGGAATTGGGGGTGTGGCCCAACCTGCACCTTCGAATACGCCGTCATTCGACGAGGACGAATTCAACAATGGCGAAGAGGATAAATAAGATCATGAAGGTTTCATATATCTTCTTTACAGGTATTATCGATCTCAACGATTCAGGATGAGGCGTAGGCTACTTAAAATGACCAGCTGCCTGGTGGGACTAGGACCCCAAGCTATGCAGAAGGAAGACCATATTTTTCGAACTCGCGATTGTTACCACTTGGCTGTTGTCCGTCCAACTCCCGGGAACAGACTTCTTTTCGTAGGGCTCGCATGCATGCCGCAGAGGCCCAGAGAGCAGGGTTTCGAGGCTACATTCGAGTTAAGTGTGAGGTCAAGGTTAGGAAAAGATGTGTAGGATTCGTCTTAGAGAAGAAGGGTTACAGCAAGGCGACAGTATCCCCAAGTCATACATCAGCCTCCGCGACGATGACCCTCAGACATCTCTGCCCAAGAAGTAGTTCCCTTGCGGTCCACTCGGCATTACATTAGAATGCGAGCTCTTATCCGTGCCTCTCTTGACCGGTTTCTCTTTCCTGACGAAGCACTCGCCAACAGGGTGGCCCTCTTCACCCGCACACACCCACTTGCCGATACCCATGTCTTCAGGCGCTCGTCTGACACCACGACCTCCACCACCCACAATCAGGTTACCGGGTCTGTACTTTTGATTTGCAAGCATACGCTTGATGACGCTGGAATGGATCAAAGCATTTGCTGGGATGTCACGCGTCTCACCCTTGGGCAGAGGCCATCTGATGGCCTTCCATGACCCGTCTTCGCAGAGATCCATGCGACGGAAGGGGAGGTACTCCATAACGTTCCAGGAGACAACCCCCATCCTGCCCGCACCGTTGTTAAATTGCAGCACATCATGCATGCGACCTTGTGTTGCAGCGTAGTGTAGCTTCCTGTGGAATGTTGTGTCGGGGTGGGTGCGATGATGTTCTAGGGTATTCTTCTCGTCGATGAAGCCGTTGACGGAGTCATTCACAGCGTCATTGCCGTTGATGTGGCCGTTGTCGATGTCTGGCGACCCTGGGTCAATCTCAATTGTTGGCGCCACTGTTTGGCGTCGAGGGCCACCATATGTTCGATCTTCGTAGCAGCAGTTCAGAGCTTCCAGTTTCTCCTCGTCAAACTCTAAGCCAGCCTTCTGTGCCTCACGGACCATCCATACGAGTGGCACGTGGCTCAGAGCGGCATCGTGGCCAGAGTCAAGGGGCCAGCCCCCGCCAATGTCCTACACTTGTCAGTGGGCGCAACGTACGTCGTGCAGGAGGAGACTCACGGCATGACAACCTGGAAACCAGACTTCCTGAATATCCTGTTCACCTTCGTCCTCATCCCAAGAGTCTCGCGTGTGAATAGGATCGGTCGACTCAATGGAAACGCCACTGCACGAAAAGTTCGGGCTCAAATTACGGATTCCTGACGTTTCGTGCGGGTCTCTGAAGTTATCAGGTGGAGCTAGGGTGTCTCGTCGCCCTCTAGGCTGCCCGAAGTCTTTCTCGCCATCTTCGTCTGCGTTTCTCTCGTCGCTGCTACTGAAGTGCTTCATGTGGTGCTTTCTGTGATGAAGCTTGTAGAGCATCGTATGATCGGGCTTTGCCTGAGAGATGAGATCTTGGCGGAACTTTGCACGTCGCTCGTCGATTGACACAGCATGCCGTATGACGCGTGCTGAGCTTCTTGCCGTGTATGGAAACCTGCTTCGCTGCATCCATGCATTCTCGAAGTGCGGCACGCTGTTGACTGTATCGAAAAGACCAAGGAAGCGAATGGCGCGGACCGGTCGGCTGAAGGTCTCTCTGAACGCACACATGAACTCGAGAAGCTCTTTCTTTTCCTTCCTCTCTTCGTCATTGCCTTCGCGACGGCACTGCCACTTTTGGAACGTTCTACGCCGTACGTTAGATAGATCATATGGAGACCAAAGCCGACCTACTTCCAAGCGAAATGGCACATTTCTTCGTTTCCAGCCTACACGAGTCAGCAATTTTTTTTGATGCGGAGTCTTCATGTCTTACTGAGAGTAGGCCGACGTGGTCGAGCATTTCGGCTAGGAAGCGAGCAGTGTAAGCGCCTCGAGAGAAGCCAAAGAAGAAGATATCGTCTCCGGGAGTATAGTATCTCATCAGGAACTGGAAGGCTGGTCAGCGTTTAATCCAAATCGATAGTGCTAGCGACGTGATGGCGCATTGTTGCGGATGTCTTCAACATCTATCTAGGATCAACTTGTGACCGGATGTGACTTACTCGATAGCCGGCCATGACATGTAGATCGAAGGAGGTACCAATTGCGCTGTCCTTCGCTTTCGCATACCAATGCTTGAATCGATCGATACGTCCCGTCCTCGACATGGAACTGTTGGCCTGCGCAACGTAGGTTCCGATGCCGGGCTGATAGTAATGAAATTGATCATCGCCATTGCGATCGAGCATACGATATATCTTGAGAATATTGGAGTCCGCGTCTGTGCCGCTGAACTTGTTGCCAGTGCCATCGAAGCAAAGGACGAACTGCTTGCGAACATGGGCTCGGCGTTGTATCGGGGCGGCGGACTCCATTCTGTCGTGCTGCGAGCGCGAGACAGCGCGCGAACGCGGGTCTTGAAGTTGTTGTCCTTGGTCTTGTTGCGCCATCCTCAAGTTTGGCAAGAACGACGAGCAAGGAAGTAGATAGTTGCTATCGACAGCAAGGGAACAATAACCCACAGAGCGACTGCTTTGGAGCCTTTGTGGCAAGGACGTCTCTCATACATTGGAGCTTTGGCCATACACGACGATCCCTCACCCTGCAATGATGGTTACTGGTCGAGCTTGGTACGCCGCAAAACTCACTATCGCCATGCTTGATCAGCCATCAGGCATGTGCTCGTCGATCTGGCTCGGCTAATCAAGCCCTCAAGCTTGTTGATCCTTCACCCTCGTGGAACCGCACATCCAGTGGTTGCTGACGTGACACTCCCGGTGGCTACACAGCAGCCGGACCGTCCTTCTGCAATGCATTGATTCGAATGGTATTGGTTCGAACGCACTCAACAGCAGCCACTCGTGCCAATGAGACGTGCTGCTAGCCACGCCGAACAGAAATTGAAAGTGGAGCTCTGCTGCATGCAGAGCTCACGATGTGACGGGGTGCTGAGGAAAAAGAGTAAGATGCGCGCGTCGTCATAATCGTCCAGTTGACGATTGGCTCGAGATGGAGAGTCGCAGCTACAGTGCTGCAGATCGATGGTGCGGGCCATGGGAAATCGTTCAAGTCGGCGATGTTCAGAGAAGCAACTCATGGCCACTTCCTAATTGAGAAAGAACCCTTGCGTTGGCGCCCCACTCAGCGGGCCGCGCATCGATCAACCTTTCTTCCGCAAATCTGTTCCCAAACATTCGCAACCAACGGACCGTCTTTCGGTACAGGCCGATCGCATCGACCGCGGATCCTTGTTATGCACGACTACCATGCATGCACATCACCAGCTGAGCGGATGTCCCGTTTTGTTCGTTGCGGTTGCGTGTGCAGTGCAACAGCTTGAGAGGACCATGAGTTCATCCTTCGCACGCTGCACACCAGCTTCACGTTGCACTCCGACGCGTCATATTTTCTAACCGCCAACATGTCTTTGCTAGCCTCTGACTCGGATGCCGATCAGTTTCCTGGACTTTCGACGCGTTCAGAAATCGCTAACCCAAAAGCTGTCGGACTGCCGTCCGCAAAGACCAACGCCTTCCACCTCGGGCTGAGCGCCTGCTGTGTGCCATTGAGCTTCTGGGGTGGAGTGTCCTCCTGCATCTCAAGCGCGCCCACTCGAACATGACCATGTGAGAATTTATTCGCTCTACACAACACACGCTGTGCGTCCCGAAGTGATCGGTAAGCCCGGCGTCGCTCCTTGAGTGTGGAGACCCCAGCCGGAAAGGGCATACGATTTACTGATCACTCTTGACCTTGCATGCCTTCAAGTCCCGATGCAGCTTCTGCTAGCGAGCACTAGCGTACGACGCTGCACTCCGCTCAGCCAGCCACCCAATGAGGTCTGCTCCATTGGAGCCCTCAGAGCTCGGACGACGAGCATCCCACGAGTATCCTCATGATGCCAACACGGGCACAATGCCATGTGCATTTACTGGGTGGGGCTCTGTGAAATGTTCGCCGACCATGGCACTGCGTTGCTCTTGCTAGCGACTACCATGAGAGGCTGATCAACAGAGTCAGTGCGTTGCGCCTGCCGCGAGGAGACACAGTGTGCCATGCGTGGTAGCTGTCCCTCAAAGCTGCTGTTGACCCCAGAATTTCTACGAGCCATCGCCTCTCTACCTACACGTTGTTCTAATCTTTGTTTTGGTCCCTATTGTTTGTATCCCTATCATTTGTACATGCACGTAGTAACGAGTGCGACCTTTCACTATGCCCAGTCAACTACGATCATTACTGGGCACCATCAGGAAGAAGCCCACCAAAGCCAGTGATGGCCGGTCCGCTGAGGCTTCGAGTGGCCTGAAGAATCCCCAGAAGACAGCCATAAGCGACGATATCCGGAACCTTGGATTTAAGAATGCCAAATTCGCTGTCGAAGCTATCACGACCCTGGCATCTGGCGACCCTATAGACGACAAGGAATGCATGCTAGAGCATGGCGTCGAAATGCTCCAAGGGCTGCCCTTGAACAGTGGGTTGAGCGCGAAGGTCTCGGACGGCTTCATTTCCATGCTGTGGCACGATCTTCCTCACCCTACGCCTACTATGGCTGGGCCTACGGCACGGTATCGTCAGCCGGATGGCAGCGGGAACAACCCTTGGAATCCAGAGATGGGCAAGGCCGGATCGCCTTACGCGCGTAATGTGCCACCATCCAAGCCAAAAGGTATGCGACTTGCCACTTCTTGAACACCGGGTGACTGACACTGTGCAAAGGTCCAAATCTTCCCAACGTCGAGGACGTGTACGAAGCTCTGCTGAAGCGTGATGGTCCATTCCGTCCACACCCTTCTGGCTTGAATCGCCTCTTCTTCTCCTTCGCAACAGTCGTCATCCACGAGTGCTTCCAGACGTCAAGAGAGAACCCATGGATCAACGAGACCTCCAGTTACGTCGACCTGAGTACTTTATACGGAAACACAGAGAAAGAACAGACGCGCGTCCGCACGTACCACAACGGATTGATCTATCCGGATTCGATTGCTTCAGAGCGTATCATGATGATGCCGCCCGGCGTTGTTGCAGTGCTCTTGATGTTCTCCAGGAACCACAATCATGTCGCGGAATCGCTTTACTCTGTCAATGAAGACGGCAAGTACAAGCCTTGGGATCAGCTCAACGAAGAGGAGAAGAAATGGTACGTACCTTGGAATAAATCAGGACGCTTCAAAAGTTCGAATACTTACCTATTATCGTAGGCAAGACGAAGACATTTTCCAAATCACACGCAACATCAATGTTGGCTTCTTCGCGTCAGTCGTTCTCAAAGACTACGTTGCTGCAATCTTGAACACCCCTCGAGCAAACTCTGAGTGGTCTCTCGATCTGGGCAAAGAGATCAAGCAGGGTGGAACTCGTGTTGAGCGTGGCACTGGTAGTGCAGTGTCTGTTGAGTTCGCCGTCCTCTATCACTGGCATGCTGCGCTCAGTGCTGCAGATGACAAGTGGATGGAAGATATTGTGCGCTCAGTCCACCCTCACCTGGGCAGCATCGACGACGTGACTGTTGAAATGTTCCATCAAGTCATGAAGGTGTACGGCCACAAGCTCTTTGCGCCTGGCGTGGAAGCCAAGGACTGGACCTTCGCCAACTTGCAAAGAGAACCAGACGGGCGCTTCCGAGACAGCGATTTGGCCGAACTGATCAAGAGTTGTATTGAAGAGCCGGCGCATGCATTCGGCGCGCACGGCACTCCGGCAAGTCTTAAGGTCGTAGATATCATGGGTCAGCTACAGGCACGAGACTTATTCAATGTCTGTACACTCAATGAGTTTCGCAGATATCTGAACCTGAAGCCGTACGAGACCTTTGAAGACTGGAATGCCGATAAGGAGACAGCGCGTGCCGCAGAACTTCTGTACGGCCACATCGAGAACATGGAGTTGTATCCAGGACTTATGGCCGAATGCACCAAGCCCGCTATGCCAGGTAGCGGTGTCTGTCCTGGACAGACCACTGGACGAGGCATCCTGGATGATGCTGTTGCGTTGGTGCGTGGCGACCGCTTCCTCAGTTACGACTTCAATGCCAATACCTTGACAAATTGGGGCGCTGCGCTATTGCAGCAAACGACACCTGGAGCTTATGGAGGAGTCCTCCCAAGACTGTTGTTTCAGGGTCTACCTGATGCTTTCACTGGTACTTCCACCTATGTGCTCTTACCCTTCTACACCCCAGAGGCAGCGAAGGGTATCGTGCAAGGCAACAAGGTCCTGGAGAAGTACGACCTCCAGCGTCCGCCCAATGATCGAGAGATTGTCAGCGTACAGACACAAGAAGGTTGCAAGAAGGTGTTCGAGGATCGCGACAGCTTTGTGGTCATGTACCAAGCTGCGATCCGCAATTGTACCGCCGGGCATGATTTCATGATCGGCTGGGACGATGCCAAGAGGCACGACGATCGCTCAAACATACTTCATAAAATCTTCTTCGAGGAAGGTTTCGAGAAAAACATCACGGACTTCTTCAGCACGAATGTTCGCAAGCAAATCCTCAAGAACTCTGTCAAAGGGCCCAGAGGCAGGCGCTCCATCGACATCGTACGAGATGTGACCAACATCGTGCCTATCCTCTGGCTTGCAGACCGCTTTGCACTGCCGCTGAAGACACAGGAGCAACCCAAGGGTCTCCTGTCTCTGCACGAAGCTTTCACGGCTTACCTCGTGCTCTTCATGTATCAGAGCTTCAATATCATGCCAATCAATGAATGGAAGCTGAAGGAGGGTGCAATGAAAGCCGCCGCACCCCTGCGACAGATCTTCGAGACTCATATCAAGACCCAGACCGGTAGATTTGAGGGCATCGTTGACTGGATGGCAAAGGGAAGTGCCTTTGAGGTCGGACCTCATGCTGATCGCATTTACAAAGCGCTTGCGGATACAAAGCTGCCCATCGGCGATCAAGTCGGCGATTGCATTGGCATGGGCGCGCCTGTTGCTGGCAACATTACACAACAGGCATCGCTGCTGATCGATCTGTATCTCAGTCCTGGTTACGAGAAGTACAAGGAACGTATCATCCAGCTTGCCCACATGGATCCTGCAGCATCAGACCGCGAGCTGCAGGGCTTTGTGTATGAAGGTATGAGGCATGTAGGTGTCGTTCCTGGCCTTCCTCGTGTCGCGACAAGAGATGTCACCGTCCTGGACGGTGTTCGCGGTTCTGTCACTATCAAGAAGGGACACACAGTCTTGATCGCTACTTCCAAGGCAGCCATGGATCCGATTGCGTTCCCCAACCCCGAGATTCTCAACCCCCATCGTTCATTCAAGGAATACACACTTCTTGGACACGGCCTTCACTTCTGCTTCGGCGCTCGGTTGGTCGGCCCTTCGCTTGCAGCAACCCTGCGCGAAGTCTTCAAGCTGAAGAACGTGCGCCGCGCACCAGGAAAGCAGGGTCGTTTCACAACAACAGAGCACAAGCTTGCTGGCATTACTATGAGGCACTACCTGGACGCCAGCTCGAACGAAAGCCCGATTCCGACCAGCCTCACACTGCATTACGACGACGAGAGCGTAGTGAATGGAGTCAACGGCGTGAATGGGCAATCAAACGGGGCTGCGACGAATGGGTATTCCAATGGCTACGTGAACGGCGATGCGGTAAATGGGCTCACCACCACCGGCGTAGCGCAGTAGGAATGCTATCTTTCGAGATACGGGATGGGCGAGACAGAGCCATGTGGTATCGCGCCTCCGAAGGTAACTGCCCGGGACGCATCTTCGAGGATTGACCAGAATTGGCTGGTGAAGTATATGTAATGGTCGTGTTGTGCTTGTACGACGCAGTTGAATCGCTCGCTTATCTCTCCATATACCCTAGTGATGACAATGGATTCGATTGAAATGAGAGTAAAGCCCAGATGTGATGTGATGGCGTTCAGTAGAGGAGCTGATAAAGCGTGCCTGCTCGCTTCGGCCCGGATTAGTCAGCCTTCAACCATTCTTCAGGGCAGGCATCAACCAGCGACCACTGTCAGAAGAGTTCCTTCGTCAACATCCGCGTGATTCTTCAAATTGCTGTTCGTGCGCCACAATACTCGACGAAGCAAATAACTTGAGACAAAGTGAACCATACACGACGCGAAACCTGCTACGTTTGTTGAGCCAAGCTAGGCCGTCGCCCCACTCATCGAACGAGTTCCAGATTCCAGAGCAGTGCGCACACGCTTCATGAGTCGAACAGCTCGAATGTGGCCATTAGAGCACCATGCCCAACGTTGGAAGACCTTCGAAAGGATGTAAGCACTGTAGGGACAGGAAGGTCAAGGTGCGGTCGACGACGTACAGCTATGCTGAACAATGTAGCTGACGTCAATGCAGTGCGATCAAAAGCGGCCTTCTTGCTCGCAATGTATACGTTCCGGCAAAGAGTGCTATGGCTACCGCGACGCTTTGTCGATGATGTTCAAAGACGAGACTGCTGTCGTAGCTAAGAAGGCCGAGAAACGATATGAAGTACTAGCCCAGCAGCATCCCCTACCCAGCTCAGAATCTAGAGAACGGCAACTTTCGCGCGCAAGCAGTTCTCAGGCCTCACCAGTGACTTGGACAGATGCAGAGACCCAACTTCTAATGCCGCCCGTTCGGTCGATTTCGAGATACCCAACGCCAGAAAGCATGACCAAAGAGATTACGCCATCGATCGAAGACCAAGCCTTGGGATTCTTCATCTCAAACCACGTTTCGCAACCGGCACTTGTACCAAGGGGACAGTACGAATGGCTGCTTGAAGCCATAGCTCAACCTGGTTGTGAGGAGATCCTGCGAAGCAGCGCCAATGCAGCCTCTTTAGCCGGACTGGCCAATTCCACGAAGAATCCCATGATCATGGCGAAAGCACGTGCCGCTTATGGTTCCGCTCTGCGTATGACGAATAGCGCTTTGAGCGTCAAACGAACAGCAGTAAAGGACAGTACGCTCATGTCGGTCATCATGCTCGGACTTTACGAGAGTATAGCGTTCCCAGACAGAAAATCGACCCAGACGTGGTACAAACACGTGCAAGGGGCGAGCGCTCTTTTGGTCCTCCGAGGCACAGATCAGTTCAAGTCAAATGTCGCGCGCCGCATCTTCCATCAGTTTTACGGCATCACCATGCTGTGCAGCCTGGAATCTGGCGAAGCAGTGCCAGATGGCATGCGCGATCTGTATGAGTTCTGCAACCCGACATCGGACTACGCTGTTCAAGGTCGGCAATGGACGACCAGGATGTCACTCTTCATGCAAGACTCGATCGATTTGAATCGGGACAAAGATAGCGACCCGGTCACAAAGGTCACAAAAGCTATCAATCTCGACCGTGAGCTCGATAGCATCAAGGCACTCATACCGAAAGTATGGCAGTATGAGACTGTTCGCCTTGAACAACCATCTGACTATGTTCTCGGGTCATTCTATCACATCTACATGGACCCCTGGATTGCTCAGATGTGGAACAACCTCCGACTTTGTCGAATGCACCTTTACAAAATCATTCGTCAACAGCTCTGGAAAGGCCTCGCGTGCGATCCTCCATTGTTTACGAAAGAGGAGGTCGCGCCGCAGATAGCTGCCGCTGAGAGGGTCATACGAACTACGACTGCAGCTATCTGTGCGTCTGTACCACAACTGACGGGCATGATCATCTTTCCTGAATGGCCAACACCCAAACCTAGTGGCTCTTCTGCAGGACTGCAGCTAGAGCTTAATGGACAAGAAGATGTCCGGTATCAAATCCACCCGCCTGGGACATTCCTCGATCCGGTAAGGCCGACATGCATGTACCATCTCTCATGGCCACTGTACGCCGCCGGTTCATCAGAACTATCAGGCGACGAGATGCGGCAATACGCGATAGACATGTTGTATTTCGTCGCGCTACGAATTGGTACGCGACAAGCTGTCGTGTTGGCAGAGGCCCTGAAAGAGATGCAGAGTGAGACTCCGCCACAGTCGAGTCCTGTGGAGCCTGTGCTCAACGTCGCCTTTGGGACGTGAGCCGTAGCATATTGATAGAGGCATCAGACAACCTTGTCTGAAGTCTCTCTCCACCTCAGTGCCTGAAGCGTCGTCGGAGCAATGTCCGGAGCACTTTCCTTCCCGCTCCCCGCACTGCGGAGTTAGGAGCATCAACGTCACTCCCAGCCGACTATCGTCATACATCCGAAGAGCACGTTGCAGTAGTTCTTAGGTTGCCAGAATCTGGACTGGAACCATGACCACACCTTCGAAGTTACAAAGTGATAGTCAAGCTGCAACCGATCCCAATTGCAAATCATGTCGTCCAGCATACCAAAAGAAATGCTTGCAGCGCAAGTCATCGAATTCAACAAGCCGTACAAAGTCCACAAGGTTCCCGTGCCCTCAGATCTAGGGCCCCACGACCTTCTCATCAAGGTCGCCGTCGCCTCGCTATGCCATACAGACTTCATGGTCTCAGAAGGCATCATGGGCACGCAATTGCCGTGCACAGGCTCACATGAGGGGTCCGGTACCGTGGTAGCCGTCGGACCGGATGTCTCTGGGTTCAAAGAGGGCGATAGAGTGATGGCAGGAATCATATACCATCCCTGCGGCACGTGTCCGGACTGTCTGGGCCCGGAGAACTACAGCCAATACTGCCCACGGAGCGGAGGATACTTGGGCGTCACGACCCACGGCCATTTCGCGGAGTATGCGCGTATCGATAGCAGGACCGCTGCTGTGCTGCCGGACAGAGTGTCCTTTGAGACTGCCGCGCCGCTAGCTTGCGCAGGCATCACTATCTACCGGGGCGTGGTGCTCTCCGGCGTCAAGAAGGGCGAGTGGCTCGCCATGACAGGCAGCGGCGGCGGGCTGGGCCACCTGGGCGTGCAGTTCGCCAAAGCGCTGGGCCTGAACGTCGTCGGCATCGATGCGCGCGACGAGGGACTCGAATTGACTCGCAAGGGCGGCGCAGACGTGGTCGTGGACGCGCGCAAAGGGCACGGGGAAGTGGTCAAGCAAGTCCACGCCGTAACCAACGGCGAGGGCGTGACGTGCACACTCAACGTCAGCGACGCAAAGGACGCGATGAAGACGGCGTGTGCCATTACCAAGATGCACGGCACCGTCATCCAGATCGCGCAGGTACCTGCCCTCTCCCGCACCTTCTTCTTATCTGGACCCGTGTCGTACTGACGTACACAGCCCGACAACGTCATCGTGCCCTTCCAGGAGCTCATCTTCCGCGACGTCCGCATCCGCGGCTCGCTCATCTCCAGCCCGCAGGAAGCCCGCGACATGCTGCAGATCGTGGCGGAGCACGGCATCTCGGTGCATGGCAATGCGTTCAACGGGCTTGGAGAGATGGAAAAGCTGGTCCATCTCGCGGAGAGCGGGAAGATGAAGGGCAAGGGGCTGATTATCATGGATGCGGAGCAGATTGAGAAGGAAAAGGAGAACGTCGGGGGCACGAGATTGGCGTAGGCGGTGGACGGGTAAGGAAGAAAAGTGCAGTCCAGGCTGGGTCTGGGCGGGCGTTGGTGATTGTTGGTGTGGCAAGCAGGGGGGAAAGGTGCACACAGTGCGGTGAGACGGATTGATGTGAATCGAATGGAGGGTATATACAAACGTCTAATGTCTAAATGGGCATGCATCTTCGCAGGGTCAAGCAACTGGGTGCCGAGTCTAAGCGGCATCGCCTTCCTCGTCGGCGTCGGCGTCGGTCTCGCCCTGCTTGTCCTGCCGTAACGTGCTCGTCGGCACGGAGCTCTGCAGTCCAGTGTCGGACCCGGGCTTCTTGAAGACGGCCTGCATCCAGCACCTGTACATTTTCAGCCTCCGCTGGCGGTTGACCAGCATGCGCCTGTCGACGCCGAAGTGCGCCACGTCGAACGCTGGCCGGGCTGCGCTGTGGATGTTCAGTTCTGCCGTTTTTCGCACCAACCCATCGTCGCCATTCTCTGCACCGTGACCGTTCTCTGCGCGCGCCATCTTCAGCAGTCCCTCATCCCGCGGTATCCCGCCCCAGATGCGCTCCAGCTCGTCCTGCTCGAAGAAGTACACGCGGGTGCCGTCGCCGCGGACGTAGAAGTTCTCCTCCATGTACCGGCCCTTCTTGAAGCGGACCTGGGCCAGGTCGCCGCGGCCGTAGTCGCGGAACAGGACCTGGCCGCCGGGCTTCAGCACGCGCCAGATGTTGCGCACGGCCTGGTCCCACTGGCGCGGGTTCAGGGCGGAGAAGATGAAGATCATGAGCACGACGTCGACGCTCCCCTCGGCGAGGCCCGGGGGCAGGCCGGCGTTGTCGGAGTCGGGCGAGGCGGCGACGTCCCAGACGTCGGCCTGGATGAGGCGCGGGTCGTAGAGGTCGTGGGCGCGGATCAGCTCGACGGCCTTCTTGCTGAAGTCGCAGGCGTGGATCTTGAGGCGCGGGTTGCGACTGTTCTGCAGGATGGGGAAGGCCGAGTTGCCGGCGCCGGCGCCGACCTCGAGGACGGTGGCGGCGGGGGCGTCTTCGCGGCCAATGTCGGACAGGATGGGGAACTCCTGGGCCAGCCACTTGCGGTTCTTGAAGAAGTTGGTCTTGTTGTTCTTGTAGAAGGTGTTCCACCACTTCTCGGGCGCGTCGTTGAAGCGCTTCTTGTCGAAGTCGCTGACGGGGGCGGCGCGCTGGGCCTCGAACTGGCTCTCGCTGAAGGCCTTGTACGTGTCGTCGACCGAGACGTTGTCCCACGCGTTGAACTCGAAGATGTTGTCGCCCTCCTCGAGGATGCGCGAGCCAAAGGAGAAGGGGTCGGAGCGCTTCTGGTTGTTGGACGGGTCGTGCGAGCGGGAGGCGGGGTTGCGGAGCGGCTGGATGGCGGCAGGTACGCCGTATGCGTCGTTCTCGGTCTCGGCGGGCGGTGGTGGTGGTGAAGGAGGAGGAGCAGGAGCAGGAGAAGACGTCGGCTTGCGCGTGACGGGGTCGACGGTGACGGCGAAGCGCATGTGCTCCATGGCCTTGGACAGCTGCTGCTTCGGGTGCTGCTTGGTGCTCTTGCTGTCGTCGGTCTGGAAGCGCGTGTCGGCGCCGGGTCCCGTGTTCTCGGCCATGGTGTGGTGGCTTGTGGGCTTTGTTTTGCGAATGTGAAGACGCGGGGTGGTGGGGAGAAAAAGTTAATCGATAGGAAACAAGAGCCGCACTAACATCAGACGCCCCGGCCGGGCCCTGACATCTGGTCCCTGGTCCCTGGTCCCTGGTCCCTGCGGCGTCATCAGTCAATGACGCTGGCGTCTTCAATAATCCACCACACCATGAAGAGCACACAGCAATAACACCAGAACCTCCCTCCCGCAATGGCGACCCTCACACCGCTCCTCCGCCCCGCCCGCCGCCGCGCCCTCCGACTCCCGCAGCCAACCCAATCCCAGTCCCAATCTCGCACCTTCCTCTCTTCCTTCCTCCCCGCCGCGCCGACCCCGGAGATCCAAACGCTCCGCGCCTCGCGCACGCTGCCCTACCCCAGCGCGCCCATCTACTCGATCATCGCCGACGTGCCCTCGTACTCGGCCTTCCTGCCGTACTGCACGCGCTCGAGCATAACCCACTGGTCCGCGCCCGACGCCGCCACGGGCCGCAGGTGGCCCAGCATCGGCGTGCTGACGAGCAGCTTCGGGCACCTGAGCGAGAGCTTCGCGTCGCGCGTGTACTGCGTGCCGGGCGCCGTCGTCGAGAGCGTCGGCGGCGCCACGGCCACCCGGCTCCCCGAGGACGCCATCCGGCACCATCTGCGCGGCGAGCGCGGCGACGTCGCGACCCACGGCGCCGAGGGCCTGCTCACCCACCTGAGGAACACGTGGACTGTCGAGCAGCTCGCGCCCAGGCTGACGCGCATCGAGCTCGCGCTCGAGTTTCAGTTCGCGAACCCCGTGTACGCCGCGTTGAGCCAGGGCGTTGCCCCCAAGGTTGCCGAGGCCATGGTGAGGGCGTTCGAGGAGAGGGTTCGCGGGCTGCTGAGCGAGGATCCGAGGATGCTCGATGCTAAGCTGGAGGAGCTTGACGGGAGTCGGTTCAAGGGGTGACGAGGAACTGGTGTGGAGAGGAGCGGGTGTACATGATACTGCATGCTTGTACGATGGGGGGCTGCGTTTTTGCATGGCTGGAGCATAGACACTGGGTAGACACATGATGGTTGTACGATAGAAAAGGCTTGGGTGATCAACGACGGAGCGGCGCAGGCTCTTCGAATGCCCTCGGGTTGTAATCGTCATAAGAGATGCTGCTGCTAATGCTACACGAGATCAACCCCGGGGTATCATGCACTTTGAACCACCACGCCTGTATATTCTCCCCACAGCGCCCTCACGGCAAGATCTTCGCATCGTCCTCATGTCTAACGCGGTACGGTCCCAGCGCGATCGGCACATCCCCCGAATACCCCACCTCGCCCTGCGCCTTCTCCAACTTCCTCGTGATCTTGCCCACCAAGCTCGCGATCCAGCGATCGTTGGCCATGGCGCTCACCGTGCTGACGCCCGCCTTCCGCATCCCCGCCGCCGTCTTCAGGCTCGCGTCCTTGAACCCGGAATCCACCTTCCTCAGGAACGACTTGAAGCTCTTGTCCTCGCTGACCGTCACGTCCGACGCCACGCTGTTCATGCTCGACACCGACTCCGAGTCGGACCCGTTGGTGCTGACGCGCTTGAGCTCGCGCAGCACCTTGGCCTCCTCGAAGCTCTTGTCGCTCTCAATCACCTTGGTCGCCTTGACAATCGCCGCGATGAAGTTCAGCATCTCCTGGCTGACCACCATGGGCAGGCGCGCGTGTGCGCTGATATGCATGTTGGCCTGATCTTTCTGCAGCTGCTTGAGCGTCTTCTGCGCTTGCGTCACTTTGGCCGCGTTGCTGGCCTCGGACGATGCCGCCTCGGAGATCTCCGTCTCGAGGTCCAGCTTCTCCAGATCCGTCGGCAGCGACGGGAAGATGTGCTCGTGGTGCGGGAACAGAAAGATGGGCACGTTGAGGACGGCGTCCAGGCCGCCGAGCTCGACGACGCGCTTCAAATCTACCGCGTCGGGGAGCGAGCGGTACGCCATGACGTCCGACATGTCGAAGTTGCATTTGATGTCGTAGTTGGTGTTGAGCGGAAACGACGCGCCGGAGACGATCTTGGTGAGCTCGACGCAGAAGTTGGCCTCGGAGAAGAAGGCCGAGATGCGGGCTTCGAGTCTCCGGATCTCGCCGTCTTGTGACGAGTAGTGCTTGAAGAGGTACTTGCGCATGAGTGCTACAAACCACTTGCCGGAGCCTGCTGCCGACACTGATTTGAACTTGACGCTGTGGAAATAGCAGATGGGGAACAACATCAAACGATACAGGAACGGGAATCGGTGCAGCCATCGCTTGACGTTGGGATACGATGTCTTACGTAGCGTCGACACTCTGATAGATCTCGAGGGAGGATGTGGGATTGAAGGACCGCTGTGGATCTGCGCGCAGATGGCTGCTCGGAGGTCGTCGATCTTGTCAGGATCCAGATTGTTCTCGTCCCTCCGAGACTTCTCAATCAGTTGCTTCTTCGCAATCTGGATTGAGCTGGTATCGTGGATGTGTTTGATGTATTGCCGGTACTTTGCATTCGCTTTTTCCTCGTCCGGAGAAAGCTGCTTGACTGAGGAAAACGCAGACTTTGTGTCTTCCGAGTCGGTCGGTGGTGCGTCTGCTGTCATGCTTCTGACCATCTCTGCAGGGCGAGCTTTGGCAGCAGCTTTCAAGATCGCCGTGTCGGCAGCGATGAAGCTATCATCGCTGTCCTCCTCGGCAGAATCGGGTTTACCGTACGGGACGTCTCCAAACGTGACTTCCCACTCTCCCCCCTTGATGTTCGCGTATACATCGTCGACGTGGATTTCCCTGAAGAGTGGCACAGTCACCTTGTCGACCTGGATGCCGAGTTCGATCTCATCCGAGAGTTTGATCCCAGCCTCGATACCATGCGCTACTAGCGTCAAAGTCGAGAGGGACAGTGTAACGCCACGGATGACGAATAAGCCCTTAACTTCTGTGTCAATCTCCAGAGCCGGGAGGTCGAAGAACGCAACCTGATCCTTGATGAAGTGAAGATCTCGGAGGAACGTTTTCCGTGAAAGACGCCTCGCGAGTCCAGCAGGCGCATCGAACATGAACAGACACGCTATCATGAAAGTCGGCCAGCAGGCAGCCCAGAAGACCCAGAAGAGAAGCCACGAAGTCGAGCACACCGCGTACACGAAGTTGACTGTGGCGAAGATGGTCCAGAGAGGAACAAACGGCAGTATGCGGTTGCCCTTGGCTTCACCCAGGAGAAGCGCGTAGATGAGTTGCGGCGCACCAGATAGTATCCAACGGTAGGGCCATCTGAAAGTGAATGTAGCGGCTACTGAGACAGCCAGGAACGTGAGATGCAGATTCCTAGAAACGCCAGTCTTCCTCTTAGCGGCTGGTTGGTTAGGAAGAGATCTGCGTTTCGGCACATCTGTCGGGTTCGGCGACATGATGGTAGTAGCGGCAAGGTACGGGCTGCAGGTAACTCAGCGGGAAGATGCATGGACTCAAGTGTCCATTGTGGATTGTTGCGAGGGTTGCGCTGGTACAAAACGCGAGACGCGGTCGCCCTAGCATGTTTATTTGATCATTCACACACACGATGACGTCAAGGGATCGAGGCCGTTTTACCCGCAATTCTAAACAGAGTCCAGGCACAGCCTGCTTCAATTCCATGCATGCAGTAGGAAAGGACGAAGATCATTCCGTAGAAGCCAAATGACTTGTTTCGTGCTCTACGACAAGAGGCCGTCGATCCTCGTTGTTGTTGCCCAGGTTTCCCCAGCTCAGTGGTGTATCCCCGCTATCATCTGATTCGTCCATTACCCGTGTGTAATGACCGGCGCTTTTGTAGCAAATGCTTGGTCTGAAGACAGAGGTGTTTGGTCATACGAAAACTTTGTACCGTGGTGTGCATCGAAAATCCTTGCAGGATTGGCGCGACTCTACGCAGAAGCAGCAAACCTGTATCGACGTCTGCCTTCATCTAGCAATGCCATGTCAAACATAACGAAAATTGCAGATATGGAGAGTGTATCAATAGGATTAGTACATGTCGATACTGTACATATCTCACTTTCGCGCGTACATCTCACGAGTGTGGACACCAGAGCAACAAGACTTCGAGATGAAATTACCCATTGTTGCGACAGTATGCTCGCCCGTGAACACCTCTATAAACGCCACCCTAGTGGTCTTCGAGAAAGCAAAAATGACTAAAAACAAATGTTCTCATCGAGGAATACCGTCGTAGCCTCGTCAGATTCGATTCTGCCCTACTACTACCGAAGTCCAGTGCTAGGTAGCGAGAAAGTCCGGTCTAGGATATCGGCAAGTCGTGTTTCGCTCAAAATGGATGCCGAAAGAGATCGAGTCTTAGAGAAGACTCAGCCGCAAAAAGTCAGCACTCAGGACCAGCAATAGCTCATCGAGCGGTTGAGTCCAGAGAAATAGCGCCGCTCGCCCAATGCGCTCACGCCCCAAGACCCGCAGCGAGTCCGGGACAACGGCAAATCAAGATTTGCCTGCAGGTTGGCTGCATCACATACAACGAACGTGTGATCGCGTCTTGATCGCAATCAAGATGCGCAACCTGAGTTACTGCCTTCCAGCGTTCTGCCTCTCGTGCTGTTGGACCACTTCTCGTGCGTAGAACTCGACCAACATAGTTCCATACGCCTCCATCTCTTCGAGAGGCACTGCCAGGCGGAAGTCATTGAGCAAGAGAAACTGTAGCTCCAAATGATTCAGCTCCACCAAGGGGAGGCCACCAACCTGAAGTACATCAGCTATGTTCAGGCTACTGTATCGAGCACAAAAATACCTTTGCGTATCTAGAGTTGGTATAGAATACGTCTGAGAAGAATTTGCTGGCGCAAGTGACGCCAGCGATTACAAGTCGGTGGATATTGAAACTGTCGACCACGAAGAAATGTGAGAGATTATAACCATCAGAGTCTAAGTCTTGTTGAGGTGGAGACGGAGGTTGAACGCCTTGAGCCGGGGGCTCTTGTGGTCTGCCCAACGATCCAGAGGGCGGTGGTGTTGCCGCCTGCGCAGTAACAGAGGGTGTCTGATCCGCAGCACTTGTTGCTGCTGCTGCTGATGCAGTCGCAGCTGCCTCCGATCGCTCTAACGATTGCTGGTTGGCCTGACGGAGGCTGAGCATAGGGCCAGCATTCACTCTCTCCGTCATTCTGTCGAAGTACACCAGTAAGCTGAGGAACACCTCGTAAGTAGTAGGACAGTATTTGTGTATGCGGCTGAGATAGCTCAGGATTGATATGCTGGGGACATTCTTGCCGTGGAACGCCAGCACACTAGTCGTCTGTTGGCTCAGTCCTGAAGCTCCCTCAACAGGAGGTATCTGGCGGTGTAAGTGGTCGTGCTGCCGATCGTTCGTCGTCGTGATTTTGGTCAGCAGACCTGCAACCATCTCGATGATATCTGAGACGGGCATTTCGCTGATCTCGTACTGAGGCCCAACATCTGCGGGATCTCGCCGTTGCCGCCTCGACAGTGAGCGCGTTTGAGCGAATGGGCTGGATTCATCGAGAGCAAAGCTCTGTATGTGGGCCAAGCTGGTGACCTTGATCTTTCGCGGCGACGCGGCGTGCGATTCGACAGGCGAGCGCAAAGGCTGAGCTGGTGAGCCCTGGGCAGGAGTCGAGCCAGACGAGGGCACAGTTCGAGGTTGTGCGGCCGAGGGCGTAGGTTGCTGCGACTGCGGACGGAAGCGTGGGCTTGCGGGAGGTGCCGACTGCTGATTTGAAGCATGCGGGCTGGCTTCTGAGGGGGTATGCTGCTGCGAACGCTGGGCTGGTGTTGAGCTGGATGGTGGGGCTCCCGCATCGGCCATTGGAACGTCGGTCACGATTCGCGGCGGCGCGTTCGCTGACGACGAGGGGCGTCCGGAGTGTGTAGAGGTTGATTCTTGTGTCTGCTGATGTCCCCCGCTGCCTCCAAACATGGGGTTGTGAAAGTGGTTTCCACCGAAGTCGCTCACTACTATCGATCCCATGCCGCGGGTCGCAGGCCGATTGACTTGTGCGTCCAGGGTCTGCAAAGGAAGGCGCGATGCCAGCACCGGCTTCTTACGAAGGGAGCGTGTGTTGAGCGCGCACCAGGCGAGGGAGGCGGTGCAGCGTTGAGTTCGGCTGGCGCGAACAAGCTCTTATCGTCGCAGAGCCAGCCGGCGCAGACGAAGAAGCGCAACGATTCAAGGACAATCGAAGATTGACATGCCCTGCTCTTTCTGCCGTAGCCAAAGCGAATTGGACGGCAACGCGTCTGTAGTAGGGTGAAGGGGGAGTGGGTTTGGGGCAGTTGTGTTGAGGGTTAGAAGTGGTGTTTCGGTCAGTAGCGCACGGCCGGCGTTCGTCATACCGGTATGGCGCCGCAATGCTGGCTGCCCAAGCACTACGCGGGACCCTGGACGATATGAGCAACTGAGACGCGTTGGCCAAGCTTCATTGGGGCTTCCAAGTCTTGCTATCTACTTGATCTGGCTATATCCGATTGCATCGAGTGTCATGGCCTGGGACTGCTCCATATCCCACGTGAACGATTAGTTGGATGAGAGATGCTCAAAAGACTGGCCCATGATTGGGTTGACATTCAGGCCGTGCAAATGTCAACAGCAACGTCAAGATGCAATTGGTGTTGAAGGCTGATCGAACGGCTAAACAGGTAGCACTTGTAAGCACGGTGTACTCACTCGCTAGTTGGCAAGTTCAGATCGTTTGTCGCCGGTTTTGTACAAGGCTTCATTTCATCGTGATGGTCATGCCTCGCTCAGAGCTGCAGACCTATTTCTTTCATCTGGAACGTTCATCCCAATCATATCACCAAGCACCTACTGCCTACCGGGGCCTTCGTAGTTCTGGTCTGGCAGGTACAGGTGTCGCTGTGCACCGGCAGCGGTAAGGACAACCATACGAATCACACCACCAGAGCTGCCGTCCCACTTGATGGCCTCAGACAGCGCACCCTTGACGAACTTGATGCCCTCCTCTTCTGTCATCTGCTCCCTCCAGTTTGCGTCGCAGTATCCATAGATGTATGTAGACCCCGAACCGCCGATCGCGTACGCTTGCTTGTGCAGAGAACCTCCGAGTGGGATGGAGTATACCTGACCACCGTGCTTGTGGTCCCAGCCAGCAATGATGAGACCGGCCCTGAGCGATTGTCAGTCAGACTCCACCAGGCATGCGGCATTACTCACGAGAGAGAGTCTTTGTTCGAGTAGCACAGCTCCTGAAAGATAGCCGCCGCGGTCTGTGTCGTTGGCGGCTCATCGTTGGTGATGCCATACATGCCGAGGTGATAGTGTACGATATCAGCGACAGCCTGTGTGTCTGCCGCCGAGCCCGATCTACAGCACCAGATTGTGTCGTGGACTTGTGTGAGCTTGTCGGTGACTCGGTTTGCAATGTAGGCGCCGGTGGTCGTTCTGCTGTCTGCCGCCAATATCACACCGTCCTTGAAGTTGATCGCCATACTGTCAAGTTGTCAGAGAGGGCACGACGGCGGGGGCGAATTCGACGAACATGGAGGTACCCAAGCTGAGGCAGCGGTCAGTATACTTTCTCTAAGCTCTGTGTGGTGTTTCTCACTTGACTTCACCCTTTTTCAGGTGGTTCATGTCGACGTGGATGCCATCTGCGGACAGTATATCAGTATCGAGCTTGGGTGACGGGGCAGAGCTATGTACCCTCTCCCAACATCCCGGTGGACATCATGATTGCGGTTCGAGCTAGTCGTATATGAGCAAAAGGGTGTGATGAGAGGTCGAGAGTCTGCGAAGGCGGTGTAGGCGATGAGGTAGCTGTAAGGTTGCTGGCGTGGACTTGATCATGGTAAACGCGCAACAGCTACAGCCTGGGCTTGGCGCATCATCGCGCTTGCGAAGTGGGGGTAACTGGCCCGCCGTACCGCATAGACGACACCATCACCTCCAGTCTCAGGGACCGCGCGAACTGACAACAGTGGACGAAAGCAAGCTCCCGGACACGTTTCACTCATGGGGAAGTGAAAACTCGCGATTCCAATCTCGGCTTCTGCCTGCGAGCCAACAAAAGGGCAGCACCTCTCTCACGAAGCCCCACTGGCCAGTCCTCTGGATCAGACAATCAAAATGGGTACGGCATTCGACACTTTCGTGTCCTACCTACGGGTACCTCTTCTTGCCTCTTCAGGTATCGCGGCTCTTTGTAGTGGTCTTCTTTACTTCAAGCAAAAGTATGCCTCACTTCATGATGATAGCGGCTCTCTACTAACGCGACCAGCGAGCTCATTTACCCCAGAGCATTTCCACCTGATGCTCGGACTAATGTTCCACGACCTTCACAGTTCGGTCTCACTGACTATGAAGAGCTATTTATTCCGACCCCTGATGGCGAGTCCCTCAGTGCTTTCTATCTTCGACCCAACAAGCAACATGCTCGTAACGTGACCGTTCTCATGTTCCACGGCAATGCTGGCAACATCGGTTATCGACTTCCCATCGCTAAGATACTCGTCAACGAACTTCGTTGCAATGTACTCATGCTCCAGTACCGTGGCTACGGTTTATCTACTGGCAATCCCAACGAGAAGGGGCTTATGATCGATGCTCAGACGGGCCTCGATTACATCCGTCAACGATCAGAACTGCGAGGCACGCGGGTAGTTATCTATGGTCAGAGTATTGGAGGCGCTGTAGCCATCGGTCTAGCTTCCCGAAACCAGAAACAGGGTGACATTGCTGGTGTTGTTTTGGAGAATACCTTTACTTCAATCAGAAAGCTCATACCATCGTAAGTCTCCCTTATAGAGATGAAAAACGGCGTCTAACCACGTGCAGTGCGTTTCCCCCGGCTCGTTTCCTCGCACCACTATGTCACCAAATATGGCCCAGTGAAGAGACGCTACCGACAATCACTTCGCTGCCGTTTCTCTTCTTGAGCGGACTGAAAGATGAGATAGTTCCGTGAGTCTCCCACTCTACCTCCAGTGTCTACACCAGCGCGAATTTGTTCGCTTATTATACTCAACAGGGCATCCCACATGGCTCACTTGTACAAGATCTGCAAGGCACCAAAGGTATGGCGAGAGCTGCCCAACGGGACCCACAACGACACGGTTGCAGAGCCGGGGTACTTCCAGTACATTGATGATTTCTTGGGGGAATTCGTCACAGCATAAATCACTTCTTACGCAGTATTCATTCAAGCGATACAGTCGGCCCTTTTGTGGATCACCAGCAAGGCGACAGCTGTATGTTCAAACGAGACCAATGAGCAGCCCCCTTGGAGTCACTCAGACCCTTCCCTCTCCGCAACGTGAACAAGTGGATTGCAACGGTCACATCGTGTCCCGGTGTTGCTCACCGACCCGTCGTTTTGTTCTAAGATTCACTTGCAATTGTAATCATGAGGCATTTGCGGCGAATGTGTCGACACAGGGTCCTCAAGTGCAGGTCTTGATAGCCGCTGTCTCGACATCGTAATGATGAACGTCGCGTGACCAAAACATTCCAAAAATCTTTAAGCAATAAGCTTCGCAGGGCTCTGCTGCAGGTTGCGCCAATGACCAAGGCAGGTGAGCACATGCAAGTGGGCAGACTGGCAGGGGTCTCTCGAAATCTTCGGAGATCAACGTACAACGGGTCCAACATCGCAAGACAAGCTGTTCGTGCATGTTCGTTTCTAAAGCTGGTGCGCTCAGGGTCCAGGTCCTGGTTCAGTCCAGACTCTGCGGAGTAGCAATTGTCCGATCGTCAGGAACCAGCGACGCCAATTCGCTTCATGAACACCATGTCGTCCAGGAGGGCATGGATTTCGGCCTCGAACCCTGTCTTAGCAAAGATCTCCATCACAGCCACAATCGCTTCATGCCTTCGCCACATGAATGATCTGATCCCGTTCGCGTTCGTTGTGCGCTCTACCGCGAAACCCACAGAATAGCTCTGACGAGCCCCAAATTCCCGCAACAATGTCGCGAAGCGGCATGACATAGAATAGCCGTTCGGACCAGAACTTGACACTTATTCTTGTTATTTCCGCTAAATCCAGCGTGTTGAGCTTGAAGCGGCCCTCGAAAACAGGGCCACAAATGACGTTGGAGAAGACCCTTGCGATTAGTTTCCGCGCCACGAATTACGTCACACTGTCAAAGCTCGTTTTCCCATCCTGCGATTGACCGAGAATCTTCAATTTCTGCATGGGCGAGATGGGAATTGAAGCATGCAATTTGCCAGGCCTACATCACGACACCGCAACCAAGGGTCCTGTGACACTCTGTGATTCGAGCCATCGACACGCTGCGCTAGAACGCCAGTGGTCCGGCATGTGTATGCAATAAGGCCCGTTAGCAAGAGCTCTGCCGCAATTCTCCCTTGTCACTGATCTCCGCACTGCAGGTTGCGGGTTCGCGGGCTGTGCTCAGCGCTACTGTCGATCCCGACTGGCAGGGCAAGTGGACCTTGCGAAAGGCACCCTCTGACGCGGTGTCACCGAGGGTGGCGAACAGCTTCGCTGCCAATCTATTGGTGGGCTACTATCCGTTGCATTCTCAAAGACAACGGCTTCACTGGACTGCCGCCGAGCCGCTGCCGAGGGGAGCTGTTGACTGGTACCGGACGTCTTTCTTACATCGTTCGTGCGACCGTCGTTCGCTGTCAGTCTGATGTCTGGCCCACTAAGCACGAGTCCAGTCTGGCGCGCCGTCCAAGCTGTGGCGCTGGCCAGTAACTTTAGTCCTGGACGCATACTGTACCTCTACCTGCTTCTGCTAGCCTGCCGTGCAGACTCCCCACAAGGTGTCTCGGTGTACTGCAGGACAAAATAGCCAGTTCCAACCATGGATACGCTCAGTAACCAAACTGTACAGCTGGGTGTCTCTGAACGGCAACTATACCTGGGCGCTTCTACCATGTCAGTTTGATCTGACACGGCCACGCGGCGCCGACGGCTGCTCCCCTGTCCGTCGAGGCCGGATGTTTGCTGGCATTTGATAGCCTCTCCCATTGGCCCGAAACCCCTGTCGTCTTTGATCTGTTCGGGCGGATAGTCTGCCCATGGATTACTTCATGATCTCTGGCTAACCCGAAGCATTTCGCCGGAGCTTTGCTGCAAATTTGTAAAGCACGTTTGCGCTCCCTTGTCGCTCAAGGTACCCACAGTCGGCACTTGGAGAATTTCAGGTTCAATCCATGACTTGTCGTTCAAGGCGTGTGGTGCTCTCCCGTCACTTGCTACGTCTTTGTGGTCATACTTTTAGCTCTCCCGCCTGCCAGATGCCAGGGTACAGAGGGTCCGCTAAGCTTCACCACAAGCCATCCACAGAAAGCGCCACCGGCCCATTCACAATCTAGAAACTGATTCACTCGCCACATTCAGCATATCTTCTTACACAACACCTCCTTTTACCCTTTTAATCGTTTTGTGGCACCCAATTGCCTCTCTTCCACAGGATTTAGTCGATCATTTCGCCTCCAGAGTATCGGTTCCCATCCCGTCATCACACAGCCATTCCAGAAGCCGCATCCTGTAGGCTTGTACCCAATCAGATTGCCCGAATTGGCTGGGCTTGGAGGTAATTGAGGCAAAGGACCTGCAAACCAAGCGCGGCGTTCCCGTGTTTACTGGGTTAGGCCAGTGAACACTTCTCCGTCAACCCCTCGCTTGTTCTGCTTGTAATTACTCGTCTCATACGTTCTAGTGAGGTTTCTCCTCCTTACGGCCAGTGCCGTTATGCTAACAAACTTGTAGGGCTCCTCAGGACTCGGCTTCGCTGTCTGAGTGGCCATGCAATTTTGATCATCATCTCGTTCCGCTCCAAGCGAGCACTTTCTTGAGTGGGCCCTCTACTGCAGCCGTTAGCTGTCCATTCTTCGGGCCTTATTAACCCCAAGCTTCTTTTTTTACACACGATCTTCCTCTGCTTCGTACCCTCATTGGTATACTTGTGTATCAGCTTTGCGAAGCCTCAATCTCTCGGTTACCATCCTATCCGGCTTGCCACGTCTTCTTACCTGGGGGCATTCTGATATAGACTCAGGTACGTAAATAATTGCGGCGGCATTTCGGTTGACAGCTGTCTTGTTACATCGAACAGTCGTTCAGTAGTCGCTCGTTTTTGCATGTGGAACATGGGCTGACATGTCCTTTGTTTGGGTCCAGCAGTGGTTTGCGCTTCCGGTTGTTATCGAAGGACAGATGGGTGATTTACCTCCCGACTCACGGTCCCATACCATGGACTTCAACGCAGCTGGTCTGCATGACGACCAGCACGCCACGCTAGCCTCATCACCCTACAAGGCGCAAGATAACAACGTTCCATTCTACTCTCAGCTGAGCTCCATCCAGCAGGGACAACACCGGCCTGAACATCGCTCGCCTGTACAGCAAAATTTTTATCATCCATCGCAGCAACATGATGCTTCCGCATTCAAGATGGGCGCAATGGCTGGCGCATTGCCCGACTACGGCTCCGATACGCATCAACAGGCTTCGCAATCCATCCCTCGCTCCCTATCTGGCGCGTCAACATCTGCTCTTGTGTATCAGCTAGGACAGAATCTGCAGATGCCAGCGCATGCCTCGGGTAATATGCCTGTGCATGTCTCTTACGGTTCTGGATATGCCACGAGTCCTTACCAGCCGGGCTACATGCCTCAACAAAGCGCACAGAACGCCGTCTATTCCGCGTATAACCAAACTCAGTCGCGAGTACAAGGCGTTGCTCCTATGCAGAACCCTTATCAACCATACCCGCAACCTTCTCAGTACATGTATTATCCCTCACCTTACGCCGCACATGGACAGTACCCGTCTGGCTTTGCGGCGCAAGGTGTACAGAACCAGACGATGTATGGCAGAGGAGCTAGTTTGGTTGCAGCCCCAATTGGCATCCCCGGCCAAGTTGGAGAGTTTTCTCCACTCGAGGGTAGCTTTGCAGGTGCGCCAGTTGGCACTGCTGCTGCTTTCGGTGCGCCGTTCTACCAAGGACAAGGTATGTAGTCAAGAAGATAGCTTGTGCGGCGCAACTAATCGATGCAGGAGCTCCTCGTTCATCTTCTGTGAGCTCAATCCCCCGCGGGCCACCTCGAAAACCGAAGCAATCAGGTCATGCGCTCTGGGTCGGAAACCTGCCACCAGGCACGACGGTCGTGTCGTTGAAAGACCATTTCTCCCGCGAGGCCACGAAGGACATAGAGAGCTTATTCCTGATATCCAAGAGCAACTGCGCTTTCGTCAACTATCGGACCGAAGCATCATGCACTGCTGCGATGCACCGATTCCACGATTCGCGTTTCAATAGTGTGCGCCTGGTCTGTCGACTGCGCCGCAGCTCAGCACCCGCATCAGGAGTACCTACAGGGCCCTCAGCTATGGTTGGAACACAGCAGTCTGCTGCATCTCCGCCGACATCGCCGAAACAGGATGTTGAAGCCATTGACGGGTTGGAAGATGGAGTGTCACAATCACCAGCGAACCCGGCGGACGGCGAGACCCACGCCAGCTCAAATGCAACCAACAAATACTTCATCGTCAAGAGCCTTACGCTGCAAGATCTCGAGCTTAGTATACGGAACGGCATTTGGGCTACCCAGTCTCACAACGAGGAGGTCCTGAATAAGGCCTACCAGGTAAGTCCACATTGAACGTAAGTCTACTTGCAGGCTCAGACTAACACATCGCAGTCCGCGGAGAATGTCTATCTGATCTTTTCAGCCAACAAATCCGGTGAATACTTCGGCTATGCTCGCATGACATCATCCATCCAAGAGGAAGGCTCAGAGCTTATACGATCGGCTCCGAAACCCGAGAACATCATGGACGCCCCAGACGTACCGAAGTCGATCCCAACGCCGGCAACAGAGTGGGCGCCGAAGGGCAGAATCATCGATGACTCGGCCCGAGGAACAATCTTCTGGGAAGCAGAGCTCTCGGAGTCCGAGACAGAGGAAGAGGTCATCGAAAAGGCCGAGACGCATGTGGACGGAGACTCACCAGCTGTCGCTCAGAGTTGTGGGAAGCCTTTCAAGGTCGAATGGCTCTCTGCAAACCGCCTGCCGTTCTACCGCACTCGTGGTCTCCGTAATCCTTGGAACGCAAACCGCGAGGTCAAGATTGCCAGAGACGGCACGGAACTGGAACCTAGTGTCGGTGAACGCTTGATACAGATGTTCCATCGGCTGGGTCCATCAAACTCTGGAGTTCCCATGATGCCACCCATGCAACTTGGCGGACCCGTCATCCCTCAGATGAGATCCTTTTAAGGTAACGCACGCTATGGCCTTGCTTGTTAGATATATTGGGAGTCATGCATTGCATTGCTTCTGGGAGTACTGGACATTCGCAAGTCGAAGGTCACACAACGCAAACGGTCGCCTTGCCATTAAATGCCTTCGTCGAGGTCGAGGCACATCTATATGACGGTCAACCTAGCATACACTGCCCATTCGCTCATTCGGCCGGTACGAGAGTCGACGAGTTACGAAGAATAACTGAAACTCGAGGCACGAAGGATACGGCCTGCTTGCGCGCAGGGCGCCAATAATTGCTATCCACAGGCAGCCCTCGCCGCGTTTCCCTTCTTCCGCTGTACCATATTTGGCGTTCGGAAGTCTTTAGGATTCCTTTACGCATTACGAGTAACAGTAATTGCACAGTTTCCGCCTTATTGTTTCGTTCACAATGATTGTTTGTTAATCCGTCTCGTTTTGTCTGTCGTTCTTATTTCCCCAGTCAAGGTGTTCATCTCAACTCCACTTTAAGGTTCCACCAAGAAGGCAGGGCAATGTTTAGGCTATCTCGTGTTCGACCGACCTGAGTGGCGCATTGCCCTAGGGCCAATGAGCAGCTTTGGATTGCTGGAAAGCTTCCCAGCACCCTGTTCGGCCAGACAGCGTTCGAGATTCTGTTGTGCGACTGCCACTGGGTTTGCCTGACATGTACGCACCTCTGGACTTGGAGTTGCAGACGTGAAGAATGATTGCTCTCGCGTTGCACTACGAGTACTCCCCACGATGAGTGGCGCCCCTATCCACACAGCCCTCTGGTCAACCACGTGTGTTTTCGTCCTCTGCGATCTGCGAGGCTTTGTCCCGACCGATTGATTTGCGGCAGTTGCTCTCGTAGATCTTTTCGCCTCGTGGCTCTCTCGAAACGGAGTATACGGAGGTACGAAGCTTTCAGCCGCCAGGCTCGCTCGCCGCCCCTCAACTTCGCTCTCGCGCTTCTCGAACAAGATACCGCAAACGGACAGATCAGACCATCCACCCAATTGATCTTCATTACCCCTGAACCGCCCGTAGCCGTATCACATCATAAGATGACGCCCTGTTGACGACGCACGCATGCCTTACCCGCGATCCACAAAGCAAATTTCGCATCTAGCTCGAATGCAAAATTCGAAGTTATCTGTTTGCAACCGTGCGTCTGTGGCGGTGCAGCGTAGCTGTCAGGGGTATGCTATTGAAATCGGTTAGTGGCCGTGGAGCCTCCTCGGCGTGGGATGGAGGGACGGAATGATGAACTACGAGTAATGTCCACGACGTGTCCCGGGCAAGTCTGGCGGCGAGTCGTAATAAGGAAGAATTTCGGGATGCCGCAGCGCGAGGGACAGAGCAGCATTCGTCGCTGCAGCTGCGTCTGCAAGCGCTGCTATTGGTAACTTCGGCGCACCAAGCATGCGTAGTGATTCATCACAATCCAGACCAAGCATGATGAACACAAGATATGCAAAAGCCCTGCACCAGCGTGGATACACAGCATCCCCATCCTGCGTCGGCTGAAAGCCAAGTTTCACAAACGCGCAACAATCGGCCCTAATCGATACATCTATTCGTCTTCGCCTTGTTTTGACATCTCAGGTCTAGTCCTCTCCACAAACCTCAAAATGCTTGCGACACCCTGACCGTTCAACACCTCCGTGGAAGCACCTCCCATCATGCGGAAGTTGCCAGGTACATGAGAGCCAATGATTCGTGGATTTGACCGAGTCGAACGTACACCTTGCCTTCCGCATCCAGGGTCCGCTCCGCGATCTAGTGCCTGCGAGCCATGGTCCTCTTCCGTCCTTAGCGACGCCAGATCCAACATCCTCGGAATATGGAATGGGGAGCTGGCCAGTTGAGGGATTTAGCTGATTCAATTGGTAACCATCGAGATCCAAACTTAGCCGGATCCTCGGGAGCCGTTCGTGCTCGACACGAGGTGGTCGACTCGGACGATGTTGAGATTGACAAATTCTCAGCAGTGATATATCTAGCTCTCCATGGGCATGCGAAAATTGATGGTTTTGACAATCTCGTACATCGTACCTGTCACCCATTCGGCTTCCATATCGCCTGTACCCTTCACAATTACCTGCCACATAGTGTCGCTTTCCGATTCCGGTTCCTTTCTCTCGAGCTCATTTGCAGCTGTCCTCGTGGTCTCCTGACTCCCTGTTCATCTTGCGTCAATACAGCCGCGGCTGGATGCTCGAAAGCTCGCACAGCATGTCGAAGCGTGTCCGGTTGCTTGATATCTACTTTGATACAAGTATTACACAGCGTGCAATCGAGACGACAGCGGAGAGGAACTACTAGATTGCATATGGAAACACTATAATCCAGCGCCACCAGCACTGTGCAGGTCTTTGTACCGACGTCTTGAACGGATGATTGAGACCAACTTCAGCATTCACACCGACTCGTCCTTGGGCGCAGCTTCTCATGGCGCGGCAAAAGCTGGATGGGATTCTGAACCCCTCAAGACTCAGGGTATCCTCAGCGACCACTCGCCCAAGTCTTGCAGACTGGCAAACTCCTGAAAATTACAAACTAATGCGTATCCTTGTTCGGCTCTCCATGCATGAGCGACGTGTTCTGTATCTCGCCATCCCTCCCGCGAACGTCAAGTCATCAGCGTTCAATATGCATGCACTTAGTGGAGTGCTCAAGAACCAGGCACATGAGTATCACACCAGCAACACCGACAATAGGTCCATTACCACGTTTCGCCTTTAACGTATCAATCCATCCCTCCTCGGTCTTGCGAGCGACGAAGGTAACACTCGGTCGATTGAAGGTCATACAGGATTAGTCAACCCTGCCATGTAAGAAAGAGAATACGAACGAGATACGAATACCACGTGACTGACGTTAAAGCGTCGAACGCCTGAAGGACAAATCACACACAAAACGACCAAGAAGCGAACTCCTCTCTGCAGAGTTGCCTTCAGAGCGTTCATGACAGAACCTGCCATGTCACTATGCACCAGAATCAGAGCTTTCATCGAGCCTTTCGACAACCTTGTCATCTGTAAGGTAACTGGAAGCTCTCCAAAAAAAAAACCACGGCTGATGAAGCTATCCTTCTTGGCACCCGTCGCTGACACATGTCGCACTGCTCCTGCGCCAATTTCCATATCAGCTACCTAGGTAGTCCCTGCTCTCAGCCTAAGCTGGGCTGCAACCGTACACTTGTTTCGGCCCTCACTACCTTGATGCATGTGATGGGTGTTCCAAGCATAAGTGGTTGGGAATAGGACATTGTACTCAGCTGATCGACCGCCACTTGAAAGAAATTTGCAATGATAACAAAGAAATAGGTTGATCATCCAGCCAGAAGCACTTAGAGCGTTGGCCAAACGGGTGTAGCGATGTTGATGCAGAGCCAGATATGGTCTCTCCAGCGGGCGGACATTCAAAGCCTCGCAGTAGTCTCTAGCACAATGCAAATCGAAGTGTGACTACTCGATATGTAATTGATGTGATCTATGTACAACGCTATCCGTTGTTTGTTTACCTGAATTCATCCGTATTGAAACAAAGAAACACCCATAAACGCCAAGATATATCTTTCACTGTAACTATATCTGAACTCTCAGGCTTTCCTGTGCTCCAGAATGTACCGCTCCCCAGCTCAGTCATCAGCATCATACTCGGCCTGGTTGGACAATTGACGGGGTCCGTCTTTTCTGATCGGAATCTTTATACCCTGCTGCGCGAAGCACTTGCTGAGCGCTGTGCTCTCGATGACACCAGGGAACTTCTTGGCCGAGTAGACGGTGAATGGGTCAGAGAAGCACGAAGCGAGCATGGGTGTCTTGTCTCCGTATTTCATGACTTGATTTGAGTTCTCTGAGTCGCCAATATTGAAGATCATGAACTTCAGTCTGCGCTTGTTAGGATTAAGCAGTGGCAGCTCTTGGACAGCAAAACGTACCTGAAAGTTCCTTCAGTACGCACACTCAGGTCTTGGAGGACGAACCACTGGCCGAGCTTGCCATCAGGGTCGTTCAATTTTTGGGCATTGACAGAGGTCTGGCCGATCAGGTTCCTGGTGTGGTTTTGGCTGGGATTCGGTGCAGGAACGGCTGCCGAGCTGTAAGCTGAGCCGTACGGCGCTGGGTATCCAGGCGATGTTTGGACTCCGTAGTACTGTGGTTGACCGTAGGGGTACGATGGTGTCATTGGCTGGCCGTATTGGTTGACGGGTGTCATTTGAGACATGAACATCGGCCGTTCTGGTTGTGGAGGAAATGAAGTCGTCACGCTGCTAGAAATGCTGACTGAAGGCTGCGCATTACTGTGCCGTACGAGATTGCACGAGCCGCGCGAGATGTCCTCTTGCCAGAGGTCGACGACCAGGCTGAAGTAGGTGGTGTCGATTTCGTTGGCATCGATCTCTTGTCCTGTTGCGGCATCGCACATTGTGAGGCGGATGCAAGGAGGCGGAGTGATGGGGCGTCGGTCTTTGTCACCAAATCCACACATTCGGGCTCTGATGGGCTGTTGCTCGACGCGGAGTCTGTAACTTTTACCGTTGTGATGACCGACAAAGTCACCGTTCGTCGATTCCTGCGGAGGCATGTCTCGATACATTACAGGCATCTGCTGCTGCTGCTGCTGCTGCTGCTGCGATGGAGGCTGCTGTTGCTGCTGTCCGGGCTGTGGAAGATGCATCATGGGCGGGCCAGCGCCAATTGGCTGCCCCTGCGGCGGCGCCGGTATGGGGTATGAACTGCCTTGACGGGAATGAGGATACATGTTGCCTTGAGAATTGTGGTGTTCAAATGTGCGCGACGTTTGCTTGCAAGAAGCTCTCAGCTAGGTATTGCGCTAGAGGGGGAGACGCGACGGAAACGGAAGCGGCGACTAGCGTGTTGCGGGGAGGGACCGTGTGCAAAACTGTGGAAGGCTTACACTTTGATATTAGGCGGCAGGGTATCGGTACCTGCGGTGAACCATGGAAGGATGGAGGCACACGCAATGTTCGAACACTGGTTCAGAAAGTGAGGAGTCATCACTGTAATGAATGAGTGCAAAGGGTCACGTCAACCAGGGTATCGCGCCCAACAAAAAGCCAATGATAGACCGTGAGGCTTTCAAGGTTCCCACTAATGCCCTTGCAAAGTAGACTTGATCTCTATGTTTGCCAATCTCTCCTGAGGAAAGGAAAAGCTAAGCAGTCTAACAAGTAGATTTGCAGACGACGTTGTAAGACTCAGAGTCTGATGGCGCCAATGGTTCATCTCATTCGTTCCCAATGCACAGGCCTCGACGGGAACTTGCGCGCCTCTTCCAAAGCAGCGGTAGCCGGTGCCTGCAAGCCCACCGCTGCTGCAAGCCATCTTCCTTTGCGACGTGTGGATGAGACGTCACACGAATCGTTCATGTTCAACATGTATTAAACTGCTCCAAATTCCAATGGATTCGATGATTGTGGCGACTGCTGTTGCTGCATTAGGTATCGGCGGTGCAAGGCTAGGCGGTATCTACACATCTTGGACGTCAATAACTGCTTGCATTGGGCCAATTTGCTGGGTATAGGTCTGATATTTCTACATCTAGCTTTGTGTAAAGTCTGCTTTTTCACAGGATACAAATGCGCACTGAGTTGCGTCTATCAACATTGAGCGCAATCAACGCCTCTCTCTGCTTGCTATTGCCGTGTACCTTCTGTACCGCCCACTTAGATGCTTTAAAACTTCGCTGAAGGCCCTTGGGCCACGTAGATCTCTAGCCGAAATGGAACAGTGTCTGCTTCTTGTTCTTGTTGCCCTTCTTCTTACCTCCCGCGCTCTCGTCAATTGCTGCAGGCGTTGTCGATCCGCTTGCGCCAGCACTTGGCGCACCCCAAGCTACGTTGATAGGTGTGTTTCGACCGCTGTTATCTCGTCGCACACCGAGACCTGTGTAGCCCGGGCTGAAAACAGTGCTCGTTGGCTTAGGTGCTGCCGGGAGAGCAGGGAACGCGTCTGCTATCACTTTGTTGTTCTTGTTGGCGAGGCCACTTGAGGACGCAACTCGAGACGGGATGGGCGACACGCCAGCGCTGCGAGCAGGGGCAGGCTTGGATGAAGAAGACATCCATGGTGTCTGACCGGGTTTTGCTCCAATGCCGCCGCCGTTACGACTTGAGGGGCCTGCTGCAGGCAAGGCGGGGAACGGGTTGCCCGATGATGCAGTTGACCAACTTGCTTTTCGGTTGGCTTGCGATCGTTGTGACTGAGCTGTCGAGCTCTTGAGCTTTAGCACTCTCGATCCTCCGCTTGTCGCACCACCACCGTTCAAAGCGCGTTCTGTTGCCGAACCAGGCAGTGACGGGTAGTCCTCGTTGATGGCCTTCCAGTCGCTCCAAGCCTTGAGAAGGCCCTGCTGCTTAGCTGGGATTTCGAAGATGTCTGCAAGCTCCTTTACCAGTTTACCCAGCTCCTTGGAATCGCTGTCGAATAGCGCGAACAGTCCCTCGATGAACTGCGCTGGTGATACCTTGTCGTTTCGGTAGGCTGAGACATCGGCTCGGAATTGCTGAAGCTTGATCTGATCGTTGCGCAGCATGTTCGTCGCTCGTTCCGTAACAGCGTTGTGTCGTAGAAGTCGCGCCTGATCTTGAGGAGTCTGCGGTACGGAAGGTATCGGGTTCAGATTCAAGTTATTGACACCATTCGTGACGTTACTCGTAGCTGGCTGGCTGGGCCTGGAAACTGCTTGTGTAGCCGGTGCCGATGCGCTAGTAGTCGGTCGAGCTGCGAATGCTTCTCCTGGTGTTGGAGCTGAGAGCTGGCCACCGAACGTGCGTCCAGATGCTCCAGACTGCTGGGCTTCCCTCTGTCGCTGGAATGCGAGCTCTGCTCTGCTCAAAGGCTGCGCAGATGATGCAGGTACGGCTTCGGCGTTGGGATCCCTACCCCGACCACGAGCTCTTCCGCCTTCTCGCCTCCTGTCATCTCTTCGACCGTGATCGCCCTCGCGTGGTGCGCGGTAGTTGCCAAAGCCTGACATGTCCACCCTCCTCGCGTCCCGGAGAGCGTCTTTGGTCAGACCATTCGGATGCGACTCGAGCTGGTGAGCCTTAAGATCCATCTCCGAATCGAATACAACGAATTTCTTCTCCAAACATTCCCTGTCTGGGCACATGAAGTGGTCCTTCCGGAAATGCTGTTCTAGCGCATCGTAATTGACGTAGTATTGCTGTTGCCTGCTCCCTTCTCGGCGATCGCAGATGTGGCAGCGCTCATGCTTGTCGCGACAATGCGTGTATAGCTCATCGTCTCCGTAAAAACGTTGACGGCAGAATCCACATTCAGGGTGTCCCTTAAAACCGCTCTGGTCGATCGCGCCAGGGTTGTCGTCGCCAAACTTCTGGTGTTTCTTCAGGTCGGCGAAGGTGAATAGCTCGTGCTCATGCGTGAATACTTTCTTGTTTCTTGTACAGAGATCGCTAGAACCAGTTAGCAGACGATCGAAGGGTGGGCTGGACATCAAGGTGCTGCTGTCACTTACCACATAACTTTGCTGTGCATCGTCTTCGTGTGACGATGCAAGTCCGGCCATCCTAAGCACGCAACATCACACTCGCTATCGGGGCAGTTATACTGCAAGAGGAGTCTCGCGTCCTCGAAGATCTCCGGCTTCTCGAATTTGATTCCAAGGTTATCGTCGACCTTGAAGAAGTCGCTCGCGGAGAATTCCTGGTACGGCTTCTCGTGGTCGTCAGTGAGGATGACATGGTCAGACTCTGTCCTGCAGTGCGCGCAAGCTTTGGTCTTGTACAGAGCCCTCATTCGAATCGAGCAAATGTGGCACGTCCTGTGGTTACATGGTGCAATTGCGGTGTGCTGCACGGGCGAGGCGCAAATGAAGCAGACTTCTGCATCGTCGTCCACGGCCTCTTCTGCTGGCGCCACCAGCTTCGCGATCGAGGGGAGACCTTCGTTTGCTTCTTCTCCTTCTACAACTGGTGCCTTGCCCTTGTCTGCCGTCTGTCTTCCGCCGCGAGGATTTGCACTATCTCCCCTCCCACGACCTCCACGTCCACGGCCACCTGCGGGGCCACCTCTGCCGCGCCCTCGAGAGCCAGAGTTTTCATGACCGTCCTCGGGCCCCGGATGTGCGCCTCGCCCGCGCCCTCGGCCTCTCCCTCCCCGCTGTGCCGGGCTCGTAGGCACTTGTGCGGTTTCTGAAGCTCCAGTGTCGGCCATCGCGGGGTACTCGTAGATTGCAAAAGTTGCGTGTAATGTGGTATGTGGGCGCAATAGAAATGCTAAATGTTACAGAGAATGTGAAATTGTACAGTGAAATTGCGAGTGGGAGGCAGTCAGCGCAGACCAGCGGGGGCGGTTATTAGGCGTGGTGGTGGAGGTGAGAGTTTGTGAAAGCTATTATGATGACGCTGTTCTGCAAGCGAATCAGTGACGATCTGGCCCAAGCGTGGGCGCTGCAGTTAGCCTCAGCCACCAACGAACAGCCTCAAGGGCCAGTCATCGAGTGACTCAGGCACGCATTCGGAGTAGTCTCCATGATTCGAAATGATGCCTTCGAAGACTCCGTGTCAACAGTTTTGCTTACATACGTATCTATGGCGCCTAGATAGCTCTAAATCTGGAATGTTCTCTTCCTGCAGACCAATGCCTGGCTCTTCTCCCAGCCCGAGCTACTTCTTCCGTCGCACAAACATCTAGCCGAATGCAGAGCGTCACAGCTCACGAAGACCGCCATCCTCTTCATTCCAGTCGTCACCGTAGAGGTCTCTCAGTACGACGACTTGGCTTTCCCGATCAGGTATTCGGTCTTTGAGCCAGCTCTCCATGCAGTAGATGTGCTCGGTGAATTTGTCTGCAGCGGCTCGTGAACGTCGGGTGTCATCGATCTTCTTGTCCAGTTCGACCGGATCAAACTCGCTGTACGCTGCAAGCTCGGTGCGGAGCTTCTCGACCTCCTTCAGGAGCTCTTCGTGCTTTGTGACGAGTGCTTTGCGGTCGCCGCCTGCTACCGTTAGTGAAAACATCTTAGGCGGCTGCGTGCAACGCACCTGATCCTGCAAGCAAGCCCTTATCCTCTGCTTGTGCGGCATCAGCTTGGTCGACCTTCGCCTGCAGCTCAGACACTGTTGCGTTGGCCTTGTCGTACTCTTCTTGCGCCTTGGCCAGCGTCGTCTCCATCTTCTTTTTAGCCTCGCTTGGAAAGCTCCAGTACCAGTTGCCGCTGCCAATCTTGTCTGATTGAATGAGTGACTCGTCTGTAAGCGCTTGCACGTAGTCTTTCACGGCCATGCCATTAACGGAGGCAACTGAGGGAATCAGTTTCTCCAGATCCTTGAGACTGTAGGCGAGTGCTGTCTTGTGGAACCACGCAAGAATTGTGGCCTGCTTCTGAACATTCACCGTTGTTTTGGGCGCCTGCCCGGGGTCAGTGTCGGTGCGTGTGCGTAATAGTGTTAGCCCTACCATGACTGGTGAATGCAATGAATGCAATGTCGATGAGAATGAGCGATGCAGTACGAGTGACAACAGTGCAGTCCGTGGAGGAACCTGCAAGGATATGCGAGATGTGAGAGGTGTGCTGGATGTCCGTGGGTGCCTTCCTTGACGGATGACGCTAACTCAGCGGCTCTCAAGAAGGCAGTTACGCAACTCAAGGCCCCAATGACCGGATGGGGCCACCTGGAGAGCACGTTACACGCTTCCAATGTATCGAGGTCTTACAAAGGATAGCTGTCATAACTGTTCTCCAGTGTAGCGTGGTGTTTGGAGTGGCCCATCCCGCTCATTTACGGTTAACGCTGCCATTCGGTCAAGTGAGCACGAGCATTTGATGTTGTGCCTCACATTTGGACCTTCAGTCTGATTCCTCCGAATGTTCTGTCGAGTAAAGCGAATCATCACTGACTGAATCTCCGTCCGCCTCAACTGAGGTCGCCCGTGATGACGTTGCTCTTGTCATGAGGCTCTCCTGGTCTGTCTCCCTATTTCCATGCCTTGAACCGAGGATCTTCTCTTCCTCGTCATCTGCAGCTTCGACAAAGGCGAAATCACCTGTCTCGCCAAGGATTTCTCTTGCAGTCTCTTCCATGAGAATGCCAAAGGCAATCAAAGCAGTCTCATCCATACATTTCCAGGCCGCTTGGATGTCACCTTCCATGGTTCGGGAGTACAACTTGGAGACATACGCGTGTATCGCAGTCAGCAATTCGCCACTAGGTAGCTGCTGGTCTGCTGACAAACGGGTGTGCGCGTTGTAGTAGTCGGTCTCTTCGTATCGTACGGGTGCGTTAGCTTGCTTGAAGAGGACCTCGTCTGGCCGAAGCGGTTGCCGAGAGCTCTTCACGTCCTTGACATTACCGATCAAGCCTGCTTGAGTGACTCGTCCTTGGCCTTGTTAATTACACGTTTCCAAAACTTACGGCGAATTTACCTGCGACTGCATCGTAGACGTTCGCAGGACGCCTCAAAGCTTTCTCTTCTACGACGCCTTCTTCGAAAATTGGCACCTCAGATGATGGACGTGAGAACCTGCCATAATATGGCCTTCTCGACATTATCGCGTGTTAGTGGTTAAGAGGTGGAGCTTGAACGAAAAAGTTTAGCGCGGTGAAGGACGGACGCTAAGACGAGGCAGCCGGATCTGGGCAGCCGACGTCATCTACGATCGAGTCACCCAGAGCTCCTTCTCAAGCTGTCAACCCTTGAGCGCAAAGCATGTAGGCGCATATGACCACTCAACAGCATCTGCTCGACCGCGCATACGGCTTCTCCGACAATGACGTTCTCAAACGCTCAACGGCGACAAGCCTCATCTATGCGCTGCAACCCGCCGCCGTGACCTTCAGCCAGCGATTGCCGCCAGCAAACGATCCTCATGCTCGCATTCCAGCACACATGGCAGGCTTGAATGCCCTGACTATCGACAAATTCGAAGGGAGATACCTTCTTTCAGGTGGTGCAGACTCATCCATTGCGATATGGGACCTTGAAGCCGAAACCAACAGCACAGAGAATGGAGAGGCGTACCTCCCTCTCTCAGCTGTGAATAAGACAGCAAGGGAGTATAAGCTAGGCATCACACAGCTCAGCTTCTATCCCTTTGACTCGCTCGCCTTCCTCACGTCGTCTTACGACCACACAGTCAAGCTCTATTCCAGCGAGACTCTCGAGGCCTCGGCTTCCTTCAGTCTCGACGCCGTAGTCTACAACATCGCCCTTTCGCCGATCGCATCGCACCTGCTCGTTGCCTGCGCAACTCAGGGTCCGAATGTGCGTTTGATCGATTTACGCTCAGGCGCAACGACACACAGCCTAGCTGGCCACTCCGGTGCCGTACTCTCTACAGCCTGGAGTCCAATCACCGATCATCTCTTGGCCTCTGGCGCGACAGACGGTACTGTACGCTTCTGGGACATCCGGCGCAGCGTTGGCTCGCTAGGGTCTCTGGATCTCGAAGACTCCGTCGGCCGAACCGCCGCACGCACGCACTCGTACTCGCACACTCCAGGCCAAGGGCAAGCGCATCGTGGCGCTGTGAACGGGATTGTCTGGACAGAAGACGGGCGACATCTTATAACTGCTGGCCACGACCAGCGGATTCGCGTCTGGGACGCAACCACGTATGCCAATACGCTCGCGAATTTCGGGCCCATGGTCAAGAACAACGGCCTCGCGCCCACCATACCCGTCCTACCGCCTAGACACCACTTTCCAGCGCATGCAGACACTATGTTCTACCCGAACGAGCACGAGATTCTGTTCTACGAATTGTTCGACGGCAAGTTGCTACGACGTATGAAGCGTCCTGAGGTTGCAAAGCGACATGCCGATGTCCCTGCTGGTAGCACAAATGGAAACACCAAGGGTCAGAGGAACAGCAAAGACCGCATCACAAGTCTAACGTGGCGAGCGCACGATGTAGAGATGTACTCTGCGCACGCAGACGGAAGTATCTGTGCATGGAAGCCGCGAACAGACGAGGACATAGAAGCAGACGAGGACGACCGTGTTGAGGAAGAAGAGAGGGACGAGAGCAGGAAGCGGAAGCGCGATGTTCTGGACGACATATACGCCGGTTTGACTAAGAAGACCATCACCTTTGGCAACATGGGCCTGTAGCAGATGTTGATCAGATGTTTCTTTAACTTCGACCGCCAAGACAATCACACCAGTAAATATGCAAGCGCAGGCCAATCTAAGCTTTTTCGTATTCTTGATAGCGTGTCAAAAGTATCAGAATTAGATATTAAGAGCTCGTTGAATGCAGGTAAGAGCGATCATGTTGTTGCTGCAAATAATGCTGTCGTGTTCAATTATATAATGTCTAGAGATTGAGCGTGCTGGACTGGCCTACTTTGTGCCTTGCCATTTGAGTGCCTGCTTTCTAAAAGAGACAACTAGGCAAAGACTTGTAGCCATCAGAGGTACTGCGAAGGCACGAGTAGAACCGAGGATAGCAGTGGGGTCGTCCGGCCCTGAGCTGGGAGACTGCAGGTCTAGCTGACATGGATAATAGCGTTGTCAAGGCTTGCAGACCTGTCAATCCTACTCGGAGCTGGGATCAGACTGTATAGGGTTTTGGTTGCAACGGCTTCATATCGTTGGTAGATTACGACTATCTCGCGCTTGCTCACTTCGGGCAAGTATTTAGTATCAAAGTATTGCCCTCTCTCAGGGCTTCACTTCTCTGCTTCGTCTTGTGCATCTGGGCCCTGCGATGGGCCTCGTCCACAACTTAGTTCAGCCAAAATGCGGTAACCGCGCGGGAATAAAGTCTTCGGTATCGTCTCTTCGTACCGCAGTGACGGGTCGCTCGCCGTCTGCCGAGTCTGACTCCAGTCTTCGAGCCTCGTCCATACCCGATATCGATTCTTCGAACGCCGGGAAGGGAACAGTGATAATGTCCTCCGGGGTCTTGAGATTCTCGCTCGCTGGACTCCGGAGCAATGGGGAGACGGTGTCCTGCACCGTAGTCATCTGGGCTTCGCTCATCTGCGCCTCCGAACCAGCGTCCCCGTTCCGACTGCGCGACCGCGTGCGCGCTGACGACGGATCGCTGGGCGCCAACCCGCGCTGGACAGCGAGCTGCTGCGCCGTGGCTCTCTTCCTCTCCAGCTCCGCCTCGTCATCGAGCCTGAGCCGCTCTTCTTCGCGCTCGAGCTCGTCGAGCGTGGGCACATCGACCTCCTCGATGATGCTGCTCGCTTTCTGGCTTTCCCTCGCCTCATCGCTGCGTCTCCCGCTGCTCACAGTGCGTGAGCTCGCGCTGCGACTGGGTCGCTTGCTGTTGCTCCTCGTGTTCTTGCCGCTGCCGGTGCTCTTGTTGGCGCTGTCCTCCCACTGCCCCGTTGTGCGTCTTTCGAGCGCGATGGTGAATTCGTCGTCCAGCGGCACGGCGTCGTCGAGTTCGTCCTCGGACGGGAAGATGTCGCCCCGGCTGGAGAACGAGTCGGTGGTGTGGCCGCTCGTATGCGTATTACTGCGCGCGCGGCGGTGTGTCTTGTAGTCGCTTGCGTGGTCCTCCTCGCTGTCTTCGATGAGGGGCTGTCCTTCCTCGATGCTGCGGCGCAGTGCGCCCGGGTGCTCGGTCAGGTCTGCGGCGCTGGGCTTGTAGCGCAGGCCCTTGCTGCCGAGCTTGAAGGGGAGGCGGCCGAGGAAGCCAAAGTAGGAGGACGAAGGGATGATGGTTGGGTCCTGGCCGGAGTGGGCTTGGACGGCGCTTTTGCGTCTGTTGGCGTCGAAGCGAGGATCGCGCGCGCGCTGGCCGTAGCTCATTGCGCGCTGCCTGCCCGGCTGCTGGGTTGCGCCGTAGTTGCTTGCGGTGCCCAGGAAGCGCTCGAGGTTGTCGTTGCCCCAGCCGAGCAGGCCATCGTTCTCGTCCTCCTCCCAGTCGTCGTAGAAATCGAAGCTGAGCTCCGCCCGGCCGCGCGAGCGCGCTCTGTTCCGGCGACGGTCGTTCGACGAGGGGAAGCAAGGCGCGGTGATTGCATTGCAGCAATTGGTGATGGTGGCGAAGCACGGGTTGACGTAGCTCTGAGTGAAGCCGTAGATGTTTTCCTGGGCGGCCTCGTTGGCGTGCTCAATGTTCTCCGAGATGTGCTGGATAGTGCGGTTCCAGCGTGGATCACCGCGGCGGTACATGGTGACGGAGCCTCCGGTGGGCTTCTATTGCGAGATATTGTCCGAATTTGGCTGCGGCTGCGCGGTCGGCGCATTGGCTCAGGTCATCGGCGGGCGCATAGATGAATGGGGGCGCGAAGCGAGCCGGCGAGCCGAGAGCTGGGGCAGTAAGCGGTGGTGAGATTGTTGAAGGCTGCCACTCCGCCGTTAGATGATGACGCTGTCCCTTGCGGAACATTCACCCTAGCTTCGAGCTTGGCCAGCCACCCCACGCCAGTGCACTACCCCACGTCAAGCCTCAACACCAAATAGAATCTCTCGCCATGCGGTATATCCGCTTCCTCAAAACGCCTCGCATCGTCACCGAAAAGGGCACAGGCAAGAGCCAAATTCACTGTCTCGTCACCATCACATCTGATCTCGGCGACTCGTTCTTTCCCTTTGACGCCGAATTAGTCGCCGAACTTATCAATTCTCAGGATGACCACATCTTAGTATGGCGAACCGTGGCATGGGTTGGCGGCATGCGGACCCTTGCCATCACCCTGCCGTTGAAGAAATCTTATGCTTCGAGACCCTTGCGAATGCGCGTTGGGATCGAGCAAAAGGCGCAGTATGATACATTTGAGAATCTGTGCCAGGCAGAATCGCAGGGTATTGTGTCAGCATGGAGCGCTGAGTTCAATCCAAATGGCGTTAAGGAAGCAGTCAAGCTTGTGGAAAGGAGATTCAAAGTGGCGCAGAGAGTGATGAGTGTCTGGGAAGAGACGGGCGAAAGCATCGCGCGACACTTGTGGTACGTCTTGTCTCTTCTTCTTGATTCTTGTAACTGACGATACTGAGGGACGCTGGCATAACGCTATCCTGCCGCATGGCCGACCTCGAGTCCAAAGAGACCGAGCTCTGCAAAGCCTTGAACTTCACAGCGCACGATTCGGATTCAGGCGCAAGTCTAAAAGTCCTGGAGCTAGGCACGGGCTGCGGCATAGTCGGCATGACACTTGCATCTGTAGTTCCAAACTGCAATGTTCATCTCTCAGACCTACCCGAAGCGCGCGAAATCATTGAGAGGAACATCATCTACTACAGCCTGCAACTGACAAACGGCTCGAAATTAACTTTCGAAGAATTGGACTGGGACAATGAACTACCCGCACGGTATGTACGTCCAGGTGGCAGGGTCGACTTGGTACTGGCATCAGATTGCACCTATAATGCAGATAGTAGGTACGTACGATAATCACTGATCTCGCATAGCAGTCATCGCTAATGTTGTCTCAGCCCAGCGCTCGTCAACACATTACGGCGGCTGGCCGATATAAACAACACGCTTGTTGTTGGGATAGCAATGAAGATGCGGCACGATAGTGAGCGCGTGTTCTTCGATCTTATGGCCGAAGCCGGGTTCAAAGAGACAGCGCTGTTAGAGTACCCACTTCCTGGGGATCTTGCGTTGGGCGAGGACACAGTGTATTTGCACGTCTATCGTTACGCACCTTGAAGTGTGAGTGCAGACGTCACGATTCTGGATGTTACGAAGAGACATTGACAAAGACCGGAAATCTTAGGATAAACCATTCGTCTGCACTTGCTAAGCGCGCAGCCAATCTGCTACGTTGGGAATGAGGACCAACGGAGCGCCGCACGGCCTCACTTGTGTACGGTGTCGTGCACCTCTATATAAAGCGTATTATGTGCCTTTGTGGGCAGCTTCAAGTTTCGGTCGTTCGAATGCGTGTATTTGATGGTGACTCTCCAGTATGTATCCTACCTTCTGATACGACCAGTGCTGTCTAGTTCTCTTGATCCGTGGAGTAACACTACTTCGTGATCTCGCGAAGTAGCTCAGTAGTCCTCTCCTCCACCATCCGAACATCGCCCTCAAGATCATGCTTCCAAAGCCACTCGAATCTGCCACTGAGATCTTCGAGTGCTTCCTCGATGCTCAAGTCTGTGCCAGTCTTCGGATCCTTCAAGTTGTAGATCTCTCCACACTCTCGAGCCGTGATTACTTGCTTCTGCGCTCGTGGTCGGCGAATCTCGTCGTACGCTTGGAAAGCTGCTTCAATTGCTCTTGTTCGGTTTGATGATGGCGTGTTGCGAACACCTGATGGCAGAGTCGTGTGTAGCTTTCCGAGGGCGTGGGTAAGAATGAGGGCGTCTTCAAGAGCTTGACCAGCACCAGCGCCCTGGTGTGGTCCGCTTGCGTGTGCGATGTCACCAAGGAGGCAGACCAGAGACTTGTAGTAGGTGGCTGTGTTGGGGTGATCAAAGATTGCCCACTGGATTGGCTTGACGAACTGGGTGATGTTAGACGACCGCTTGGCTTCCTGAACTATGGGCCTGCAGGAAAGGAGCAATTTTAAAAAGGCCTACTGAGTACAACGGTTTCCAATGAGCTTTCGGCATTGTGATACTTACTTCCAGCAGCCTCAGCAGTCGATCATCGAGTTCGATGTCTGAAAAGTCTTCCAACATGGTCTTTTTGTCAACCTCACGTGTGTTGCCGGCATGATTCCAAGGCTTTGGATCTCTCTTGAAGGCAACAACGTTTACCTGCTTGCCTTCACTGATCGGATACGTCGAAACATTCGATGCCCTGCTCATGTACATTTTGGCGTCAGTACTCAAGTCTCCCAAAACCCGTTTCGCGTCCTCGATGGATATGATGGTCCGGTAGACGTATTTGTTCGTGTATCGCGGTTCGACGGAGTCCGGGTATTGCTCATCAAGTACGACGCGCCTCTCAAGGCCTTTGATTCCACTGCACCCTATTGCTGCTGCATGTGTTGCGATGGTTCCGTCCGCGAAGGTCAAGGTGACTTGGTCCTCTTTCTGCACGATCTCAGCAACAGTTCTCCCGAATTGAACAGCGTCCTTATCGACGAGGCTCGTCATGATGTCCAAAAGGTCCTTTCTGTGAGCACCGGTTCGCTCGAAATATGGCGCTCCCCAGTCACCATGCCCCCACCAACTTTCTCCCTCTCCCAAGCCTCTCTCCATGCGCATGGCCTCCATCATGACGTGCTTCTTCTCGGGCCTCAGATTCCCAGTAGCTATGTCCATGTACATGTCGCGGAAGCGCTTGTCGATGAGGTCCATTGCTCGTAGACTGTTGGGCCCAAGGCCAACGCCAGCGCCGATGGTGGAGAATGCCGGTGCCGATTCGTATATGGTAAACGGGATCCTGTGATGAGTGAGGCCTATTGCGAGCGCGAGACCACCTATCCCTGCGCCAACAATAGCAAAATTGAAATGTTGGTCTGCCATGGCGTCAGACTCGCAGACCGAGAGGGTAGGATGAAAACGGTGCTGGTGAAAATTTCTGATCACTGAGCATCTCCAAAGTATTAAGTGGTATCACCTTCATCGCCGGATCGATATAAGTGACGCGAGAATCCAGGCCATTGGCGGCCTGATTGCGAGGCGCTCAAGGAGCCCAACTGCGTGAGGGCGCTTTGATAGCTGCGTACAGTGAGCCCCCACCCGCACATCCCCACGGCCCCACTGGACCAAGTCATAATCAGAAATACGGAGGCAGCATGGGAGGGTTGTCGGATCAGGGTTCGAACAATATGGAAGCATGCAGCCGATTATGAGGCCTCATCTTGAAGGCAGTGACGGGTGGTCGACAGGGCGGCGTGGAACAGTCGAAGATGTTTTTGTGCTTGGGCTATGAGAATCACCAGCGGAAAGTAGTCGCTCTCGGTGTCGGATTCGTCTTGTCGCCCAATTTAAGTTGGAGTTTCATATTCCGCCAATTAGAACAGCCCACTTCTGGTGTGATGGCCACAGATTATCGCCTTGAGAAACGGCTTCGATACGAGAGATCGCCGAGAGGTGCCACGAGTGGGAACGTCCGTTGCGGGCTGATCACCGCCCGCACTAGGAGTGCAGACTTCAGTCGTGTTGCAGCTTGAACATGGCTGTAGTCTCGATGCGAAGATAGTAGGTGCTCTGCAAGTCTGATCAGACTGCGTTCCCGGAAAGAAGGTGCCAGTGACAGCTATGCGATCATACGATCCCCTTTCCGACATAGCAACGAATCATACTAGGCAGTGATGGGATGCTGGCTTAGCGTTGCGTGTCGATGCGATTGACATCATGGACAGATGGCACACATGCAACTATCCGGCCATTCGTGCATAGCTGACTTCAGCATCCCTGTTTGTAGCCAAATGAGAGCTACGTTGCCAAACCACAGCTTCGTCTCATCGGCAACGCACTGGACGCGGTAGGCAAGTTTTGAAGGGTCGAAGCCACCGAACCAATGTCTGTTGGCAGGTATGACCAGCTCTGGATTTGACACGCGTTTGCCGTCCGCTTTTGAAAAGAGATCGCAATGTACGCCGAGGACAGTACGAAGTTTATGGCGACGCCTACCTGACACGGCCTGCAGATTTTCACCAGACGTCCGCTTTTGGGCAGCGACCAAAATCCAGATCAAAACGTGACTGACTCGCGGAACAGAGCTCTAATCACTACTTTGACATCGATATGTCTAACCAGCTCCACCATCGAAGAGTTCTCTGGGCTGCTAGAAGATGTAGGAAAATCTGTCAAGGCGGAGTAGTCGCTGGAGCAGCTGCGTGCGTGACATCTAAAATCGCTCGGAGTCCGGTCGTCATTTGAGGATCCCGCAGGAGGCTTGAAGAAGATTGTCACAGGCTTTCACGTGGCCTATGCAGCTCTGAGCCGGAGTGGCGTCTCCGTAGTATCCAGAAGCGGATTGGAGCTTGGCTGACACGCACCGTATTCGCTCATGGTGTCGTATGCAGCCATGGTCGTCGAAGACTTTCAAGTGTATGGCAAAGGCATTCTCATGTTCGACGGGAGGGATCCGAAAATCGGGCGGGCCGGACATCGACGGTCGGTTCTGACAGGCGTTTTATTCCATGGAGGTGAATTGAGAAGTCACAACTCATGGGTGAAGCTGCTAGACGTCGGGACACCAGAAATTCTCTCTTTGGAGATATGCATGGCGCGCCCTAGATAAATATAATTTCGCTGCCGGGAAAGTTGTCGGAGAATTGGAGGCACATGGCAAAATCCGGGGCAAGGCGACCCCATGTTCCTGCAGCCTGCAGGTCGCCGATAACATCCCGATCTTCCTCGAGACGGCGCGTAGTTGAACTGTGGACTGCCAAAAAGTGGTCTAGCCCATGGGTATCGCCGTACCGCATCTCTTATGAGGCCCTGCATTTGACATCCGCCGGAAGGCTGCAATCGCATTGCTCGATTGACTTCCACCCACGCGCCTCCAATGCTCTCCGCCGCCGTGGACCGCCGCTGCCTCGCCAATCGCTCGTCGCCGCCATGATGATGCCGACCGCGCCAATGACATCGAATTCCACCTCTACTTCGACGCCTATAGCTACAACGAAGCCGACGGCAACGACGACGAGTTCGCGCAGAGTGCCGCTCGACAAGCGGAAGCGCACAGAAACCTCGTGCGATAAGTGCAAGTCGCGCAAGCAGAAGTGCAGGAAGGAACCCGGGCAGGATGCGTGTCGATACTGCATCCTTCATAACATCGAATGCTTGACCACACAGCCGCGCAAAAAGCGCCTCTATGGCAGCGTCGAAGGTCTAGGGAATCGTTTGGCGCTACTGGAGGCGCTTGTGAAAGGACTGTTGCCCGAGGCTGACGTGACTGATCTGGATGAGTTGCGACAGCTCGGCAGTTCGCTGGGTATCTCGCTGCCAGGCTCAGGCGAGGGTGAGGGAATCGGCGAGCGGGACAGTGGGAGCGACAAAGAGGGAGATGACCCTGCTTCTCTTCTGCCTGACCAGCAGGGACAGGTCCAGTACATTGGCCCTGCCAGCTCGTTCGCCTTCCACTTGAAGCTGCGATCGTTAATCGGCGCAGACGCCCTGCGCTCTTTCGTGCTCTTTGGCAGGAATGCCGCAGACGCAGAACCTATCGAGCCTGGCGACGCCCGCAATAATGACCCCCACAGCCTCTCGACTCCGGGTGCAACGTCCAACGTCGACCATAGCTCGCCTTCTGGCGCTCGCGCCGTACCTCACGCGCAGCCGCACGAGGTCCCCAGCCTCGAGTCGCTCATTGGGGCCTACTTCGACCACATCAACCCGGACTTTCCTGTGCTGTACGAGGCAAGCTTTCGTGAGGCGTACGAGGGATGGCTCTTGGACCCGGGAAATGCCGATCCCGCGTGGTTGTGCAGCTTTCTCTGCGTCCTGCTGTTGTCACGGCGTGTTGCAAGGATTACGTTCCAAGAAGACCAGGAAAAGCTGTGGTGGAGGAGGGTGCAAACGCTCCTGCCTGTTGTGATGTTTACCTCGAGCGTCATGGCTGTGCAGGCGCTCTTGCTAGCCTCACTTCACCTTCACAACACGAACCACCGCGATGCTTGCTGGAATCTCACCGGCACAGCAGTGCGCATAGCGTTCGCCATTGGCTTGCATCAGGACAAGGTGAACACCATGCAGGCACCGCTTGCTCGAGAGTTGCGCAAGCGGTTATGGTGGACTTTGTATGCCTACGAGCAGATGCAGGTATCTTCTTACGATCGACCGAGCGCTATCGAGCACCCTGGCAGCAAGATCAGCTGTCTTAACGAACGGCTTATTGGCTCTGATCTGCACAACCCGCCCGAGTACAGCCAATGGTACAATCGCTTAGTTGTGCACCTGGGTTCTGCGTGCCGTGCACCGAAGACAGTCCGAGCTAACTCTAGCGACGAGTCTTATGTCGGACCCTTGTCACCTGCGGCAGGAGTACTTCGAGATATGGAGCGATGGCGGGATCTGCTACCTCAGCATCTGCGGATGGCGGCACTTGGGTCGAACCCACCTGCCTTCCAACGACCCATTTTGATGCTACACGGCTTGTATCACTACACCGTGATTGTCCTGTGCCGCTCTGCTCTGCTCACTCGCGCCAACGTACTGTCCAAAGAAGGGAAGGACGCTAAGAACACAGCTCTCATAACCATGGCAGACTCCTGCTCAGACTCAGGGCGCTCATTGGCTCGCATACTCCTCAAGCTTGAGGGCATAGGAAGATTCGATGCGATCACGTGGTGGGATATTTGGTACGCATTGGCATCAAGTTCGGTACTGGTCATGGACTTGGTCTGCATGAACAAAATCACCGGGACGGATATGTCTGCATCTCGCATTCTACTGTCACAACTGGCCGATTTGGCACAACGGCACAAGCGCAACCCACACATGCCAGGCACCATTCAAAAGTTTGCATCTATCGTACCGGAGCTCCAATCCATGGTCAACGCAATGAACACTTCGAAATCACCCACATCGACCGTATCCAAGGCAGAGGTCGCCAACCACCCTAGTCACGAAAGCTCACGGCCGCCACCACAGCAACCACAAGAAGTTGTCAGCTATCCGTTCCATCAGTCTTCGACGAACAGTGGCGCGTATATGTTTGCGGACAACGTACCTGGACGATTCTATCCGGAGCAGCCGTACCCTGGCCCGGCGTATTCTACTGCACGATTCGACCGCAACACTCAAATGAGCTTCATGGATTTCACAATTAATAATATACATGACTGGAATTGGGGTGATTTGGGCAGCCTGCTAGGGAATGAGGGCGTGCCTAATGGACCGCTGCCTAGCCAGCCTCCATCAGGGCCCTTGCCACCTCCACAGCAATGAAGAAGTAGCGATGTGCCAAATGACGGTCATGGATAAGGAGTCTGGCATCTGTTTCGAACGGTATTACCCATGGACGGCGCATCATTCATTCCACCTGCATCAGCGCATCTTCTTTTTATGAATACAAGCATATGTGGTACAGCCACACATTTCTCGCATTGAATACCTCTTTGAGTTTGCGTGGCTACAGTCAGAAGGCAGCAGCGTATATCAAGCTCAGTTCTGGTGTGGCATTACCTGCGCTTACCACCTAGACTCCTGAAATCGTTCGTAAGTTCGCTGACATAGGACCCAACTGCAACAGTCTACGCACCGGACACCTTCATTTCCTTCATCCGACCCGTCACAATCGGCCCTTGCGTACGAATACGCTACACGCGTACATCTACATCCTGTCTCTAGCGGCCAGAAATAACAATCGATCTGACGGATGTACCGGCTCGCCAGCATTCAAGCGGAGAGATCCACAGACAAGCCTCGACACAGGAGGCTCATCCCAGATCCGCAAAAGCTTGGCATCTATCATAGCCAATTGCAGCGCCGCGACACGCGTGGCAGGGCTGATTCCGAAGGGTTCAGACCGACCAAGATCCTCGTTTTCGGTTTTCTGGCGTCGCATTCGCACTCGCACTTATCGCTCTTGGTCGTTGCAACACCAAAACCTCGAAACAGATGCGGCGGAGTCGACGGTGTTATTACAATGCTTCGTCAACACCAAACCGCCTCAATGGATGAAGCAGTATTTACTGGACTGATCCTGCCCAAGATTCAATCCTCCACACCACACACCCAACACCTCTTCGACTTCGACACCAGCCACGAAACACAACTTGTGTGGAACTACTCCTACGTTCGTCATCGATTCAACGAAACACACGCCGCCAAAAAACCATTCCAGAAAGGACCGCCACCTTTTAACAGCTATGGCCATCCTTGACATCCTCAACAAGCCCGTGTTCGCCAGCCGATTCAAGCTACCTCTTCATATCGTCACCGGTATCCTCGTCGTCATCGTCATCGGACTTTCTGTACCACGGCTATTCATGAAAAATCAGCCACGGACCAGAGCCGGCACTATCGCCCTTGGAATGGTACGCACCATCTCCGCATAAACCAGCTCATCACGCTGACAGCCTCTAGGGAGCCAAATCGCTCATCCTTCTCACATACATGCTAGCGGTGGAACACATTCAGAAGCTCAAAAGATGGCACAGTTACAAAGCCAACGTAATCATAAGCTGTCTTGAGATCGTCTTCTGGGGCGCCGTTGCATTCCTCGTCTTTCAGGGCAACCTAAAAAGATGCGAAGGTGTAACGTGCTATCTCAGCTGGGTCACGGTTGGCATTGCTGTTGTCATCAAGTCAGTCACTGTCTTCATTCTGTCCTTCGATCCTTACTGTAACGAGACCATGCTGACAATACATTAGCCACCTTGAGATCTACGCCTCAGCAATTGCGATTCGAGAGTTCCGCGACTACCGCAAGATGCGCAACGGCATGCCTCTTTCCTCTGTCATGAGCCGCGGGACGGATGAAGAGGAGATGGTACATAGGTCTCCTCCAGCGCCAGAGACAGCGTATCAGGGACGCCATGAGCATCGCCATACTGATTCCCCAAGGTATCACGCGCAGCTCGTGCACGGCAAGCAGTAGAATATCACCCAGGCTGGAGGTAGACAATGGCGATTGGCAAGAAAGTTGAAGCTACGGATAGCGTCGAAGCCGAGACAGATAAGGCGTGTGTGAATTCATGAGCTTGGTGTAAAAGGACAATTGACCGCGATATAGACGTATAAGTTCAGATCAAGAGACGACAATAGAGGCAAACAAGAAAGACTCTCGAAGCTCCCCATGCCATACCTCTACTTACGGTCCACGATTGTAGAAGTGGCTACCAGGCCACTTGCAAAAGTTCTCATACCCATAGCTCGCCAGATTGTTTCCCTGAAATGTACGGCTAGTCGCCCATCCCGACCTGTATCCCTCACACCGGTTTGTTTATTCCAAAATGTCGACTGCCACTCAGCAGCCATACACCTGAGCGGCATGGTCTTCAAGTTGCAGAAGTAGGCCACCGTGCACCCGCAATTGGAATAGTAGTCGCGTCCAGCGCCGACAAATGCTCCTGGGCCGCACTGAGCGCACAAGGCGGAGTTGGCGCGGTCGGTGTCTACATTGTTGAGGGCGTCGCCGCTGCAGCCGCCGTAATTGTGGTTGTCACGTTTTCCCGTCGATGTGAGAGACTTGGTATACGCCATCGACTTAACCCTCGGGAATAGTGAAGCCAAAGACTGGGGGTAGAGGAAGGAGCAAGTGGCTGAAGTGCATGTCGACGGCGTTGACGATGTAACAAGCTTGAGATTCTCAGGCTGGACTATCGCTGGGTTTCCTATCTCTCCGGGAGATAGCCCTAAAGTCTACAGTGGGCCTACTCCCTGGTCACTGAGGCGTCCAGAAGATATCCAATCGCAAGAGGAATTGAGGTAAGCACGACAGTGAATCCAGCAAACCATTCACTTTTCACGTTTTGTTGACCCATCGACACGCGCCGGTCAGTGTCACTCGAGGTCAATATCTATAATCTCTGACGGTCGCCACATGGCACGAAGGCACCTTCCCTGACTGTCCTCAGGCAGTGCACTGTGGTCCGGAGACGATCTAATGAAGGCTTGAGGAGAGTGTTCTATTGCTTACCGCAAACATGCTTCCCCGCAACGTAGGGTTAGTATGCCACCTCATTGGCGCATAATCCTTCCGCATGACGGCTATTCGAAAGGCAAATATCTCAATGCTCTCTGCAAAATGGTCTGTCAATATTGAGGCGTCAAGAACTCAGCCAATCTGGTTGTTGTAACTATAATTTCTCGGGACTTGCAGTTGCAGTCCAGACGATGATCGAGGGTGGCTCCGATGCACTAAGTTGTGTAAGTGGAGCCAAGCTGCCCTTCAGCTTCATCTAGCGCCGTTCTCGCCAGCACCCCTTACAGCTCTTTTTGCATGACAAGGTAAGCATTGACCCCTCAGGATCCGGCAGAGTCTCCTTTGAAGTCTTGTCTCCAGCAAGACAGGACTTCAAACTTGCTGGAGACAAGACTTCAAAGGCAGAAAGAGAGCCGCTCGGCAACCCACTGTTCCTGCCGGCTGTGCTCAAGTGGGAGCTGCTTGCAGGTCGAATTCAGGTTGTATGACGAACTCGTGCGTGGTAGACATTCGCGGCCTCAAGACTAGGGTAAAGTGAGGAAGTTCGAGAACCAGACTAGATCGAGGGTCGAGTCATCCATGAATCTGGATGTTGACGACATGAATCATATCTTGCTCCAAGTGCTTCAATTTGGTTCCGAGTTGGCCGATTTTCTCCGCGGAGTCGTTGGAACGGGTGCAGGGTTCATCGTTCCGTCGGGTCCAAGATCCTACCCGTGAACGTGTTCGGAGGTTTGTGCAGCGCAGCAGCGGCAATTCAAATTATTGGAGACAGCTCGTGACGTGCTGCAGGCGGCTGCATCGCCGACGGCAAGCGCACTTGTCAGGCGATGGAGTAGTTGAGACCCTTCACCTCGCAACGGGAGTTCCTGCTGGCAAACTACACAGACCGCACGCTGCTGTTTATTTGTATCTGCTTCTCTCTTCCGTCTTATCACAACGCGCAGTGGCCTCATCCGAAAGCCCAATTGGCGCCCACCTACAAGTCCTTCTGCAGTAAACAGACCGCGGGCCGAATGCCCAGTCTCGACGCACGAGGGCGCTCCTTCCTGTCCAGAAATTGAGCAGATTGTAGTCCTGAGAAAACCCGCGGCATTGCGCTTCGAAAACTGCCCCGCGTAGAGAACGTCTTCCGAATCGCCTGCCTTCTGTTCCAAGACTAGCCGAGGCTGACATCACCGAGACGTGCACACCATGTAGACTACTTCGCCCAGCCGCAGTATTCCTTTGATCCTGCAGTCGCATACGCACAACATGACACGCATTATCGTGACACAGCTACTTATTAACAACAAGCTTGTTCCAGCGAGCGACAAAGGCTCCTTCGAGCTCTTCTCTCCGCACACCGGGGATGTAGTTGCAATAGGTAGTCTCCACATTCGATCCGGCCATCTGTAAACTTTCCTGTAACTAACGGATGTTCAACAGTTGCGGAAGCTACACGCGACGATGTCGACGCTGCTGTAGACGCTGCTCAGACGGCTTTCCCAGCATGGAGCGCTCTTTCTCCACTGCAGCGCGGTGCGCCGCTGAAGAAGCTAGCTGAACTGCATCTTCAAGAGAAAGATGAGCTTGCTCGACTTGATGCCATATCTATGGGAAAGCCAGTCAGCACTCATGGCATCGATGTCAACTATGCTGTTACCCAGTACAACTACTTCGCCGAAGCTGCGTACCCGCAAGGCCATACTAGTTTGAATACGCCGGGCTTCTTGAACATGAGTCTGCGACAGCCATTCGGCGTTGTGGCAATAATCATACCCTGGAATGCGCCTTTGATCTTCTTCGCTAAGAAGGTCGCACCGGCGTTGGCAGCCGGCAACTGCGTTGTGGTCAAGTCGAGCGAAAAGGCGCCTTTAACAGTGAGTAATGTGACAAAGCTCATCTGGCCGGTCTTTGCCTTGAACTATCGCTGACCTATTAGGTAGTCGTGGAAAGTATCGCAGTGGATCGAGAAGTGCGGCTTCCCTCCTGGTGTGATCAATGTGCTCTCAGGTCATGGTCAGACTTCAGGTCAAGCTTTGTCTGAGCACATGAAAGTCCGCGCTCTCTCCTTCACAGGGTCAACACGGACAGGTCGCGCTATTGCAATCGCTGCAGCCAAATCTAATCTCAAGAAGGTCGTCTTCGAACTTGGCGGCAAGTCGCCCTCGTTAGTATTCCATGATGCGGACATCGAGCAAGCCGCGAAAGACATCGAGCTCAGCATCAACTCCAATTCTGGTCAGGCTTGTTTCGCCAGCAGCAGGATCTACGTACAAGAAGGTATCAAAGAAAAGTTCATCGAAGCCATCACGCGAATTGCGAAAACAAGAAAGCTGGGGGACCCAACAAAACCTGGCATCAATCACGGTCCGCAGGCAGATAAGGCTCAGTACGCCAACGTACAGAAGTACATCGCACTTGGCAAGGACGAAGCAGGCTCCACAATTGATACTGGTGCTGGTGTGTCTAATGACGAAGCATCCCCCCACCACATCCACCCCGTAATCTTCGCCGATGTACCTGAGGATTCTCGCCTCACAAAGGAAGAAGTGTTCGGCCCCGTTGTGATTGTGAATTCCTTTTCTACCGAAGAAGAAGCCATAGCCAAGGCAAATGACACCGAGTTCGGGCTTTACGCATCATTGTATACCAAAGACCTCGAACGCGCGCTCAGAGTGGCGAAGAAGCTGGAAAGTGGTATGCTAGGTGTTAACTGTACCAGTCCAACAAACAGCTGGGATTTGCCATTCGGTGGTTGGAAAGGGAGTGGTACGGGAAGGGAAAGCTTATTAGAGAGTATGGAGCACTACTTAGAAGTCAAGAGTGTGTACGTGAAGGTCAACGGGATTGGCGAGTGAGCTACTTTAGGGGAGGATCAAAAATGCGCTGGATATCGCCTGCACAACCAAGGTACTCTAAAAATAATATGAATGTCTCACAGCTCCATTGAAGTCAACGTCTTTGTTCGACAAAATGTCTCTCACGACCGAGGCAGATGTGAAAGAGCATCGTGTAAGAGCCGTACATACCGACAGAGGTATTTTCACTGTTTAGATCAAGGTTTCCATGCAGATCTAAAAGATGGATCTCGTTGAGCCAATTGGCAACACCAAACCACCCCTACGCGATGTTGTCGGACTACAGCGACTTCCGCAGCCCCTACACAATACCTTACCATGATACTTACCAAATTATCCGTTCTTCGCCCTTTACAGAGCAGGATTGGGCAGAAGCATCAGACGCTGACGCACCAGCTGATGAGTGGGGAGACGTCGAATATGATAGGCAGATGCGAGCGCACCTCATGAAGGTGCACGAGAAGAGTTGCCTGATGGACCTCAGAAGGATCTGCAAGAGTTGTAATTTGAGGGTCCGAGGGAACAAGAACGAGTTGGTGGTGCGGCTTGCCAGCGATGATTTGAGAAAGATGTACAGCGGCGGCAATTAGTATATCAGATGTGTTGTTGAGGATTCGGTCTTAGGCGACAGTTGTTCAAGAATTATTGGAAAATAAAATCGTCGATGCACACTGTGTCATGACTCTATGTTGTCAATTGATTTGACGGCTACAAAAATCGGAGCCAGCAATGCCACTGCTTTATTCAACCTGTAGCAGGACCTCGAATTCAAATGGGTCAGTCAGCAGAGCATACTCATCGAGCGTCCTTGGTCCGCAGCTACCACTGCCCAGACCGTGGTGATCTGCATCCAACCTCAGGACAACCTCGTCCCTCTTCTTCTTCCTCAGCTCATGAGGGTGCTTAGCCTCAGCGACATCCTTCATACGGTAGTGACTGGCCTGGAAATCAAAGGTCTTCCTGTTCTTGCTATCGTTCTTGACATCAACAAATTGTGCCAGCAAAGATACTTTCCCGTCACCGATCCTAACCCATCGTGTATCGGTGCGATTCGAGCTTTCTTGAGGCACTTCATAGTCGACCCACAGCCCATCGATACTAGATACGTTGTACTTGCCAACGGGCTGAGAAAGCTTGCTGTCGCGGTAGGATTCGCCCTTGCCACGCCCGAACCATTCTACATTCTGGAACTGTGACGGGAGTTCCGTAACAAGACCGATGCGCGGAAGCGTACGTGGGAGGTTTTCGCCTTGCGGGATGCCGTTGACCCTGATCGATAAAGACCCATCGCCTTTGAATGTGTACAAGATGATGCTGTCGATCGACCAGGACAGAACTGGCGGAGCAATGCGCTGGTGCACCGTCACTTGGAGTTCTGAATCTCCTGGTTGCGACCATTCAACCTTGCGAGTGAAGCTCTTTGCAAGATTGAGCTTCTTGTCGTTCCAATCCCAGCCATCTTGGGGGATGTCGTTGTCGGTAGGCGCACGGAAAATGTCGAGTTCTGGTGCCTTCGAGATCATTTCGGTCGAATTTTGGATCCAAGACTTCAGTGTGCCGTGCAAGGTATCGAACGTCCATGTCGACTTGCCTCCAGAGACCTTAATGGTATTTCTTGTGGAATTTTCGACATCGAGTTTGCCGCTGAAGGTAGTCAATGTCTTCAGAAGTGGGGATGAGGCAATCGACACTTGTGCAGTGGCGACCTCAAACCCCTCCTCCAACCATGGCGTCCCATTCTTAAGCTGAAAAGATAGGCTCAGAATGCTTTCACACTCAGTTCCACTAATTTGTGGTAGGTCAATGTCGAAAGTCTGGCTCGCCGCAACTCCCGACGGAATCTCAAGATATCCAGTCTCGCTCTCTGCGCCAGACTCGGACACTACCGAGTACTGTAGTGTCAGGTGATCCAGCGTGACGAAGTCATATCGGTTGATGAACTGCGCCTTCTTGCTATCAGACTCGAGAAGCTGCACAGGCTCAATTGCTTTCTTGTATTCGGCCAAGCCAGCATTCGGGGAATGATCGGAGTTGACCAGGCCGTCCATGACGAAAGTGCCATCGTGCACTTCTTCGTCAAAGTCGCCACCATAAGCGTAGAATTCCTCAGATGTCTGCTTATCTTTGGTGAGGAGACCATGGTTGGCCCACTCCCAGGCGAAACCACCCTGGAGAGTAGGGTACTTGTAAAAGGCGTCGATATACTCCTTGATGTTGCCTGGCCCGTTGCCCATAGCGTGGATGAACTCACAGAGTACAAGAGGCTTTGTCTTCGTCATGTCCTCCCCAAACTTGACGATCTCATCGATCGGAGGGTACATCCTAGAGTACATGTCCATGGTCTCCGCGTAGATGTCCGCTTCATAGTGGATAGGTCTGCTGTCATCGTACGCTTTGATGTGGTTGTACATAGCTTTGAAGTTCTGGCCAAAGAAGGCCTCGTTTCCGAGACTCCAGATGATGATAGAGGGGTGCAGCTGATCTCTCTTAACCAGATGCTCGGCACGGTCAACGTATGCCTGAGTCCAGTCTGGGTTGTTTGTGGTCCACTCGGCAGCTTTAGCCCTTGTCAAGAGCTGTCGCTCACGAAAGGGAAGTTCACGCTCCTGACGTGAGAGTGCTGCATCGGCGATGCACTCGAATCCGTGACATTCCAGGTCAGCTTCATCGATCACCCAGAAGCCCATCTCATCTGCTAAGTCGTACAAGCGTGGGTCATTGAGCTGATGCGATGTACGAATGGCGTTGATGTTGTATTGCTTCATGGTCAGAAGGTCGCGCTTGAGAAAGTCGAGTGGAATGGTCCTTCCAAGCTTGGGGTGGTGCTCGTGGCGATTCACTCCACGAAATACAACGCGCTTGCCGTTGACCTTGATCAACCCATCTTTCATCTCGACCTGCCTGAATCCGACTCGGTGAGCAACATATTGAGTCGAATTCAGGGAAACCACCAGATGATACAGATTTGGTGACTCTGCAGTCCACTTGAGAGGGTCATTGACTGAGATTCTGAAATCTGCTGTTGAACCTGTGTTTGCGTCTAGCTCTTCTGAAGCGATGGTCTTCTGCTCAGCATCAAACAGCTTGACAGAGACCTTGCCGGCTCCACTGGTGTTGACTTTAATCTTGAGCTCCGCATCTACGTATGAGGAGTCAAGGAGAGTCTGAACAAAGACATTCTCGATACGGGCCTCACGAGAGAAGCCAACGAGGAAGACATCGCGAAAGCTAACGTGGTCAGTCGGCGCCAGAAGATGACAATTCAGAACTTACATTCCAGACAGCCACCATTGATCTTGGTCTTCAATGTACGTGCCATCGCAGTGCTGGTACACTCGTACTGCGAGGGTGTTCTCGCCGTCCTTGTTAACAACAGAGGTGATGTCGAACTCGTCGGGGTTCCTGCTGCCTTGGGAATAGCCAATTTCTTTTCCATTCACCCAGACATGGAAGGCAGAGTCGACGCCTTCGAATCTGAGGCGAATTTGTTCATTTTTCAGATCTTCTGGAACCTTGAATTTCCGTACATAGGAACCAGTCTCGTTCTCTGTGAATGGGACGTTTGGAGGATCGACTGGAATATGGTATTGGACGTTGGTGTATTGTGGTCCCTTTCCATAACCTTGAAGCTGCCACATGCCAGGTACTGTGATATCGTTCCATTTAGATGTATCGTACGAAGGCGCCTCGAAGCCTTCGGGTGCCTCAAAAGGCGAGTAGGCATGTTCAAACTTCCAAGTACCAGAGAGGCTGTGCGTCTTGGATTTGCTCACATCATATGTGAGAGCATCTGCCTCAGATGCATAGTTGTGGAAGTAGGCACGGACAGGGAACGTCCCTTTGTGCAGAACGCTGAGGTTGTTCCAATCGGGAAGATCTGCTGGTTGTGTGCCTGAAGCCATGGTGAATGTGTTTTAAGTCAAGAACGTCAGCGAGCGCAGTCGCTCAACTGATAAAATGCTATGCTGCTCCACAATACACGGAGTACTGTGTCCCGCACATTGTAGGCATAGACGGATCGGGAAAGCCGTCCGGATGCGCATGTCTGAGGCCAAGACTGTTGCTTGTTCCTCATGTGATCAGACACAGTGGTCGGGGAGTAGCCGACGGGTTGCAACGAACTCTTGCGCGTTGAGGCTTGTTCGAATCACGTCGGTGTTGGATCGGGCGGGGTTCATGCGAGATCGGCGGGATTACTACTGAGTATGGCTTAATCTCGGTACATTGCTCATTAGCCTTCACTGCTTTCTCTTAGCGCCAACATGTTTTCCTACGCGTTTTCCGCACTTTGGCCCACTATTTCTCCGGATCACTCCACGAATTCGTCTCCGCGCTCTCGTAGCGTAGCCGACACTTCGGGGACCTCTCTCCACATTTGTCGAAACAACTTGCCGCGACTCGCATGGCAGCAGAGAACGCGCACTTGCGAATCATGCCTGACTACAAATCCTGAGCCATTACGAAACGGCTACGACTTTCCGGGAGTCCCAGCCGCTACCTATCCTTTTCATAGCATTGCATCCGCTCGTCAAGGCGCCCTGTCTCTTTACTAACGTGTTTTTTGAGCTTGCCTGACCTCGACACGGCGGCACAAGCTCACTTGGCGCGTCGGCTGGCGGTCACCGACAAGCTTTGATGAGGAAGAAACGGGCATCGGTGCAGGTTGAACATGGCAGCTGCCTCGGCGTGAATTTCATGCAGCTCTACACACCCTATTTTGCGGAGAAGCCTGTTCGCTCACCAAGTCTATAAAGTGACCCACTCCCCGGATTCTGCTGTCGATCAGTTCCAACGGTTGCGCAAACTCAACCCCAACTCTTAGTTTGGAGGCTTTCAGACACAAAATGGCGGACAACAAAGAGAACATGGGTGCTGTCACTCACCAGCTTAGCGGTGTCGAGGACGACATGCGCAAGGGTGGTGATGTTCAGGAGAAGACTGTCGCTTCGGTGGCACTGGGTACGCAACGTGCACGTAACTAACACGAATACTACTAATATACTACAGCTGCTGCTCTTGAGGCTTCGAAGCCCAAGTTGTGGTCTAGGAACATGATTCATCTGTACATGATCATGGGTATCGGCTACCTTGTATCCACCATGAACGGTTTCGACTCGTCTCTCATGGGAGCTATCAACGCCATGAAGCCATACCAGACTACCTTTGGTCTAACTGGACAGGGTTCCAGCACCGGTATCATCTTCATCATCTACAACTTGGGACAGATCGCAGCTTTTCCCTTCTGTGGATTTCTCGCTGATGGCTACGGTCGGCGCATGTGTATCTTCGTCGGTTGCCTGCTCGTTCTCGTTGGAACAGCCGTTCAGGCTACTGCACACTCAACGGGTCACTTCATTGGTGGTCGATTCCTCCTTGGTTTTGGCGCTTCGATCGCCTCTGCTGCGGGACCCGCCTACACCGTCGAGCTGGCCCATCCCGCCTATCGAGGCACAATGGCTGGCATGTACAACAATTTCTGGTGGTTGGGCAATATCCTTGCTGGTTGGACGACCTACGGAACAAACAAGAACTTCGAAAATTCGTGGGCGTGGAGGCTCCCAACTGTAGTACAATGTTTCATCCCAGGCCTCATCATGTGCTGCATAATGTTTCTTCCAGAGACCCCCAGGCACGTATTTCTTGAGCTTTTATGCCGTTCGATATGCTAATCTGACGACCAGATGGTTGCTCGCCAAGGATAGACGCGAGGAGGCCATTGCGATCATGGCCAAGTACCACGGCGACGGCGACGAAAACCACCCTCTTGTCCAGCTCCAATTGCGCGAGATTACTGAAGACTTCTCAGTCACGCGTAATGATAACCCGTGGTGGGACTTCCGCGAGTTGTACAACACCAAGGCCGCCCGCTATCGCATTATGATGGTTATTGCAATGGCTTTCTTCGGCCAGTGGTCCGGTAAGCATTACGATTGTCTCTTAGATTCTCTGAATTCTGTAAATGCTGTTCTTGTTAATGTTTTGCTAACGGTAATCTGTAGGCAACAACGTTGTATCTTACTTCATGCCCGTCATGGTCGAGAAAGCCGGTATCACCGACCCGAACAAGCAGCTGCTGATCAACGCCATCAACCCCATCTTCAGTATGATGGGCGCTATCTATGGAGCAACTCTTCTCGACACGCTTGGGCGTCGCAAAATGTTGCTCGGTGGTTTGGCTGGTGCTCTTTTCTTCTACATCCTCCTGACCGCCTTCACTGCCATCGCGAAGCCCGCCGACGACCCTGCCTTCACTGCCACCGCGAAGCCCACCAACAACCTTGCGTACGGTACTATTGTCTCCATCTACTGCTTCGGTATCATCTTCGCCTGGGGCTGGACACCACTTCAGACCCTGTACGCTGTAGAGTGTCTCGAGAACAGGACTCGAGCGAAGGGATCAGGAGCCAACTTCCTCTTCCTCAACATCGCCATGGTCGTCAACACGTACGGTATTTCCGTTGGTATGGAGAAGATCGGATGGAAGTTGTACTTGGTTTACATTGCCTGGATCTGCGTCGAGATCGCGTTCATCTACTTCTTCTTCGTCGAGACTGCTGGAAAGACTTTAGAAGAGCTCAAGGAGATCTTCGAGGCGCCGAACCCCCGCAAGGCTTCCCTCAAGCGCGCTAAGATAGAAGTAGCTGGTGGACAAGTCCACAACGTCACGGACATGTAAGCTTGGAGGTCGCTCCATGAGGAAACATCCTTACTGCGCCACGCAAAGCTTTTAGGCTCAATTAATCTATATAAGTCGCTGATCTCACCAACATGGATGATGAGTAATGACTAAGTTTTTCACCCTGCATCAAAAGCTATGCGTCTGTAATCCAATTGGACTTGCTCCTGCCTGCCTGCCTAAGATATTTGTAGCATCATCACGTTCGTTGATCAAGTATCAAAACCACACCAACGCAATAAACGGTCCTAGAACCCGACAATCACAGAATCTGCAAGCCCGGATATGTCACGCCCTCTGTTCGCAGCTCCAGTGAACTCCCCTTGGGGCGCACTCCGCATCGCCGTCGCGCAACCTTCGATGCCGCTGCAAACCGAGTTGCCAATAATCGGGGTTGCCATCAGTGTCAAGGTTAGAGTTGTAAGAACAGTGCCGGAAGCCGTACCCAACATTGTAAAGGTTGTTATGAATCAAGAAGGGCTCCCGTGCTTTGAGAAGCTATGAAAATCAGATTTGCGACAAAAGTGCGGAACTATAAGTACAGCGGTTGCCACTGTCTCAAAAGGCAGCGCCGCTGCGTCGCTAGCTGGCGAACTGCATACGAACGTGACTGCCGTAACAACAGTGCGCGATGGAGACCCTACTACCATGACCACTGTTGTCAGTGGAGGTACGTCGTCAGCTGTGAGTCGAGTCGTAGAGCTCGGACCAGAACGAGGCGCTGTAGCACTGCCTTGGTCATGCTTAAATGGCATACTGGTGTTACTGCTATGGCCGCGTCAGCGATCGCATGAAGAAATTTCGGATTTCAATGAAAGCGCACAGCCGATATTTTGTGGTAGTCGAGTGACAAATGGAGCAGATGATTTACAGGGACCATACGTGAGGGCGGAGGCTGCGGTCCCTCAGGTAGCACGATTAGTGATGCGAGTATCAACGAGCTCTGCGTTTTTGGTGGAGGCTCTTTGTGCTAACAATTGCGGCCCCTCACGAGGTGTAGAGGTTTTCAGCTCAAAACATGGTCTAAGGCTTCAATATGTTGCGTCCAGTACCTGGAAACTTTTCGCCATATACAGCCTTGACATTGTATGGCTTCGATTTTAATAGAAGCACCTTGTACGGAATGATAGCGTAGGTCTCGCTCTGCAGAAAGACAAAGTCATCTTAGACAGTCAAACTGCCAGCGCATTTGTAAGTTCGGAACATTTGGTAGGGCAGCGGGGCCTCTCACCTTTCGCAATCACTTTCAACGAGACTGAACGTAGACAGTCCTTTCCTTAGAGACTCAAAAGAGATGCGCTTATGTTAGGTCTATCTCTTGGTTATCAGGCCGGCGCGGCGCTCTATCAGTGATCTTGACCTCAGCTCAACCTTTTTTCCGCGCAGCTGAACGCTTCTGAAGGCTTTAACAAGTACCAGGTAGTCTCACGAGACTGCGACCAAATACGCAGATCGAACAAAATCGTCATGATCTCATCACTTATCGACCTCTCTGTTTGACTATACAACATGAACATAAGTTTTCTTGATGATACTGTACCTGTCCTTGACACTGGTATCATTGCGGTCCCAGACACGGCTGTTCCGGAGCTTTGGCTCCCAACTCCGGTCTGTGCTGACTATGTGTCTGCTTTCGATCTGACCTTCCATGGACAATGCAACCGCGATGCCCTCACCGCCACTATACATAGCGCTCTGCAAGCTCTCAACCCTAGATTCGTGGTTCGACTTGGAACAGGTGCACAGAACAGCCCAGCCACCACCATAGAAACTCCGTATGCGGCGTTTGATCTGGAAGCCTCTTACCCGCTCTTCGCAAGCTCGACAAAAATTTCCCCTTAGACAGCCGAAAACACACAATACGCTCTAGGTAGGACGTTTCTTAAAGAAGCTTGCATGATCTTAGGTTGGGAGCGCGAAAGATTCAATTTCAGCCAAGCATCGTTCAAAGCCCCAAAGCCAGAACCTAGCATTGTAGCCATTGAGCCCAGATTGGCTCGCTCTGGATTTGTCGAACCAGTGTTCACTCAAAAGCTATTAGTGGGGACCATGGCGGGCATAGCGATTGGTGCCGCGCTCTTCTTGGCCAGTACCTTAGCCGGTCTCCGGTCTTGGGGGAGACAGAAAAGCGAAGATCCGCAAGATATTCAGCTTCAACAAGAAATATGCAAGACGTTGAAGATAATGAGAAGAGGGCCACCAACAGAATCGGGTTGGAGAACCGTCGTGCCACAGATGTCGAACTCGAGGGTAATCCACACCATGCTGTCGAGTTGCATGCACTGCTCAATATACACGAACTGGCACGCGGTAATGGAAATGATGTTCACAGCGAAGTGAAACCACAAGATGCTCTGTACGAGATGCCCAACACAAGTAGGGTTCGGACATAACAGCAAATCTATAGCGGTTTCTAACTGTCATTTGGTAGCTTTTTCTGACAGCTTACACGTTTGAAGTGTTGCCTTCAGGTGAGATGGAAGATCTGTGACTAACCACAGTGGGGCATCATAACTTTGGATCTTCGCATTGTGATGCTTAATGATCACCACTAGTTATTCCTCAATTTAACTTTTGAGTCACCTCAAATCTGGAATTACTATGTGTAGTCTACTAGGGGCCTTTGACCGGAAAAGACAATGCGAAGTGCCCCAACGGTTGACATAATGTAAAACTCTCCAAGTTTATCAGCGGAGTGTCTCACTTTAGGACCGCCACATCTCGGGCACCGACCTCGCGGCTCACAAGGCACCCACATGGCGGGAACGCAATTACGGTCTAGACGACGCACGTTCATTTGTCTTGTGCGCGGATCTCCTTGAGTGGGTATTCATGACCTATGCTGGATTCCTCGCGCCGCACTGTTCGCAACCCGCGCAACCAAGAATGTCTCGTTCAGCGGAGAGAGCGATCCAGTCACGGACACATAGTTGGATAGACTGACTTTGCGTTACTGTCTGACCATATCGGAATCTGTGCTTAGTCCGGTTGACCAAGTTTGGCCGTGTTCTTTATGACGTCTGACTTCCAGACTGTTTGCTCACCGGCTGCATGATCATCACGCTCTTGGCCCTTGATGTCTTCACCTCAGGGTCGGGGTCAAGCACCGCTCTGATTGGCGAGGTCGATTGAAAGTGTGAGCAGAGAGTGACAGCCGAAGGTATTGAGATTGTGTCGGATACAGTCCGTAGCCCGGCGTGTGTTAGCAACTTGGAAGCTCCCCGAGTATATTGGTATCGACAATGCTCCTTCCTCAACCCAGAGCCAGTTCACTGTCAATACATATTCCCACAAAATCACTGTGGCGGCTTCGACGACCACCTCCTCCAAGGAGGGCGGCTCATCCGCTGCCAATCGGCGGCGATACTCCGTCTGTCCCGGTGCTACCATTTCGGGACCCCGAGACCTCTTCTCCACTTCCTGCAACCTCACCCTCGATGTCTTCCACAAATATGCCACTGAAGGCTGACACGAAGACCTCCAAACAGCCGGACACCGTCATGTCACATACATCTACAACTTTGTCTTGGTATTCTCAAACTGAGGAGCCGACCAAGCCATCAAAGCAAGCAGTGACGCCGATCTCGCCTCTGGGGCCGCGACTGCTCCTTCCACAATCAGCGCAGTACTCATGCATCTCGCCATACTCGCAGACATCAGCTCATTTGTTTGACGTTTCTTACTCACCAATCTCAGCAGCATCAGCAACCTCGCCAGCTTCTCCACACTCGCCTTACAACCCCTTCCTCTCACCTCCAGCGCCGCGTCTCGCAACCGACCTCTTCAGACTAGCCTCACCTTTACTCTCGACATCACCCCTATCGATCTTTGACCGCGCCATCTCGCCTACCTTACCAACCTTCTTGCTAAGCAGGACGCCATCACCTGGCGCAGCGGATCAGCAAGTCACACTTCTAAGAACCGCAACACCGTGCATGATTGAGCACAGCACCCGGGAAGGTATGAATCCGACGTTCCTATGGCCAAGGTTACCGCCTCGTATCCCTCACGATAACCATACTTTGTCAGTACAACATGGTGAGGTCGAAGCGGAGCGGGTATCGGAACTGTGCCGCTCACCGCCCATAGCATCTCCTCCGTCACCACCTACCACTATAGATCAGCATGACGATTCCGAAGCAGCAGATGTTCATCGGAAGGAGATGAAGATCGAGTTCTACCATTTCCTCGCTGCTAAGCGTGCTGCTGCTTTGGACCGTCTCCCTACCACGTCTACGGGGAAGAGCGAGAAGAATCGGAGCGTAAAGGGATGGATGACACTGCTCCCAGGACGAAGAAGCAGGAACGTTGAAGGCGGTTGGACTAGACACAGGAGTCTTCGTGGGTGGAACGGTCTTGAATCTCGAGCTTGATCTTGATGAGACTTCAAGTGTATGCGTAGCCTTTGACTTGTTTGCTCGCGACGGCGACGGCATATGGCAGCTTCGGACATTGGCTCTCGATATACCGTAGTCGTTATATCGACAGCGGATGATGTATACACACATTCCGGGAAGTGGTCCTTTGTCTTCTCCGCGTTCTCGCTTGTTCCGCCCTCGGCGCATCGGGTCTCAAGCTGCAACCGACGGATCGACCGTATCTGTGCATTATCTCGCGCTGTAAGCTGACATGGGGTGGAGGCTAACGCGTCGCATTATATTTCTCGATGGACGGCGGACGCTAGTAGCGGAGGTACCTGCATGGGTCGACGTACGATGCTGGGTCTTGGTAGGGTCAGTTGTTCAGCATTGAGTTCAAAGATGGTGCTTAGTTCGGCGTACACATACAAAATTTGAATTTGCAATTTGGAGCTTATCGAACGTAAGAGTTGTGTACGTAATTTGAGGTAGGCGGTATCACGCATTGATGCTCTCGCCAAAGCCTGCCAGATTCAAGCGCGTCAAAAGCGTCAATGCTGCGTGATTTACAATGGCGATCAAAGCCGTGCGTCTTTACCAGACCTTCCGTGTGCTCTGTTGGCCATATGGCTGCCTTAGTTTCAAAGAAATTTTCATCACGTAAAGCGTACGAGTAGCGATGTACCCCGCAAATTCTGGAAGGCCCGTATACGATATTCTGGGGAAGGTCAGGAGTAGTGTTTGAGGTGGGCGTCAACCAGCTGGTCCGAGACACTGGAATTGATTCTCTCACGTAACAGCTCCATAATAAGACGGGCGGGAATGCATCCCAGAGTAGTCTTCATTGGAGATCTGGAGAAAATCTGGGGTGATCCGGCGGCGTTGCCGTGTTGGTGTCGTGATGCGGCTTGTGTCGGCTGATCGTGACTGTGCTTGAGGCTGAACGCCGCCACATAATCCTGCCGTCAAACTTGAGGAGCGGACTTCAACACTCAGTGCGCCTTGGGAGATTTTTGCACACAGGCAATTAGTGTTGTAGGTCGCGCTGACATGTTATCGAACCAGTGGCTGGAAGTGGTGTCTGAAAAATTTTCATGCCTCAGCAACGTGCACGAAGAACTCAAATGCGCCCCTGACAAGCCTCTTCCTGCAGGCAAACGTTGCGCGGCTCGATTTTTGAATCCAGGTTGTACAGAAGATTAGACCGGTGAACGATGGTAGCACCACACTTGTGTCCGAGCCTCAGGGTCAGCTACACGTGTAAGACACCAGCGCAAGGCATTTCGCAGGACGTCTGACCGAGAGGCATGTGCTTCCGAACCCTTAAGTACTCTCAAACCTTCCGCTGATCGACTGTTGGATACGTAAACTGTACGGTAGGTGGAAGAGAGCGCGATATTACGCTCACGACAGTTGTCGTGGTGTTGACAGTGTATGTTAGTGAGACGCGAGTGGATCCAAAGATCGTGGGTCTGTGGAAAGTCCGTGTCGAAGATCATGAGCTTAGACATCCCAACTGTCAGTTATCAGTGGAGCCGCCTAAACACGAGGAAAAGTGGACTGCCGAGCGTCTCTTTCGACGTCTTGCGATAAGAGTGATTCAACATTGCGAACCTGGATGCCTCGAATAATAATACCGGCGTTCCAGAGTGCAGAAAACACCTGTGGTCCGGTCCATACGAGATTCGATTTGATTGCGCACTAGACTGATCGCGGGCTGTACTTGGCGAATGGCAGCGACGCGAGTAAGCCAAATCGGCCATATTCTTGACCGCAATTGGCTGCATTTGGCCGGTGAACGTACAGTAGACGCAAGGCGCACTGTTAGGTCATGACGATACATGCAGAGATGTTCTGACGAGGGTCAGTGATCATTGATCTGCGACCGATATCAGTGACTGGAGAACGAACTGCTCAGCCTCTTATGCTAGAGTTACGCCTCAGAGGCAAATCCAAGCCCCCACGCGCTGATAAGGGCTCACCGAACATGGTGTTTGGCGATGTTGAACGCAACTGAAACAGGCGCTGCGTGCCTGATGCAACGTATCCGTGTACACGGCAACAGGGTCCAATGTACTGCAGGTATCGCGAGACAGGCGCCCAAACAATACACCACCGCGCCGCGCGATCTATAGCGTTGACTTGGCTGATCCGGGGTAAGATTTTAACCTCGGTGGCTACAACCGCGTGTTCGTGTGAACAGGTGAAAGACATGAGATGTCCCAGCCGCCACCTTCTCAATTGTGACAAAGACAAATGAGAGGAATGGTGGTGATACGGCGGCCAAGCGAGCGATATCCTTATTGGAGCTGATTGAGACCATCGAGCTAGCCGAAGGCGGCAGGTGCACATCGTAGGCGAGGGACGGGGAAGGCACACGTGAGCCCGGCTAGGTTCAGCACGAAGCAATTCGTTCCTCATTCCCTCCCAATTGCTTGGCTATATTCGCAGCCACTGGGGCCGCTCTTCTCGAAGGTCGCTGCAGTGTAGCGCGCGCCGCGGTAGGGTCCATCTTATCTGCAGTCTCGCGCCTAAGATGGTGGACATGCCCGGACGGGCAGCTGACAAGGAAAAGGCGTTCCGTCTGATGAGTGAAAGCGTCCGCCGCCGACGAGAAGCGGGTCAGCCAAGAAGTGCCCAGCAGTTGCTGCGGTTCTGGAAGATTGCTGGAACGCGGTGCATATGGACGAGAGGCGCCGTTATCAGTCCCTGTTGGGCTTCATCTCCGCTCCAGACACCTGGTCTGACCAACGGACCTCCCCAGAGTCCACAGTAATCCTCGCTGGACTGCCCAGCACTCCCCGCCACCGATGCCAATGCGCAGAATGTCCCCGCGACGGCAAGAGCCAAGCATCGCCGAGCGTCCACCCCTGCTAGCGCGCCCTTGTCCAACGCTTCTTCGACTGGCAGAGCTGCCATGGTCGTGTGCGTCAGCCACTCACGTCTGCGCGCGAGCGTATCAGCCCGCTGCCTTCGAGTCCCGGCCGCCCACCGTGCCCAGGTGAAGGATGCGCCGGCCATGTGCCAAGCCTTCACTCACTTCGTGCGCCATCCAGAGGGGATCGCTACCTGGTCGGTCGCGCCGTGAGCCCCAGTCGACTGTTTGCGGACAGGCTAAAGGACTCGCTGCGCTGCCCCCTCTGCTGATCCCCGTTGCACATTAAAGAGCACACCTGCCCGGCCTCTACCTTGCTCTTGCTCCTTACTCTGCTCTTCCTTCTTTCGCGGATCGCCCATCATGGACCACGAGAAGGTCGCTCCTATCGACGAGAAGGCGCCTCATGGCGTCTCTCAGCCAACTGTCTCCTCTCAGGAAGAGTACAACGGTGACTGGCGTGAGCAGGAGGACTTCATGACCCGCAACGGTCTTAACTTGAAGTCTTTCCAGCGCCGTCCCAAGGGTGGACCCTTGGTCGTGCTCGACAAGTCCATGAAGACTCGTCACCTTCACATGATCGCCATCGGTGGTTCCATCGGTGCTGGTTTCTTCGTTGGTTCTGGTGCAGCTCTTGCTAAGGGTGTAAGTTACTGCTTTGTACGATTTTGCAGATCGATATTGACCGTGAACACAGGGCCCTGCTTCTCTCTTCCTGGATTTCTCCATCATGGGTGTGATGATTTTCAACGTCGTCTACGCTCTTGGTGAACTCGCTGTCATGTACCCGGTCTCTGGTGGTTTCTACACCTACTCCACTCGCTTTATCGATCCTTCATGGGGTTTCGCCATGGGATGGAATTATGTCTTCCAATGGGCCATCGTGTTACCGCTTGAGATCAATGTCGCTGCTATCACCCTCGAGTATTGGCCAGGGGCAAGGAACGTCCATATTGCAGTCTGGATGTTGATCTTCTGGCTCTTCATTGTCATCATCAACGTCTTCGGAACCTTAGGATACGCCGAGGAAGAGTTCTGGTCGTCTTGCCTGAAACTTTCCGCAACCGTCATCTTCATGATCATTGCATTGGTCCTCGTCCTTGGTGGAGGTCCCGCTGGTGGCAAGTACGACGAGTACTGGGGTGCCCGTCTCTGGTACGACCCCGGTGCGTTCAGGAACGGATTCAAGGGATTCTGCTCCGTTTTCGTAACCGCTGCTTTCGCGTTCTCCGGAACTGAGCTTGTCGGTCTCGCGGCTGCTGAGACAAAGAACCCACTCAAGTCTCTTCCCGGTGCTATTCGTCAGGTTTTCTGGCGTATCACCTTGTTCTACGTCCTGGGTCTTACCTTCGTTGGTCTGCTTGTCCGCTCTGACGAGCCTGATCTTCTCGGTGAATCTGGCGCCAACGCCTCGCCCTTCGTCATTGCTCCGCGCGATGCTGGCCTCAAGGGATTTGACAGCTTTATGAATGTCGTCATCTTGGTCTCCGTTATCTCGATCGGTGTCTCCGGTGTCTATGGTGGATCGCGTACTCTTACTGCGCTCGCCGACCAGGGTTATGCTCCAAAGGTCTTCACCTACATGGACCGCTCTGGACGTCCTCTCTGGTCCGTCGTTTTCATCCTCATGTGGGGTGCCCTTGCCTACATGAACCTTGCTTCCACTGGTGTGGTTGTTTTTGAGTGGTTCATTTCGCTGTCAGGTCTTGCCGCCTTGTTCACTTGGGGATCGATTTGCCTGTCTCACATTCGCTTCCGCAAGGCCTGGGCTTACCACGGTCACACCGTCGATGAGATTCCATTCAAGGCCGCCGGTGGTGTTTACGGATCTTGGCTCGGCATCTTCATCATTTTCATTGTTCTCTGCGCTCAGGTATGTTGAGAATGAATGAAACCTAAGTGTTGCAACTAATGTTCGATAGTTTTACACCGCCGTCTCTCCCCTCGGCAAAAATCTTGGTACCGCCGAGGACTTCTTCAAGTCTTACCTTGCTCTTTTCGTCGTCGCTGCCTTCTGGATCGCCGGATACTTCTGGAAGCGGACCGGCTGGCTCAGGACTGCTCAGATGGACGTCGACACTGGCCGCCGTGAGCTTGACTGGGACCTTATCAACCGCGAGCGTGAGGAGATGAAGACATGGCCCGCGTGGAAGCGTTTGGTTCACCGCATCTTCTAAAGGCTCTTTGGAATATCTTGGCATGTACTGGTGCGCTTTGGAAGATGTTGGTGGGAGATCTTGCTATGTATGCCGTAGTGATCATACCTAGTAACTTCGTGTTTAATATCTACTTCCGTTCCAATGAACGAAGGTTTCTGTCCTCAACAATAGTCTTCGTTGCAACCACAATCGTGTTGGATACCTGGAGATGCTTTCAGATTCGCAACGTGACCAACACATCATCATTGTTTGCAGGTGCAGGTATGATTGTGTCTCCCTAATACTAAAATCCCTTTACGCCATCACATCTTGGCGAAATATACCGCTGTAAATCAATGGTAAAATCTTAGCGAGCTCGCAACACCATATGTTCCCTACACAATACAAACTGCATTAAAATCTAGTGTGCTGCACAAGCGCTGGAGTGCATTCGCAAAAGCGTGCAGTAAACTTCCATCGTCTTGGTCGCAACTTGCCAAGGACCGCGCCGCAGCCTCCGCGAAATTGAGATACCATAGTGAGACTGTTTACAGCCTGAATTCGGTGCTTTTGCTCAATTGGTTGCGAGCATAGCCCACTGAGATAGTATCATCAGCTGGGAAACGCGGGTGCAAGTATTAATGGCAATCGCGAGTTTGAGCTAGTGTGCCAACGTCTTGTAGTGTGGCAAGCCATATGTGCATTGTCTATTTTGAAAAGAGGCACCACAATCCATCGAGAGGTCCTGACATGATATGTATGCTGCGGGGCGAATGGAATATTGCTGAGGCACAAGCTTTGAAATCAGAAGGAGCAACGGCGCGTTGGAGAGCCGGATGCTGGTGCGCAAAGGAAACCTGGGAAGCAGTACTTAACTCCAACTCAAGCACGCCAATTCAGTGGTCAGTGTGTAAGCTCGGTAGTAGTGTTGCATACAAAAGTCGCCGCATCTAAAATGCCCGTCCGCTAAATACTCGTCCAAAATCTCCCGCGACGTATCAGTGGCATTGGAATGTGGCTAGTGCTTACCCTGGTTGCGCTCTACGGTGCAGACTCCTTCGCGCATCTCACGTCTCTAGCGTGGTCTAGATCGCTGTCTACCCTAGTCTATAAATTATCTAGAGATTCATTGTACGCTCCAAGCAAAGGTTTGGGTGCTTTCGAATATTGACTGGGGGCATGAATCTAAGGGGGTACATGGTTCAGAAATCCGTCACCAATATAAAAAGCTGTTCGAGTCACCCAAGTATCTTGACAAAGACAATTCCAGCCAGTCTGCAAAGACCCCTCTGGCACAAAGCTTTCACCACCCACGCACGTCTGTCAGCCAGCCAATATGAGGATCTCCGTAGCCCCCATGCTTATTGCTGCGACCGCTATCATCGACGTCAGCGCTGGTGCTATTCCTGCAGACACCTCTCTGAGCCCCCTCAACCCACGTCAGGGCAACTACTGGGGAGCTGATGAATGCCACCCCGAACCTGGAGGCAGTGTTATAGGTGGAAGTACTCTGTGGATGCTGCGGAACACCTGGAACAACCATTTTGGCGGCAATTTCGGAGGCACTCTCAAAGTCAGTCCACACTCCCCACGCTTGGCAATAATGTCTCACAAATACTGGCAGGTCGGCGAATACAAAGGCATATGCTGTTGGGGTCAGTGTTTGTGGGTAAAGTGTCGTGGCCAAACCCGATCATGGAGCGGAGACTCTTGGGGAGACGCATTGCGGAGACTCACCAATGTTGTTGATGACCGTAGCACTGGACTCTGTGGTGCCAAGATCAACAATGATCCTTACCTGATCCTGATGTCCTCACAACACGACAAGGTGTCGAATGACGGCCAGGTCATGGGTAAGATTTTTGGCGATACTTGCAGAGGCAATCCACCGTGGTAACTAGCTACATATCTAAGAGCTGGAAAATACCACGAGAAGGTCTTTAGCTGATTTAGTGAGCTTGAGATGATGAAGATTGATGGGGGGAGAAAGACCTTCGAGACATCTAATCGAAGCTAAGGCCACGTGCTATCATTTCTGAACCCCACAGTTCTCCGTTCTCAATGATTTTCTTCTAGGGACCTAGTGCTACCATTACAGTCGCTTCCTTCTTTATTCTAAGCGAGCAGGAGAAAAACAACAGGAGCAGCAGATATAATAGCCACTGGGGTACAAAACCGGGTTAAAAACACTACAAATTGAGTGAAAACACTGCAAAATTAGGTAAAAGACACTAGAAATATGGCAAACTAACCCAGAAGAAAGGTCTATTTAGGTAATATACACTGCAGATTGTGTAAAACATACTACAAATTATGTAAATTACACGACAAATTGTAAAAACTCACCGGGTGCGGTGTTAAAAACACAGAAGAAAGGTCATTTCTGGGTAAAAACACCGGATGTGTACCTCAGTGTAGGCAATGTTCAGAAGGAGGGCTTTAAGCACCGATCTCATCACCACTGGGTCAGTGTACACACCTCCAAACTACTATATGTGGTACGGACATGGTGCCGTCGATTGCCTTGCACTACCTAGGCACTTTTGTGTTCACTGTCACTTTCACTTTCAGTCGAACTGTAACTGATTGCAGGGTAGCTTACAATGGCGCAACCATTGCGCAACGTGCAACCTTGTACGATTCCAGATGAGCCATCAACTTTCGTTCGCTTTAAATTGACGGTGTCGCAGATTTTCCGCATCGACGCTTACGGCAAGATCTTGGTGTCTTGCCTGAGCGTCCCATCTTTACAAACGAATGACGCAACCCTCCCACCACAACATGAATTGAGTGCGTGCCTCGTCACTCAACCGGAATCGATGCTAAAAAGCGCCAAGACGCATCTCTTGGACCACGAAGAATCCCATGTAGACTGGATAGATGTGCAGATCTGGGATGCGACTACACTTCCCAAAGGCGGCGGGTTCGCTCCTGTGCACGTGGTTTCGTTACGTTCCTATGACTTCGCGACAACTGACATGAACAGTGTACCTGTAGGCTTGTCACAACTGACATGCGTCGCGATACCAAGCGAAGGACTGAGGACGAATCCAACATGAGATTGCTGAAGAATCGGGGAGAACCAGAGATACAAGGAGCTAACGAGCTTGCGCTACATTCAAAGGAGTAAGAATGTAAAGAGAAGTCACGAACGAAACGCGAATGTAGCAAAATGCAATGTGAGAGCAAGAAGTCCTACTCTCCAGTCTTTCGGTGGAAGCAATCATTCTCTACCCCATCTGCTTCCTTGCTTTTACTGCACGGTAAGCACCCGTCTCTATCATGCTAGAAGCAAGACCGTCGTTGTCGCAGCATGCATCCCCAAAAGGCCCCTGTGCGCCGTTCCGACTACATGGAGCCGAAGCAACAGCCGCCAAGTTGTTATTAATTCCCCGCTTATAATCCTGGTCCTGACGGTTTTGACCAGCCTTTGGGCTTGACCTCATTGGACGCCTTGGGCCAACGCCTTAAGAAACGAAGACTTTGGCCAATCACACTAACGGCTGCTCGGATGTTTTTCTCAAGACGCCAAATGCTGGACGATCGACAACTGCCTTACCAACTTGAACATGCTGAGGTCCACATTCAGTAGAGTGCCCCTCACGAGTCGGCAATGAGCATATACTCTAAGTAGCGGCATCGTATGATAATTCCGACACATGAGACGACCTGTCTCTCTGTCTCTAAGTCATCCCTCTCTGACTTCTCGAGGACTCGTTCAAACTCGTTGCAACGACTTAATTACTGAAACAACATGGACCTCACTGGACTGACATCCCCAGAGCTTGGCCTGCTGGTTCCCATGCTCATTGTTGGGACCCTCACTTACCGCATCATGTACACGCAATTCTTCCATCCACTGTCCTTCTTCCCAGGACCATGGTACCTGACCTCCTTCTCGCTCAGTCTCGCACTGGTCTCCCTCACAAAGCGCGAGCCAGAATATCTTATGTACCTCATCCACAGATACGGAAGTACGTTTCCCATGCAGTCTTGCGAGTGCGCACTGATCACCGCCACCTCAAACCACACCTGCCCACTCACAAGCAGACAGCAGACAAACCCATTCGCATCTCGCCAACAATGCTTCTCTTTCCCAATGCCTCTGCGCTCAAGGACATCTATCGCTCGCCAGCTTGCAACCGCAAGACAAATCTCTACGGCTCAGGTGTGCTGGGTCCGCCACATTTGTTCTCCACCCTGGATGGCGAGGAACACCGCGCACTGCGTAAAGCGCTGTCCAATGCGCCTTGGACTATTGGGCAGTTGAAAAACACATGGGAACAACGATTCGATGCGCAAGTGAACCTTTTCACAGCCAAGATGGCCGAACACGCTGATGCAGGACGTTCGGTGTGTTTGAGCGACAAAGTGGCTGAATTTGCGGCGGATATTATGTCGATGGTTTCGTTCACGGAACCGTTTGGCTGTGTGGAGCGGCAGGAGGATGTGCGCAATATACTGAAGAATTGGAGGCTAGGGCTGAGTTTCTTCGGGTTCGCGTGCAGGTGGCGCTGGTTCCGCGATGTGGTACTGCAATTGCCCATTGTGGGCTTGTGGTTTCTCCCCAAGGTTGACAACGGGAGCGGGATGGGATGGTTGATGTGCGAAGCTGATCGTCAGGTGAGCGTGAGGGAGGAACAGAATGTTGCTACTGCCGAGAAAAAGGACACCAGAGAGCGCAGAAAAGATCTCATGCAGTAGTGAGTTGTCGTCCTCACGATCATTGAAAATCCCAGACAATTTGCTGATGGGACTTTTAGTTGCCTCGAAGCTCGTCTCGCTGACGGTTCGCCTCTCACAGGAAGTCAGAAGCGCGCTCACGTCACTCTTCTCATTCAGGCAGGTGCGGATACGACTGCGACAGCGATGGGCTGCATCCTTCGATTTCTCGTCACGAATCCAGGCAAACTTGCAAAAGCGCGCGAAGAAATCGATAGAGCAGATAAAGCCGGGCTTCTCTCCACACCCATTCAGTTCGAAGAGACACGCCAACACCTGCCTTATTTTATTGGCTGTATCAGAGAGGGCTTACGTTTGCAGCCACCTGGCACCAATCTGTATGCCCGTATTGCTCCGAAGGAAGGCAAGGTGATTGATGGCCATTTCATTCCTGGAGGTACGGAAGTCACTTCTTACGCATACTGCGTACAGCGCGACCAGACATTATATGGCGAGGACGCTGAGAAATTTAAGCCTGAGAGGTGGTTGGAAGGTGAGAAACGGACTTTCGAGCTGGAAGCTGCGCAGTTCACCTTTGGAATGGGGCCTCGGGTGTGTTTAGGGAAGGATGTTGCCGTGATGGAGATGTACAAGCTACTGCCTGAGGTGAGTGCACAGGTCCTCATGGAGCAATCTGCATAGCTGACGCTGGCAGATCGTAAGGAAGTTCGACATCAAGCTCGACGAACCGGGACGATACGTGGTTGACGGCGGTGTTGCCTACAATGTAGGCTTCACAGGGAAGCTGGTCAGCAGGTAAAATTGTGCTCAGGCTCAGTGGTAAAGCCAACCGGTAGGAGCATGGCTTGCGGGAGACGCACCGCTTCGCGATATTGGGCCTGCAACATCTGTAGGCTCATCGGTCTGTGCGCATGCAGAAATGTACCGAAATCTCGTTATTGGGATGTTGACAGCAGCGACGGCTCCCTGCGTGGGTGCCCTCCCTCTTAGAATAAGGGAGTCGAGTGTCTTGTCGAAGATGGAGTGCGCCGCAATCGCGGTCTTCTAAACGAGTGCCTGGAATGGTTAGCTTTGTGTAACAGAAACGCGGTCTCAAGTCTTGTAAATCCAGTTCCACTCCGACAGACGATGTAAGCTTTCAAGCCGAAAGATTCCTTCAGCGACAGTAGTTACCACTTCAGGCAATTTGTCCTTCTCTCGTCGAACGCTGTACAGCTCAAAGGTTGATCCATGAAAGGCCGTGATGGTTGTCGTAAACGAGCGCCATAGCCCGCCATTTTCCAGGATTTAGCATCTTCTGCACCAATCGCAGACTGCCACCAGAGAGATCGTGCATACTGTGGGCTCAGGAGCAAGGAAGTCGCAAGAAGGTGGCCCCGGACTTTCCCGAAATAGCGAGAGGGCGATGGAAAGGTGCATGAAGGTGGCTACTTTTGGCGTGGGTAATTTTTGGCTGTCTGCTTCAAGCGAATTGCGCGAGGCTGGACAAGGCGAAGAGGCTTGCTTCCCGCGATAAACGGCGTTGCCGAGCGAATCACTGTGGTGATGGATAACGATCCCAAGTCGAACTCGAACATGCATACATTTTGCTTTTTTCGGGAGCAATCCTGTTGACTGGCAACAGCGCACAAAGCTCTCCTCGCTTGCAACTATAGCTCACCCGTGCTGGAGCAACAACGTGAATGTACCATCTTCGTTGCTTTCAATGAAGCGCAATCAAGTCCTTCAAATGATCCCGTCCGCAGCTACCCAACCTTCATCAAGGCGGCATGCAAATGGGATACCACTTCAGCGCCCTAACGACCTGATCCATCGCCAAGGCCCTTTCCAGCGGCCCCAGCGCTTCTCACCGGTGTCCAGCATGCACCCAATCAGCTCACTCGGCTCGTACTTCACACGCACGTGATCGCACCAAGCTGTACAAACCTCAGCGCTAGCAACCTTTCCCTTGTGTTCGCATGAGTTCCAGCAATCTACAGCATTGCTATCGTACTTGCCCCATGCGGCAGGTTGCGCACGAGGCCAATTTGAACTTTAAACTGACTCGTGCGACTATGAATTGCTTCGCGGGACCGAGGCTGCTGAACAAGCAACGGTGGAGCCCAGCATACTCAAGTGACGGTGACGACACTCAATGATCCTCAGATTAGTAGACCGCAATTGCATTCAACTTCTCTCCGCGTCGCACTCCTTTCTAACCAGGACTCAACATCACACAAGCCGACTTTCACAACTCCCAGAACCCGTTCCAACATCACACTCTTACAGTCCCTCAATACCACCCGGAATCCATCATGTCTAAACCCGTCCCCCAAACCCCTAAGAGTCTGCGCAACACATACATCCCCCCGCGCGCACCATACCTCAAACCTATCCTCATCTGCGGCGCGATCATGGCGCTCTCCTCGCGTCGTGAGGTCATCGCCCCCGGATCGCCCATCTACGACTACGGCCTCAAACACCTTTCTGCGAACGGGCTAAAGTATGCGTCGTGGGTGCAGAACGGGCTGTTCTACTTCCTGTTCGGTGCGCATGCGATCGAGACGGGGCTGTTTGCAAAGAGGCTGAGTAGGCACGGCGTGGAGGTTGCAAGCTTGAGTTGGTGGCAGTGGATGGCGACGTGTTTCGTTGGTGGGAAGTATTGTTATGTGCATTTTGACCGGGAGGTTGGGCGGTTTGACTGAGAGCGTTTAAAAAGAGATTGCACGGAGTCGATGCATTTGAGGGCTACTAGGGGACTGCGATGCGTTGCGTGGGATGTGGGATGGTGTGTATGTGTATATCATTGGATAGTTCAACTTCGATCGCTACAAGTCCGGTAAAGCTCACAGAAACGCCTGATGCCTATGCTCTTACAAAGATACAAGATTTACATCGCTCGTCAAACCTCCCCACGCCTCCCATGCATTCTTCTACTACTGTTGCTGCTTCTTCTGTGCGTTGGGGCCCATCTCCTTACTGAAAGCAAAGTACGACACTTCCAGGCTGGTGAGTGCTCGAACACCAACGAGCAGGATCAGGAAAAGCGGAATAACTGCAGCGAAGCCCATGAACAGGCCTGGTGTGAAGTACTGGTATCTCTCGAACAAACCGCCCTCATTGCTGGTTGAGTTGGCACGCTTGTAGTGCGCGGTGGTGTCACGCTTGAGCTCCATCTGCATGTTGTCGCCAAATGTGTTCTCCATCTCGTACTGGTGCTGCTGCTCAGCCTCCAGCTGTGCCTTGGCCTGCGCTTCTGTGAGAGGGGTGGTGATATAGATAACAGTGTAGTCTTGCGCATCGGCGTGCTTGTTGAAGCTGTCCTCAAGGAACTGGTCTGCAGGAGTTAGACAAGGGTTTGTTAGGTTTTCAGCAAGCCACGCATACCTTGTTGTCCCATGTACAGCGACCTGAGCGCCTTGGACGCTGGAGGTGTGTCGAGCTGGACGCTCTTGACCGACCCGCACTTTGACTCTAGGTAGTTCGTGATCTCGGCGACATCGACCTTTCCAATAACATCTGGTACAGAGACTGTCGACTTGACATCGTGGTGCTGGCCAGCCATGTACTGCGCCAATCGTGGCGTCGAGCGTCCATCTGCGTAATCGGCGGCGGAGACGCCCTCCTGCTCAACAACGACATAGTTCTTGGTCGGACATTCCTTCAGGGCTTCCAGCACGTCGGCGGTGATGCTGGACGACTGGGCAATCGATGCGCCGGAAGACTCGAGCAATAAGCTGCAGACGTTAGCTTCGAGACGTCAGGATTGGCTGCGACAAGACGTACTCAGCGGTGGAGAAGAGGAAGAAGGGCGAGGTGTTGCTGAAGGCAAGAGCCTGCGACGCCAGCGCGAGGGCACCAATCAGTGTCTTTGCCATGTTGTCGTCGTCTCGCGGTGTTGAGGGTCGCGATGGTCTGAAGCTCTGCACGATGCCTGCCTCAGCGACAGTGAGACGCTTGCCCGAAGATGAGCCGGCCGGGTATGACGCGCTCAGCCAGAAATTCGGCTGCAACGCGAACACGGCGAACAGTCACAGACAGAGTCACAGAAGGCCTGCCAGCTGCACTGCGCCACTCAGACCCGGGCCCGCAATTCACCGGACCCTTCTGCTCGGTGTCTGGCTGCCTGTGACAGAATTCGACTCATCAGTCAGCCAGTGCACTTTCTGGAAGCCCGCGCTAGCCTTTCTTCCTCAGGCGAAGACAATATAACTGTACGCCACTCTACTTGATCCCTCGACAAAGCTCCCGCAGCCCGACCTTTCTTTTCCGCGTTCACCAGGCCGTACAATTACCAGAGCCTGGAGGTAGTCTTCGGTCTGCCGATTTTCTTACATTCGAATTTGCTTTCAGCGACCATTCTGCAATCAATCGCAGCAGACGTCACCAATACTTTGCACATTATGTCGACCACTGCAACTGCGCAAGCACCAGTAAACGCTGCTGGAGCAGACGGAGCCTCTCGAGGAAGACGACGGAACCGCAACCGCAATCGTGCACCGAATGCCCTCGAGGGTCAGGGCGAGGGGCAAACAAATGGAGAGCAGCAGTCACAAAGAGGAGGGAGAAATGGTAGAGGGCGAGGCAGGGGAAGAGGAGGCCATTCCCTGGTACCATCACAGGTCTTGCAAACCATGCCTAGCGAATCTTCGGGTTCAATGTCAGCGCCTGCACCAACAAGAGGAGGGCACCGTGGGAGGGGCGGGCCGGGAAGGGGTGGAGCACAGAGGTTTCCTCAGCGTATCGCTGCGGGTGGCCGCCAGTTCGGAGGCCAGCTGACAACCGAAGACGACGCAGAAGCAGCAGCTTCAGCAAGTTTGCAAGCAGATGCGCCTGAGTTCGAGCCAGGGAGACCTCTAGTAGGTCGCAAGCCGCGAGCGCCAAAGGAAAAGCAGCCGCAACTACCGAAATCGGCCGCTCCAGATATTGCCACCCGAACACACGAAGACATCGACAACGGTCACTATGAATGCGCGATCTGCACTGAAGACATTAAGCGACGCTCGAAGGGAGTGTGGTCTTGCCGGACATGTTGGACAGTGTTCCACTTGGGCTGCATAAAGAAGTGGTCGACCAACGAGGGGTCAGCAGCAGCTCGTCAGCAAGCTCAGAACGGTGAAGCACCGCCGCCGAGGCAGTGGCGCTGTCCTGGATGCAATCTGCCGAAAGACGTTCTGCCTAAGAACTTCTCGTGCTGGTGCGAGAAAGAGCTCGACCCAAAGCCAGTCACCGGGCTGCCGCCATTTTCCTGCGGTCAGACCTGCTCTCGACCTAGGGTTCTACCGAAGAAATGCCCTCATCCATGTGGTATGACTTGTCACGCGGGCCCTTGCCCGCCTTGTTCCTTAATGGGGCCGACTCAGCATTGCTTTTGTGGCAGCAAGTCCGTCACTCGAAAGTGCGTTGATACAGACTACGAGCATGGCTGGAGCTGTGGGGAGGTTTGCGGCGAGCTACTGGCTTGTGGAGAGCACCGCTGTTCGCGACCATGCCACGAAGGACCCTGTGGAGCTTGCGAAGTTCGCGTCCCAGCACGCTGCTATTGCGGTCAGATTCAGAAGGACATTATGTGCTGCGATCGTGAGAATACGAGGCATAGCCGACAGCGTCACGCGGCAGCGGACGGCACCACCACCGTTGAAGAGTGGACGGGAACTTTTCAGTGCCCAAACATTTGCGGTCGTCTTTATGACTGCGGCAAGCACGCTTGCGATCAAGCGTGCCACCAACAGAATGCTGACTCGGCTCATTGCCCACGTTCTCCGAACGTTGTCACTCACTGCCCGTGTGGCAAGACGCCTCTATTAGAGATATCAGATGCTCACCGAGAGAGTTGCGAAGACCCCGTACCAAATTGCTCCAAACCCTGCAACAACACACTAAGTTGTAGTCACAAGTGCAAGCAACCGTGTCATCAGGGCGAGTGCAGGCCTTGCATGGAGACCGTTACCATTTCGTGCAGATGTGGGCGCAACACGTTCTCAACAATCTGTCATCAGGGAACCGAGGAGGCTCCTCAATGTATGCGGGTCTGTCGTGTTGCACTCAATTGTGGGCGACACGAGTGTGGTGAGCACTGCTGTGCTGGTGAGCGCAAAGCAGCTGAACGCCAGGCGACTCGAAGGAAGCCACGCCCTCTGGACTCAGCAGCTCAAAGGCCTGGAGACAACTTCGAAGCAGAGCATATCTGCACGCGTCCTTGCGGTCGTCAGCTGAAATGCGGCAACCCCGAACATCGCTGCCAGGAGCTCTGTCACAAAGGTCCTTGCGGTACTTGTCGAGACGCAATTTTCGACGAGATTAGCTGCAATTGCGGTCGAACTGTGTTGCAACCTCCACTTCCCTGTGGTACTCGACCACCTCCATGCCGATTCCCCTGCGAACGACCAAAGAGTTGTGGCCACCCTCAAGTCGGCCACAACTGTCACGGCGACGAAGAAGACTGCCCCAAGTGTCCATACTTGACAACCAAGAATTGCTTATGCGGCAAGAACGTTATAAAGAACCAGCCCTGTTGGCTCAGTGAAGTTCGCTGCGGCGAGGTCTGTGGTCGTACCTTGAAGTGCGGCATACACAAATGTCAGAAGCAATGCCATCGCAGTGGTGAGTGCGAAGAGCCTTGCAAGCAGACCTGCGGTAAGGAGTTGAGTGTCTGTGGTCACCCTGACATGGCACCTTGTCACTTCCCGCAGCTATGCAAAGAAGACAGGCCTTGTCAGCACAAGATTATCATCACTTGTGAGTGTCAAAGGATCAAGCAAGAAACGAAGTGTAATGCTTCGAAATCCAGCGAAGGCAACGGAAAAAAGACATTGAAGTGTGATGAGGAGTGCGCACGTCTTGAGCGTAACCGCAAGCTTGCACTGGCGCTCAATGTCGATCCAGAGCACGAGACCGATCACGTTCCCTACTCTGATATCACGTTGAATCTCTACGTGGAGCATTCGACATGGGCCGCAGCCCACGAAAAACGTCTAAGGTTGTTCGCAGCCGATGATGAAGAGAAACGACTTAGGTTCAAACCTATGCCGAAGCATCAGCGCAAATTCATCCACTATCTCGCAGAGGACTTCGGCTTTGATACGGAGAGTATGGATCCAGAGCCCCATCGCCACGTTGCAGTCTTCAAGACTCCAAAGTTCGTCATGGCGCCGATGAAGACTCTTGCGGAGTGCGCGAGGACTCGGCAAGTTCAGCGTCCCATACCTGCCGCACCAGCAGCTGCTCCTCTTCGATCGAAACCGAGCAATACCACTGGAGATCCGTACAACTCCTTCCTGATCCTGAACCCACGCTTCGCCCTTACGATCGAGGAAGTCAGTATGGTCATCAAGAATGTCCTCCCGCAAACCAACTTTCCCCTCGAATTTGAGATTAGCTTCCTACCCAGCGAAGCAGTCTCGTTAAAGCCACCACTAGCTGCTCGCCTCAACATCCCCGAGCGCGAGATGCAGACGATGCTGGAGTCCGTCAAGACACCGCTGTCGCAGGCATTTACTGCGCAGAAAGTCGGATCCCTGCAGCTAGCCCGCACAGACGCGTCGCTGAATGTGCTGCGCAAGGAGTCTGACATTGGTCCCGGCTCGGGCTGGAGTCAGGTGGCGGCTTCCAGAGGCATCCCGTCACGTCAGGTGCAGAAGGGTACATCGTTTGGGAATAAGGGTGGCTTTGCTGTATTGAGCTTGAGCAGCAAGAAGAAGAAGGACAAGCCGGCTCCTGTTGTTGATGACTGGGAAGCTGCTGAAGAGGAAGAAGAGGAGAAGGAGGAGAAGGACAAGGCTAGTGGGGCCAATAGCGGTGCTGTCAGCGAAGATGATGGGCCTTCGAGACCGAGGAGCAGAGGTTTGGCTGAAGCTTCTGCTGATGATGCTCCTATTTCGACCAAGCCTGGTGAGCTTTTGGGACGTTGGTCTGATCTGGACGATGAGTAGCTGTACACGCGGCTAGATGATCAAACAAGAACAAAGATTACGATAATGACACTCTTGTACAAGGGCAACGACACTGTTTCGTTGGATTTGACGTGAATCTCCACTCGATGATTTTCTGCAGGGGTCGGTCCGTATGGAAGGCACAACTCAGAAGACGCAATTGCATCTGGCTCGTTTTATTGTATTCGGCGAAGTGGAGAAAGCTATTTGCTCAATATCCAATCTCACAAGTGGTAACGTCCTCCACAAAATGCTTCTCCCTGTAGCCCCTCGTCCACCACAAATACCACGGCACGATGTTCATTTTGATTCGATGTCCCAACCACCCCACCTCTTGCACCGTCTTGACCACACTCTGACTCTCATCCCACGCCGTCTCTATCCTCGCCCTCCTCAGCGTCTCATAAGCATCAAACGCCTCTCTGACCGGCGTACCATCACTCCCATTCCCACTCTTCTCCATCCACCTCGCCAGCACCTTCGCAAACAGCACGCCATCCTCGAATACAATCCCCGTGCTCTCACCCTGCGGCGGCATCGCATGCGCGCTATCCCCAATCAACATGACGCGGTCCGTAGCCCACTTGCCATGTTTGCTGAGCGTGAATACAGGCCAGAGAAACAGATCTTGCGCATCTCTGATCCACTCCTCAATCGCGGGCTCCTTGGCCCCTGAATATCTGGCAAGCATGTCTGCGCGCGTCTTCTCCGCGTCCGCGCCCCGCGCTTTCCAACCGTCACGCGACTGCAGACCGTCGTCAGGGACCTGCATCAACGCGCCGACATAGATGCTGTCCTTGGCCGCGCTGTGGAACGAGGTGAGCAGCATGCCGCCGCGGGCGAAGTTCATTCCCGACGCTTCGAAGTGCGGTTTTTGGTGCGCTTTGAGCGGGGCGAACCCGAATGCGTTGCAGGTCCCGCTGTATGTCGCTGTGCGCTCGGGCTCGACATGCGTGAGGCGTGTCACGCTGTGGATGCCATCGCAGCCGATGAGGATGTCTGAGTTTGAGGATGTGCCGTCTGCGAAGGTAAGGGTTACGTCTGTGGTCGTCTCGTGGATTTTGGTCGTCTTCTTGCCGCAGATCAGGGCGATGTTAGGGTGTTTGGAGATGGCGGCAAGGACGCCTTTTAGTGCTTCGCCGCGTGTTATGCGCAGTGCTGTGAAGGGTGGTGTACCCAGGCCTTTACCATCTGGACCGCGGAACGAGGATTCGGAAATCTTGGTGCCGGAGTAAATATCGAACACTTCGACAGCAGGGCACTCAGCGCCGTAGTTTGAAGAGCGGATTTCTTGGAGTGCGCCCAGGTGGGAGAGCAGGCGCAGTGCATTCGGGGTGAGATTCACGGCTCCGCCAATGGTTGCGGGTTGTGGCCGGATCTCATATATTGTAATGAGAGGTGGAGGGGCATTTGCAGGCGAAAATTTTGTGAGTGACAACGCTGTCGTAAGCCCTGCTATGCCTCCTCCTAAGATAGCGATGCGGAGTGGTTTGGTTGTGGCCATCATGGAAGGCTATTTGCACTACTCAGGGTTGATGGTTGTGTTTTGCTTCACACTTCAGGTAGGCAGTCAAAGTATGAGCCGGAGGATTGATCGGATCTCGTATTCTTGTCCTCGAACGCTTGCTTATGTATTTGCGTCGTTGATTACCGTGGTGGTGAGGCTGCATGTACGTCTTCGGCAAGGTCGGGGAACCGATTGCGAGATTCGTGACCGTCTGACTACAGAACCGAACGGCGGGCGTCTCCCGCAATAAGCTGTAGATATTGAACACATCCACTGAAGACCAGTTGGTCTATCGAAATGCATCCTGATGGTTGGTTCGCCTTGCAAGGCCTCCTCCGCCTGAATCAGGTTCCGGACGTGAGAGGCGGAGAGCGACATCTTGGCCGCTCGGCGATAGCTTTCAGACGGCGTCCTGGAGTAAGCAATTGCCCTATCTGTAATACCATTCCTGCCGGATAAGCATGGGGCAACGCTCGTAACCCTAGGAATCTCAGCATCGTGCCATGATGGTTGTGGATCCCGGAGGTCGTCAGGTGCCTTGACAGCATCTTAACTTCTGCGTGGTCTATAGTATAGAGCCCTTGCTTTTCAATCAACTAGTCTCAGCATTCGCTCCTATACTGTCAGCCAGAGCAGTCGCTGATGATTGTGAAGGCCTCCAGCCTGTAAGCGGCTTTTGTCAGGCACGAGCGAGGAGCGCGAAGCTGCTGTAGACGGGTTCGGGTAGCATCTCCTCCCATGCCACCGTGACTTCTGCATTGAGCAAGTTTGATTAGGCACCGAACGCAGGAATCACGGCCTGCCGGCATGGTTCTATCTCAACTGATTCGAGGCCACACCAGGAATGCACTGTCACGCTCTGTTGTGCTCCTCGGAGCTGATTCGCCAATTGTCCTTCCTCATCGAGTAAGTTTTTATTGGTACCGACTACGGTCAACGAGCAACTTCAGCGGACCGGAATCTGATCAACAAAAGGCTGCAGTCTTCCATCTCGCAGTCCTGCATGCCTGGTGCGATGCACCTTGGGCAGTAGACCACAATGCCATTGTAACTGCGCTGTACCTCTCCTCTTGACTGGCATCTCTCCTGATGAGCACGAGATGCTGTTCGGCTTTCCAGATGCGGGGTCCCGGAGGCTTATATGAAAGCTCATGTGTGTCAATTGTGAAGATGAAGCGAGGTGCGCCGTCATGTCGGACATTAACCCACTGGACGTCCTCGCCGTCAAAAACGTCATCTCACGCTATTGTGAGGCATTGGATGCGAAAGACTTTGCCCTTCTCGAGAAGGTCTTTCTGCAGGATGTCAGCGCAGACTACCCGTTCAACTCAGACTTGCAAGGCGTGAATGCAGTTGCAAACGCCATTAAAAAAAGGTAGTGAAATATGAGAACCGTTCTTTGACGTGTCGACTGACAGGTTGCAGGCTTGGGCCCGTACGAACCCACCATAACCTCACAACACAGAGGATAGTCTTCGATGACAAAGGCAAAAGTGCGCATGCTGTCACATACTTTCAAGGCGCTCATTTTGGGCAGGGCCCACACGAGGGCAAGCTACTATGTGCGTATGGAAGATACATTGATGATCTGGTGCTCCTCGAAGCCAACGGCGATACTGAGGGCGTGTCTGGTGCGAGCGGCATCTGGAGGATCAAGAGGCGGAAGGTGGCTTTCACACAACGGATTGGGGACGAAAAGATCATGGTTGAGCACTGAGCGCGAAACTAAAATAGTGCCAGATGCCTTCTGTCCACACTTCGCTGTAGCCGTGCTCTAGTCGATCTAACACAAACAATGATCAATTCTCTGCACTGCAATTAAAGAGCAGGTTGAGCAACGCAAGGGGCCATATCAGTGTCCTCGTCGGCAGTCGATGCTCTGCCTCGACGAAGTTCTCATTCACAGTGCTCTGGCTAGCGTCGTATACCTCTGCATCATCGGCGTCTCCGTCGACATGTATATCAACATTAGACTGCCTGTCGTCATCAGCATCCTCTTTATCGCCAGCGAGATCAAAGACATCACCGTTAGTGAGTCAAGCTCGCTTTCATCCTTCCTATCCTCCACATCTTTGTCGCCTTTGTCTTTGTGAATGCCAACTCACTGTTGGTGATGCTGATGCTGCGCTGACTAGTCTCCTACTCCAAGGCAGCTGGCGACATCAAGAGGATTAAGCACTGTCGCACGCTGCGTGATGGTGTCATGAAGGATAGCCGTCCGTTCTTTGGCAGCTCTTGCCCTCTCGAAAGTCTTGGCCTCATACACTAGCAGAAGGCGCAACCTCAGATGCCGGCGCACGCGGCGAGATACTGTTTTTAACCTGGCGCTAGCGTGTGCATGTGCCTTCACAGCCACAGCCACACCCGAACCAAAAAGGAAGACAACTCACCCGCCTGAAGAGCGATCAATGCTATTTCAAGGGCAAAATGAAACAGCCCGACGTGGGGCTCGAACCCACAACCTTGAGATTAAGAGTCTCACGCGCTACCGATTGTGCCAGCCGGGCTTGCTGTTGCTTGATGAATGGAGGATCTGATGCCGCATATATATCCCAATAACTGTGCACCAGTCTCGTCGTTTTCCTGGCATTTAGTTGGTTGGAGCAGCTCGAAGTCGAGTTGGACCTGAACCTGTGTAATTTTGCTGACTGTGGCCGAATCTGGCGAAGGAGCCGCAACCCATGTGCCCTATCAGGGGTGCCAGATGTCTGGATGGCCAGGTATGGACATCGACAAGAAGGGTAAGGGTTGTCTTCAAAGGCAAGTGGACGTCAGACAGCGTCAGTCTCGATCTGAAGGGAAATAGGTCTTAGGGAACTTGCGAATCGTGATGGTGATGCGGTCTGGCGCTGATGGCTCGGCCGTGACAGCACGTCCGAGCTCCGCAAGCCGAGGTACGGAGGCCCGTTACGATGCTATCATCAACATTACCAACGGTCAACCTCGCGCCCCCTTCCTCGACGTCCTGACGCACGCGCACAATGGCGGCACCAACGCGCTTCACGTACCCCTTCGCGACGTCTCCAGATATCATCCGCTCGCACCAGAAAGATGCTTACTTCTCTGGCGTTCTCCTTGACCAACTCAGCACGTTGCTGCGTAAGATCTACGGCGCCCGCTTCGCCCACACATACGTCTCGGAGACACGCGTCATTGGCGAGCTACTCTATCTTGGTCTTACCACCGCAATCGGGAACCGAACGCTGGGTGAGGAGTACTGCGATATTGTACAGGTCGAGAACGAAACTGGGCGGCTACCTGCTCTGAGCAGGCGCGCAGGATACATCCTGAGCTGTATACTGGGGCCGTATGCATTGGGTAAGATACTGCCTAAATTGAGGAGGCGGATGAGGGCAAAGCTCGAGGCGAATCTAAGAAGATATGGACGATTACAAGCCAAAACGCAAGAAGGCGGGAAGGAAGTCAGCAGACCACTGGGTATGAGAGTGCAGAACTACATCTTGGAGAATCTCGACACTATCACATCACCATCGCCGGTGTATGCGCTCTCACTGGCGACATTCTACTTCTCAGGGAGCTATTACCATCTGAGCAAGAGGATCTGGGGACTGCGGTACATCTTCACTCGGCAGGTGCAGGAGTCGGACGCAAGAGTCGGGTACGAAGTGCTTGGTGTACTGCTAGTGCTGCAAATGGCAGTACAGGGGTATCTGCATCTTCACAACACAATGACGAGCGCAGACAGCAGCACGGCGCTGCCGGTTGGTACGTCAGCCGTGGTTGGCGGTGGCGCAGAAGTCTCACTCGACCCCAACGCGTACAGCGCGAACAACGCGCTTCTCTTCGACGCTTCGATGCCTCCTCCCGCTGCCTCGTCAGATCTACAGAAGTGGACGCACACACCCGCGAACGATAAGCCGAAGTACGAGCTCGAGAACGAAGAGACCATGGGCTGGATAGGCGGAGGCAACAGGAAGTGCACATTGTGCCTGGAAGAGATGAAAGACCCCAGCGTCACAACATGCGGACATGTTTTCTGCTGGACGTGTATCAGCGATTGGGCTAGGGAGAAGCCGGAGTGCCCACTTTGCAGGCAGAGCTGTTTGGTGCAGCATGTCCTGCCCTTGCGTGGCTGAGTTGATGTTGCTTCATGACCTTACGTTTGAGTGTGTATGTGATACCCTGGACAAGATGAGCATTTGCGTAGATGCACGTGGAAGTCGAACAACATTGTGCATGTATGTTCGTTATCCTCATTACCATTAGTGACAACGTCATCAGCTTGCATACGCTTGGTGATATTGAAGTCTACGACTGCCTCAAGATCCTTTTGGTATTTGCCAGAACAAACGACCTGCAAGAACCGGAGACTTTAAAAATGGGATATACTCCGCGTCACGAAGTAAAGGTAGTGTGCAACTAAACGCTACTTTGTAAAGAAGACATGATGAATATGAGTCTAAAACCGTACTACACTTGCCAGGGCGTACATTAGCATTGTACAAAATATCCATAACACAATCTTGTTACAGCTCGTTGATCTCCTTCAAACCATCGTCGTGATCGTCACCAGTGCTAGGCTTGGGCAGCTTCCTGTACCAGTCCCTTGGGTTGCCACCGGGAAGGCACAGTCCTAGACGCCAGAAGTAGTCTCTATGCGCGAAGAACAGCTGCCAGAACTTGAATCGTGTAGGCACACCCCAAGCTGGACGGTCGTTATCGCTGCCGTCGATACAATGTGGATCCTCATCGCCTTCGCAGTAGCGCACATCGGCCAATGAGAAGGGGAGGCTAGGTTCCGAGATGAAGACCTCTTCGCTGTGCATTGAGTAGCCCCATTCTTCTAGAGGTAACAAGGGGACAGGATCACCGGCGTGGGTGACGCGGTGGAAGTCGTTCGAGTCGTGAAGCCCTGTGATGTTGAAGCGATCGTCAATGTAGGCATTCAGATTCTTGTTCCCAAGTCGTGGCTCGCCAAAGGTTGTCACGCGAGGGTTCCACCCTCGTGCCTTGAAGTCAAGACCGGCCAGAGTCGCAACAGCACCACCTAACGAGTGTCCGACAAGCACTAGCTGATAGTTCGGGTACTTCTCAAGTGCCTCTGATACATGTGGAAGAACGACTTTGCGCGTGTTCAGCCACGAGGTGTAGAAGCCCGTATGCACGGTGCAGTTGGTGCACTTGGGTGGGTCGGCAGGTGGTGGGTCCCCTTCAGATGGCTCAGAAGACTGCAGGTGAGGTGCAAGGAAGTCGGAGGTGGATCCGTCGTCATCATCACCAGGGTATGGGACGTACTCCTGAGGAATAGTCGAGAGGTCTGCTATGGTGTTGGCGATGGAGTAGGTACCGCGAAAGGCGAGGATGAGTCGTGGGTTCTTAGGGGTGTGCGCCAGAGCAACGTAGCCGCAGGAGTCGGATAAGAATGGCCCTGTGTTCCACGCCTGCTACTGTCAACAACGTGACGACAATGGAGTGCTGCATCTGGCGACTCACGGTTACAAGCTCGAAGCTCTCGAAATCGGGGTCTGCGCAGCGGCTGGCGCATTGGAAAGGCTTCTGGATACCCAGACCAGCAGTGCCAACGCAGTACGATATATCGACTATGCGCGCGAGTTCCTCCAGCTCCCAGAAGAGCCGCTGCGAGATCAGGGTGTCGTTGCCGGGGTGGACGAGCGGCTGCTGTGTCGCGTCGCCATGGCTCCCAGCAACGGCGACGAGTATCACGATGCAGTGCAAGACAAGGCCGAGGACGGTGGCCATGGGGGGTATCTCTATCACATATTCCTCGGAGGTAGCCTTGCAGATTGCAGTGGAGCGAGGGTGAGGTCAGAGGAGGATGCATCCGGGCATGATCATGGGTGTGAGGCCATTACGGCTGTGGCTTGCTTGGCGCCAACTTTGAGAAAGATCAGCGCGCTACGTCATACGCGGGAGTGGTCGTTTTGATTTGAAGGAGATCCCGGGATACGATGAGTTCATCAAGCAAAACGGCTGCACCCTGCTTACACTTCGCTCCAAGACACACCACCGCCGCACCCAAGACGCACGCTTCCGTTGGCATCCGCATAAGAGTAGGCGAAGACACGGCCGCTTTTCTTGACGTCGCTTGTTTCCCTTCGACTGCACATACACCCATCGCTACCACATATCACACACACGTTACTTTCGAAGTATGGCCACCGAGCAGCCATCCACCGAGCCGTTACGGGCGTCGACGCCACAAATGACAGAGCCTTCGCGGCCTGCGACAGCGCACACAGCAAATGGCTCTCTCCACGTTCCGGGCACTGACGGCGTGGCCGACGCAAACAACAACACAACGGCGGTCAACGCCAGCGCGGATCCCAGCAGACCAGTCACCCCAAACGTCCACAACCCTCTCAATGCCAGATTTCCCCACACCCAAGTCGCATACGATGACCCTGATTTCAGACGGCCGCCGCCACTGAATTACTCGTTGCGCACGCGAAAGAAGGCTATTTTCTGGTTCTGGACGCTCATCATTCTCGACTGCATTTTCATGCCCATTGGACTGTACTTTGGCATGTGGTACGGGTTGACACGGGACCAGCTGTCTGCCAATGCCACGTTCAGTATTAGTACTGCGCTGCTGGGAACCGTCTCGATTGTGGAGTATTTCATTCGTTTCCACCGCCTCTGGAAGAAGGACTCCAAGTGCAGAGTAATCGGGGCCAAACGTGCATACGTACGTATTGACCGATCTGATACAAAAGGCTTCAACTGACCGAATACAGCTTGATTGGTTCCACTGGAACTTATCCTTCGCCTGGTTCTTTATCATGATTGAACTGATTGCCGGCACATGTCCGCACGATCCACCAATCCGTGTCCTGGCCATGCCGGCAGCCACTATGTTGTTTGCCATTGGTTTCCAGCTCCTGGCCCTTGACATCCTCCGGATCCGTGGTGTTCCGGCGCCATGCCGTATCTCGTCGCTGCCCAAGGGTGCCGCCCTGCGACCTGGTATCTACGCGTACATCGAAGACATCTGCGCCGTCGATGGTTCTGGAGGCACTGAGTTCAGACAGAGGCTAAACCTGCGCTACCAGGCTAGCAAGGCTTTCCGTGAGATGCTGCACCGCCTGACATTGTTCTGGGCTATTGGTGCTATTGTTTGCGCCACAGTCACCACCGCTATCGTCTTCACTATCCAGCGTGATGCTGCTTATGTTGTAAGTGTCACTCTATGTCTCCAACATCGACATTTGCTAATCTACCTCAGGTTGGCTGGATCCTCCCCTTCCTCTGGGCCGGTGTCTGGGCCGCCATCACGATTCCCTGGGTCCAGCGCGACCTTGAGAAAGAGTACAACGACTGGACCGAAGCCAAGTGGAAGGCTTAGACTCCTTGTAGATTCCTTTTATATCAACACTTTATACTGTAGAGCGGGCTTTCATGGCGACGGCGCTGGCGTTTGGTTCTCAAGATTTGATGGGCTTTTCTACATGATACCACGGGTGCTAAGATTGTCTTTCAACGCATGCCATCGTTTATTCCAACATCTTTCTCGTCACTCGTTACTGTGCGCACATTGTATCGTAGGCGCTGCGCGTCCACGCTGATCCCTGACATCACAATGAGACCACATGCAAACTTCCCCATGTGCAGATCTCCATCATCGAATTCTTTCACCACACGGCAAGTTCCCTATTCAGGGTTTCGGCGAGAGCCTTTGCGCGGCGCCAATGCGCTTGGACTTCGTCATGCAGGGCTTGTGCTGTGACGCCTGCTCGCCTGATCAGGTTTGGGGCGTGAAGTTTGTCCGGTGGGACGTGTGCCGCGCGAGGCGTGTGCGAGGACGCTAGAAGGTCTGCCGGCTCTGCAACACCAGATCCGAACTACGATACCAGAACACATTATCTAGCCGGGCATATCTCCTGCAAAATCCCATCTGGGCTGTACGCGCCTGTCCGCCTGTATACCTTTGCGGACTTTCTCCTTCGACCGCTCACATGATCATTGTCGCACGCTTTAACAACAGAACCATACTTGAATGGTCGAATTGACATCTTCAATCGTGAACACGATCAAATAAGAAAGTGCACAACATGGACGAGAGGCTGGAACCACGCATGAGTTTCGCGTCTTCTTGATGACACGCCGCCGTACTGATCAAAACATCCCATCTAAGAGGCTCCAGACGTCCATTCGCACTAAGTGCGAACTCTCAGGACACAGCATGGCTTTGCTGCATTTGAGGATGCAGCTTCACTTGCTATGCCCATGAACGGCTCCACCTTCTCGCACATGAATGTACCGCCACTGACGACATTGTATTCCGCATCACCAAGTTGCGCCAACAGATGGATGCTTGCTAGGTCAGGCCTGGTAGCAACTACATACCTCTCAACTTTAGAGGCTCCAAAATTCGTCACGAGAACTTTACCTACAGAGGATGCGAGTCTTACTGTCGTATCGTCTTTGAGTGCAGATCAAGCAACTTCGTCTGTGGTTGGGGCAGCTACCTCCCCTGCTGACACCGTCATAACCTCGTCCGCAGCACTCGTAAACCGACAGATCGAAGCCCAGCTATTCACCGTTTTCAGCATGGATCTTGACGGAACAGCTACTGATCATTTATATCGGCCATGCAAAAGGTACAATGGTGCTCCAACCTACAGCCCAGGCGTGTGCCCAGAAGGTCAAACGATTGCAGAGATCACCGCATGGCATGTCGACGCGTCTGCAGGAGGTTATCACACATGCTGGCAAGCCAGTTATTGTAGAAGTCATATTCAAGGTTGCAATACATCAACGACCTGCTAAGTTGAGAGTAAGTGGAATGACACACGGACCGAAATTCCACCAGGCGTTGTATAAGATCCCAACGATGCGGGACGAGTTGTGTATCATCAACGGGATGCTTAGATTCCAAGAATATAAGGGTACAAACGATTGTATCACGGAATGTAAATACGATGCATTACGGCTATTCACCGCTATGTCTAGGCGGTGCCAGAGTGCTCCTTCAACTTATCCAACGCGGGCTTGACAACCTTCTCATTAGCACCCTCCTTCCTCTTCGCCTCCCTAACCGCCACCTTTTCCAACTCCTTGACCCTCGCGCCCTTACCTTCCTCCTTCCACCACGCCTCACCTCTCTCCACGAATCTCACAAAACCATCAAGCACGACCTCCTTTCCCTCCCAGCTCTTTCCGCTCAGCGCCTTATCGAGCACTGGCCAGATTTTCTCCGCACTACTCTTGTCCAAGTTCTCGCTACCTACCGCCGACGTGATGCTCAGCACAGCGTCGGCCACTGCCTTCGCAGCCGTGTGCTTGATCGCCCACTGTCTCGAGTCAAGGTGTTCATTGCACAGCGCCAGGATCTCAGATAGATACAGCGCCACGCTGCGACTACCAGCTACATGCTCATCCCACGTCTCCGTAAACGCCTTGCGGGCATTGTCATCGCCGTCGTGCTTGGCGAGGAACACAAACGGCAGCAGCTCCGCCGCAAGCGAAGTAAAGCGATCCGTGGCGTGCTGGCTGATAGCATGGATCATATCGCCCGAGAGTAGGCGCGCACGATCCGAACCCTCTTCGGTCTCGAAGTACTGCTTCTTTGCGAACGCGATGGTGGCGAGGAGTTGTCTGTCAGAGGCGAGGCGCGCGACGTAGCCGGATGCTGCAGCGTAGCTGGACGATACGGTTTCATTTCGGTCGTGGATATGCTTGTGGATCAGCTTGAGGAATTGATCTGCGTAGGGACTGAAGAGGAAACGGTGGCGTGTTGCGAGCGTGACCAGGATGCGGCTACATCCCACCTTGGAGGGCAAGCCGACGGCAGACTTCATGGCGGCTTCGAGACGTGGGACGAGTGCTTTCATTGTGTCTGCGTCAGCCAGGTCGAGACAGCGCTCGATTGATTCTGTGAGTGGGGAGGAGCGCACGGATGCGAGGCGCATGTCGTCAATCTTCTGAGCGGTGAGATTGTATTTGGACGCGTTGAGGTGAATGTAGTTTACTGCCTCGGGCTCAAGACTGCTGAGTAGACCAAGTAGGCGCTCAACAAGCTCGGGGACATGTGGATTGAGGGTCTTGGCGTTGGCCTTCTTGACGATCTGAAGCAGTGTGTGCACAGAGAACATGCGTACTTCTTCGGCCGAGGACTCGAGGCCATTTGTGGAGAACAGGAAGGGTAGCACCTGGACTAGTTGGGCATTGGCTGTCTTGAGTGAAGCGTCGCCAGCTTCGAGAGAGCGTGTAAGGATCGCCGTGAGCACACGAGCGAGAGACGCAGCAGCCACACGGACGGTTTCCTTGATATCGTCGAGAACCTTGAAGCATTTGTCCCATACCGAGGACAGGTACTTCTCATACTAGCACTAGTCAGTACTTGTTCTTCTATGTTGGAAGGATCACGCACCTTGTCGATCCCGCGACCTTGAATGAGGTCTGCAACAGCAGCACATGCAGCTTGTCGAACACGCCACTCTTTGCCCAAGATGCTGACAAGCAAATCGTCCATGATGGCATCGAAATGCTTGTCTATCGTTGCCGAAGAGTCTTTTACTAGGGCATTCCAGATGTCGTTCATCGAACGCTGAACGTTGGGATTAGGATCAAACCTATGTAGTGTCAGTTCGCATGATAAGCAGTCCATTACGCATGTCCATACCTATAACGGTAGAGCTTGGGGTAGAGCTTGGGGTTTTGGGCCAGATAGCCATCAACACTGGAGTCCGAGAAGATGTTGCTGAGACCAAAGCGACCAAAAGCAGCCCTGCTAGACCAAATGGAGTTATTGGACGCCATTGACATGAATCGGTATACCAGACTCGAGTCGCCAACTTCAGCAGCAAGGCTCATGATGTCTTTATACGTCGTTATAGACTTGCCGTCACCTGTAGGAAGTGCGCCAGGTTCGAAGAGTTGCGTGTCTTCAGACACAGTGCCTGCCATCTTCGGCTTGTTGTCAGAGAAAGAGCCGACGAGGTCGCGAACGAGATCGTCTTTGAGCTCACGGTCTCCCTTTTCATAAACGAGACCAAGACCGCGTGATGCTGCTTCCTGAACCACTTCGTCACGGTCAGACAAACAATTCTTGAATGCGACCTGACACTGGCCGAGGTAGCTCTGCATCTCTGGCTTGTGACCGCAGTACTGAAGCAAACAAAGCAACCAGATGACGGATGCCTTCTTCAACGCGGGCTTGGTTTGCACGCAGCCCTTCAGTGTCTTCTCAAGAATAGCTGTGAAAGTATTCTTGCGCGTTGGCCCGGAAGGTGTTCGCAACGGTGCGTCCCAGGGATCATTTGGCTGCTCTGGATGTAGAATGTCCAGTTCAGCGATCAGCGCCTTTGAGTCCCAGCCGATCGCAAAGCAACTCAGCGCTTCACCAACGGAGAATTGCACTTCTGGTTGGCGGACCTCATGGAGCTCGTAAAGCTTGTCACCAATGAGCTTATAGTCCGATCCCTCTTCGATCTCTTCCTTCTCTTCGGTGATCATTGATAGATGACCCAGGGCCAGGATGGCGCTAATGGTCCCTGTCTTTGCCGACTCGTAAATTTTTGTAGCGATATCCTCGACCTTAGCATACCTTGCGATGGTCGAAGGTGATACGACGTGGAATAGGCTGAGCTGATCGATGCATGAGAATGCAGCCGACTGCAGTGTCGCGTCTCGCGTTTCTTTGAGCACCTCCACCAAAGTTTGCAGTAGCTGATGGACAGGATGGTCTTCCAGAAGGTCACCTGCTGATTTGTTGTCTCTCCAGTGCGCTCGACTGAAGTAGTACCCAAGCGCGATGACGATGCCGCTGATCTGGTTAATTTCCGCGCCAACAGCTGTCTTCCAAGTGCCAAGTTTCTCGAAGAACTGTTTCTGAGAGGTTCGAATCGCTACTGTATCGCAATCAGGATGGGATGCTAGTAGGCCGTAGGTGTGGGCAGCAGCGAGCCGACGCCCGGGGTTGTTCGACAAAATCGAGGGCTCTAAAGCACGGAAATCTTGGATGAGATGTGCAAGCGCCCAGTATCGCTGCGGGCACAGCGAAAGTAGCCGTACCATCGTTGTGCCGATGTCGCCCACATCGCTCACATCGTCTCGAGTAAGCCTGTCGAAGCTGGCACGAATGATCGCAGCAATTGAGCGACCATGTGCATCATTCGCCGCGAAGGAGCGAAAAGCTTGTCTGGCACGTTGATCTGTAGACATCAATGTGTCAAGCTTGCGCCCCCAGTCCTCTGAGATATCATCGTTAATGCTCTTTTTCACAAGAGCTGATTGCAAAGCGACTTGGGAGCAAAAGCTGATTACCGTTGGTAACGCATCTGGATAATGCTGGTAAAAGCGCTGAACCTGTGTGAGAATATCACTCGAGCCTTCGAGATCCATAACATCTTCATCCTCACCCTCTTGAGCAAAGATGAAATTGACGAGCTTGTCAAAGTCAGGAAACTGAAGCTTTCGCTGTCTTTGGCCAACCTCGGGTGCCATGTTCGACGTTTGGAACCAGTATGGGTCCAAGCCCCGCCGCCCTTCTTCCAAAACTTCGTGTCGCTCCGCAGAGCCTCCGCTTACAGCGAGAATGTCGATCCACCTTGCCAGGACATCTTCATAAGGAAGACAACGATTCGCGAATCTCGTAGCCACATAACGCGTGCTTCTTGTGAATTGGGCAGACGCTGGCGTGTTGACCTGGTCAACGGTAGCGTACCGTAACAGGATTTGTCTGAACCTTGGCATGGCAGATTCATCGAAGGGTTTAGCAAAGGCGCCTAGAACAGATGACAGCGCCTCTTCTATGCTGACAGCAACATCCTTCCCGGCTGAGTCCTCCCTTAGAGAGCGAAACAGCCATTCTAGAAGGTCTAGTGTTGGCTCAATGAGTATCTTCTCGGGCGCAGCTTTTGCCAAGAGACCTATTGTCTCGTACCCGTAACCGCGGAGTTCCATGTCTTGGTCGCGATCCGCAGCTGGCCACCCTTGATCCTGGATGAAAGCGCGAAGGTTGCCCACAAGGCCAACAGCAACCACGGACAAGTCAGATGATGCGCCACGGCGCGCAACGAAGTTGACGAGTGAGAAGATTGCAGAGCGAAATTTGGAAGCCTCTCGCCCGGCAGTCTTATTCGTTGGATTCAGCTCGGCTGATAGGAGTCCATCCTCGACGATCTTCGCTATCTTGTGCGGATATGTTGTGCATTTGACTGACTTGGACAGCACACCCAGTATCCTTATCCGTAAAGGAGTCTTCACTGGTGATGATCCGTCAGGAGACGTGGAGCCAAAGTACAACTCAAAGAGTGTCTCCACAGAATTTGCGTCTTCCAGATCTTGAGTGAGCATGACACGCTTCAGAATATCTTCCCCGACTTCTGAGATTCGAGAATTGGTGTCGGCTGATGCGAACAATGCCGGGAAGAACTTTTCAGCATCCTTGAACATGCCGCTCGCCAAGAAACGTGTCACTAGAGCTTTCGATTCCGTCAAGCTGAGGCCTGCGTCAGAGCTAGGATCCCAGGCATCTGGTTTGCCCTGCTGTGTCAGGAATTTGTACTCCTCAACCGAAAGACCGGGACATTTTGTGATGCTGGCAGCCTCTGGAGTGCTTTGGCGCACGAGTGTCAGCAAAATGAGCTTGCCAAACCATTTTGACAAGAATGCTGCGTCTACGTCTGTGACGCCCAACTTCGTCCTCAATTCTGTATCTTCCTTCGTCCCTCTGGCTGGAAGTTTGAAGTGGACTAGAAGTCTTAGGATCAAGTGGAAAAGCTGTGAGGCATGCTGAGCTGATTTCTCGTAATCATTCGATATCCCTTGGATCAGAATGGGTAACAACTCCAATCTATCGGATACTGGTAGCCGGGAGATGCCCTGCTGAATGTACAAGATGTCGAAGTGGCGTATCAGAGCAACATCTGCATTGTCTTTGTACTGCTTCAGTAAAGCAGCCACAGGGAGCTTGAGGTCTCTGAACGGTTGTTAGTGCGTTGTCAATTAATATTTTGGAGGTCGAAGCGTACTGCGACTTGATGCGGGTGTTGATGTGTTGGCAGATAGAGATGACCTAGAAAAGTAACCGCAATCAGCGGTATTCACCACACAAACGGCCAGGAACAAGTCCCAAACAGACGATATTGAATGTCTTACCTTGTTCCTCACAGCTACATGCTCAGAGCCAAGCTTGAGTAGTAGCGGGGCAAGGTACACTTTCAGCAAATCTTCAAGCTTCTTCTCTGAGTCTGCCAGCGCAATGCGCATCTCGACCTTGCCAACAAGAGCGAGCTCTTTGGCTTCTGGAGACTGCGCTGTGGCCATGGTGGTGCGTGAGATGGAGAAAGCCGCTGCGCCGTTGAGATTAGGGACAGCTGTACGTGTCAAAGCATGCGCTACAGGCAGAACACTGGAGACGCGGTCTGTCAGCTGCTGAGCAAGACAAGTGACTGGGATGATATTGCGGCTCTGCGTTCGGACAGACGCCTCACGCTTGTTCGTCCGGTGCTTGCCACATGTCGTGCTTCATTGATGCTGTGAAGGGCCAGGGTGGCACGGACGCACCTGCGCTCATGAAGTGCGTCACGGCGCCTGCCTACCAAACAATTAGTCGCGTCCTTCCAGTCGCTTCTGCCAACGTCGACAGCGCCTGCCTGCTGCAATTCCCTCGCCGAAGCCGGTCCATACAGCGTTCGCCTTTCGACGCGTAGTTGAGGCTTCACCGCTACGGAACACGCACTATCTTCAACCATAGCAGGCATACCGAGCTTGCGCAGATCTATCGGAAGCCATCATCGTTTCGTGTAACCTCCACAACCTGCACCCAATACCCTTTACTGCGCATTCAACGTGCAGCTCTTCGCTGTTGAATTACGCACCAACGCATAGACAAAGTCAACAAAATCCAGGGCACCCTTCAGGCTGTTCTGGCAGGCGCAGAGAACCGGGTTACCCCACCGACGCCCACTTCGATCGTAAACCGACGCCGCCACCCAGCGCGAGACACTGCGAGCTGGCACCTCCCCTACACCACAATACCGCGACTCAAGCATCTTTGTGAGCGAACTGCGTCCTGAGTCTTGACCTGGGAAGAACACTGTGTAGCGGAAGAGCTACCCCGCCTGTGCAGTACTTATCTCAGTACTCACCGCATCTCCCCTCCGATACACCGAACAGACAGACCAACCACCCGTCATGGACGAAGAGAACGTTCTCAATTTCGTCAGCATCACCTCATGTGATCCTGACAAGGCTGCTCAATACCTTCGCTTGACAGACAACAATCTCGAGCAGGCCATACAGCTCTTCTTCGACAGCCCAAACCTCGATTTCGGGCCTGCGACCACCTCGAACGCGCCCGCAGCTGCGTCTTCATCACAGAACCCCATCAACGTGGATTCAGATGACGACATGTCCGACTTCAATGCCGGTGCGAACACAGCCACCCCTCCTGTACGATCGAACCTCGAGAGCGACGAAGAATTAGCGCGGCGGTTACAGGAAGAAGACTACGGGGGCGGTAGTGCGGGACGTGGCCAGGATGAAGTCCGCGCCCCAATCCAGCGTACACAAGAGACATTAGTCGGCCCTGGCTCAAATTGGGGGCCTGGAGACGAAGACGACGACATTGACGCCATGGTGCAGGAGCAGCTAGCTCGTCGGCAACGAGGTAAGGGCTACGGGGTCTCAGATTGTGGGTAGTAGACTGACATCGCAGCAGGTCGGCAAGGCATCTTTAACCAGCGAGGCACCCCCCAAACCTCGGTATGGGATAATTCCGCCGACTCGGAGGCTAGACGCCGCGAGCTTGCAGCATCAACGGGCGGCGCGTCCGAGCAGAGCGCCAAGATGAACATGCTCGCAGAGCTATTCCGACCACCTTTCGAGATGATGTACCAGGGATCGTGGGAGAAGGCACGAGACATGGGCAAGGAGGAAGAAAAATGGCTCATCGTCAATATTCAGGACCCGGCGATATTCGACTGCCAACTCCTTAATCGCGATATCTGGAAGAATGAGGACATCAAGGCAACTGTGCGGGAGAATTTCATCTTCATGCAGTACGCAAAGGACGATCCTCGCGGTCAGCAGTACGTCAACTACTACTTCCAAAACCGCGACAGCTCCGACGCATACCCACACATCGCCATCGTCGATCCACGAACGGGAGAGCAAGTCAAGATCTGGTCCGGTCCACCCATCCCCTCGGCCGTCGACTTCCACGCCCAGCTCCACGAGTTCCTCGACCGCTACAGCTTGAACATCAACGTGAAGAATCCTGTGGCTAAGCGAAAAGCAGAGAACAAGCAGGTCGATGTTAACCGCATGACTGAAGAGGAACAGCTGGAGTGGGCCCTTCAGAACAGCATGGACAATGGCGGCAGCGGCAACGAGGGGCCGAAAGATAACGACCCAGACGCCCTCACCAAGGATGAAGGCAAGGGCAAGGGGCGTGCGACATCATCGGCACCAGAAGCTCCTTCGACACCAGCCGCAGCACCAGCAGAAGAAGAGGCTGCCGCGGCAACAAACCCAATCTTCGCTTCCATCTCATCTCACGCACCGCACACAGAGCCTACCGTCACAGATCCCAAGGTCACAACGCGCATTCAGTTCCGTGGACCGACCGGCCGCCCTCTCGTCCGCCGCTTCAACCTCTCAGACCCTGTGCGCCGCGTGTACGAATGGATCAAGAGCGATGTTCCCTGGGATGGCAAGCAGGGCGCTGAGTTTGACCTGTCCTTCATGGGCAAGAATTTCATAGAGCACCTTGACCAGACGATCGAGGCTGCTGGGTTGAAGGGCGCGAGTTTGATGGTCGAATTTGCCGAGTAGATGCACCGGCCTCGGATGGAGATGGACGGGCAATAATGTGATGGATCGATAGCATTACCACGGCGTTCCTGGTATGCTATCAGCAGTGGACTGTAGCTGGCTATGTTAGGCTACTGATGGCTAATACCCGATACCCTTAACTTCCCACATGGAAATATAGAAGTATGTGAAGATAGTCCGATTCAATGTACCATTCATTGGGCTGGAGCTTAAGTCCTTCTCGACTATTGGTCCGGAGGCTCATTCTGCCTCTCACCAAGAAGCCGATCAAGATGCGAAAGAGTGGTCAGCCAGACATTGCGCCCCAACTGAAGTGCCTCCTTCCCCCGCAATGACAGCGCGGGCTCACTTTTCATGCTTGCCGCAATTGTCCCAGCACCCTCCACACGTCCCCTGGAGCCCTTGAACGCATTGCCCAATACTTCAGCAGCCTCTCGATCCTTTGAAGCCAGAGTGAAACTCCTGGTTGACTCGAATCTCAGCCCGGGTGTCCTTTTCAATAGATATCGAGCCTGGGACCTCTTCATGTGACCTCGACTCAGCGCATAATTTATGTAATGGTCGCGGTAGGGTTCATGTATGGCCTGCCATTCATCGCTCATTCCATAGCGAACGATGTTGCTGGGGATGTTTCATTGCTTAGCTCTCTGCTCGAGGCATTGGAGGTCGAGATTGTCACCTGCGTCGAGCTTTGATGACGGTGGATGGTGGGCAGCGTTCTTCGAAAATGCACCGAGGAGGTTATTCGGTACCTGAGATTGATACACTCTCGATGGCTGGTCCGTAGATGTATCGGGCGAATCTGTCAGCTGCAGCTTGGAAGGTCGGTTTGTTTCCTTGGCTTCTGTTTGCATTTCGAATCGAGGGTGTAGGAGGAAGTGGACGGTCTTGCGTATTAGTATGGGACGCTTTTCGTCGATGACATTCTCTGCACGTCCCGAACCGCCACGAAGAGAAGCCACTTTCATAATTTCCTCCTCGCTTGCAGATCGCTTTCTCTTACGGGAATCTCCACCGCTGGACATCTCCATCGCTTCGCCTAATTTGTTCAAATCGACGCCACTCTTTCTCCATACCGTTCGACCCGTCTCAAACATGTATCGCCACTTATTGGCTTCTGTAGGCGATTTGCTCTTGACCAGGCGTCTAGGTATTCGCTCGCTCATTGAATTAGGCCGGTCACAAATGGGTTGCGTGATTTCCTGCAGATTTAGGTGGGTGGCCGCAAAAAGCGCAGCGCCATTGAAGGACTGCATGCCTCCCATTCCGGCGCACAATATCTCGACGTTACGTGTGCCTCTAATGTAGTATATCAGGTTGCTTGTATCGGTGAAGAAGTTGGAGATGTACACGCAGAATATCCCGTTAAATGGATCATGTTGCGTCTCTGGGTCGTTGTCGTATTGATCTTGCGTCCGAGGATCGTCACTGGATATCTCTCTAATCCTCTTCTCGAGTTGAAAATTCACATCGTTGAAACTGAGCTAGTCAGCTATATCGCCAGGATACAGTGTAGAAAGAGTGAGAAGTATGGGTCGCACGTACCTGAGGAAGTCTATCTGTGAGCTCGACTTCCAGGCTTCCTCCTAAGATCGTGCCTCAGTAAGGTCGCTCTCCTCGGAAGATATGTCTTCCTGAAACGAGGTGCTTTCTTCGGGGGAGGTTATCCTTCTCTTGTTGCCTTGACCACCCATCTCCACGGTGTGCCCTTCGATAACTTCGCCTTCAAATCTTGTGATGAACGCGAGGAGACTAGCTTCGTCGAGCGCACTGTGAGAGCGAATTGATCAGTCTGAGAGGAACCCCGAAGGAAACTTACTAATTGATGAGCTCGTTGACGTCGCAAGTGTCTAAGAGCTCTTCCGAGATCTCATCGGCTATCTGAGGCTGGATAGCGCGGATTTTGGGACGGAGGATATCGCTGAGCATCTTCCTCTGCTGTTTTGGAGGAGCAGCGAAGAGTGCATCCATATCGACAGCGGCGACTGCCCCGGTGGCGAATGCAGCATCCATAGCGAAAAAGATAAGTGAAGATAAGGATGGTACTGGATGTCGTTCGGATGAATGCAATCGCAGTCGCAAGCTGCAAAGTAAGGTGTATGGAAGATGAAAGAAGGGCAAGGCGCGAAACAACACAACGCAGGTTGCAGCTGCCAAACGTCATCGGCTTCTCTTCCCTGCAGAATACTTCTGCTGCTCTTTCACTCTGACCACCTCCACGCTGCGAGAAATGAGCGAACATCCTGCAGATTGAATCGCGAAGCAGAGCATTGACGCAGATATGGGCGGCGCAAATAGAGTAGAAGATATATCTCACTCGTATCACAGACCGGCTTTCGCTGATGGACGTTTGCTGGTTTCAGGTGCTGGATGACTCGATCAGTTTTGAGGACATCGTCCGTCGTTTCTGCATTACACAGACAGGGGTATTATCTGGATATCTATGGCGTTGTATCCACCCCTTTTGATTCGATCACTGAATTGCTAAATGGGTGCAAGAGGGTAGCCTGTGTACAGTTATGAAGTATCATACTCCAGGTGAATGCTTGTGAGGCAGATACGATGATCTGACAATCACAACAACAGAAGCCAAACATCTCGGGCAGACCTCGATAGCAAATAAACTTTGCCCGTGCGCGTATGCACGCCATCAAATGTCCTGTCAACAGTTCGCGCACGATATTACACACGTGCATGTTCTCGGCGTCGTCTAACGCGGCTCAAATGCAGGGATCCCAGCCTCTGAGCAAACAGCGGTGAGGTTTGGCTTCGCCTGCGACGCATCCAACGACGATCATCCAAGCTCAAGGTCCACACGTTCGCGCACCGATCCGATCCTTCATAAACCATCTGCGGCCCCAACCGTGCTCCCGTCCTCCATTGCCCTCGCTGCCGTACGGAAATCAGCCTCAGACAAAGGTCGGAGCATCGCGACATCTCAGGGTCAAGCTGATACTACTGCTGTTTACTGTTGAGAGCTCCACGCGACAACACACATTAAGACAGGGAAGAATTAAGGAGCGATACTCATTGGGGCCCAATTCGACCCACTTCCCACCGGAGCACCTTCTGGACTCGCACGGCTGCAGCCAGAGTCATCGCGACAGCACAACAACACCACTCGAACGAGCCTTGCGCATTCACTCAAACAAGCCTTGCGCATATCTTCGCAGTGTCCAGAACACTCTGCACCCACCGCTCGATCCGACTGAACCTCACACCACAAGCCCGCCTCGACTCTATAACACCCGCCCATCGACTCGCCAAACCCCAATTCAACAACCCCGACCCAACAACCTCAAAACACCCGCAACCATGGGCTGGAACCCCTTCTCCACTTCGCCCACGCGCTCCTCCTACTCTTCCTACTCGCGCGGCCCCTCGCGCTCCTACGCCCGCAGCAGCGCCGGCAGCTCCTACTCGTCCTCGCACCGCGCGTCCACCTCGCGCTACGGCCGGCAGCCGCGCGACGGCTACCTGCAATACCTATACCGCAAGCTACGGCAACTGTGGCGCGACCTGATGCACTACGCGCGGCGGCACCCGTACAAAGTCTTCTTCGCGGTCATCATGCCGCTCGTCAGCGGGGGCGTTCTGCACAAGCTGGCACGCCAGTTTGGGGTCAATCTGCCTGAGATGGGCGGTAGTGCGGCCAGGGGAGGGTATGCGGGGAGTGGGCATACTGGAAGCTACGGTGGCGGCAGCGGATACTATGGCAGTGAAGGGTATGGGCCCTCTGGGTCGAGAGGAGGGGGGGCGCAGGGAGGCATGTTTGGAGGGATCGATGTGCAGAGTGTGGCTGGGGGGATTGGGAATCTGGCGACGATTGCGCAGATGGCGTCGAAGTTTATATGAGCGGTGATTGGGGGGAGAGAGTGTTCACGTTGGAGGGTGACAAACAAGTGAGAGTGATGAGTGTAGGTTGGGTGGACATCTGATTTGACTTCTTCACATATCGTTAGATATATTCGGGCACACTTAAGATATCCCTAGGCGTTTTGGAGTAATGGAAACAGTCCTCAAGAAGCAAGACACTGATTCGAGAGAAGAACACACTTGGCTCGACTGAAATTCCGGCTGGGATAGGTGATGGTTCAGACCTCCCAGAAATAAAGTGTGTCAAGAAAACAATGAATTAAATCGCTACGCTACTCTGCTCGCCCTAGCATTTGGTCCCTGATCTCACCCACAAAACACACGCTATGCATAGCACCCCCATCTTCCATGTACCTCACCTCCTAAAGCTCGAACTCAAGCTACCAAACGCATCAGGACTATGTCTCCCACCCATCAGGCCCGAAAAGTCCACGCTCTCATTGCTTACATGCCTGCTCCCCTGCGTCTGCAACGCAGACAAAGGCTTAGGCTGCGGTGCAGCCTGCGGAGCTGCTTGTGTTGGTGCCGCGCTCTGGAACGGGTTTGAGTGGCCGGAGAATGAGAGCGCGTTGTTTGCGGCGGGTGCGACGGGCGCAGCGAGCGCTGCTTGAGCGGGTGCTTGTGCGCCTGCGCCGGTTTGGCCGAGGAGCAGATTTGGCATTGTTGCGGAGCGCTGGGGCGCGGGTTGCTGCTGGTTGTACTGTGAGAACGCGGCGTACTTGTCAAGAGGCGGGTTGTTCTGTGCGTAGCTGGGTTGTTGGGTGGGTTGTTGCTGGTACTGCCATGGGTTTGGCGCTTGACCCGTTGGGTTTTGTGTCTGTTGGTAGCTCTGTCCCATGCTGTTGAATGGGTTGGGAGCTTGCGTTGTTGGGGTCTGCGTCTGTTGCTGGGTAGTCCAGGGGTTAAATGCTTGCTGTTGTGCGGTCTGCTGTTGCTGAAGCTGTTGAGGTTGTTGGCTAAGGCTCGACCCGAATGGATTGTAGTTTGCTGAAGGTGTAAAGATTTGACTTTTCGAAGATTTCAGGAAGGGGTTTCCTGGGCTTGCAGGCTGAGACATCGACTGGTACTGTGGTTGCGGTGCGTAAAATGAGCTATATTGCTCGGGTATCTGTGGCATTGGAGGGGGTGTGAAAGATTGCTGGAATGGGTTCGTTTGCGCAAAAGGCGGGTTCGGCTGTGTTAGACCGCCTGTCCTATTGGGAAACAGTGGTTGTGCCGTAGATTGAGGTTGTTGGTATTGCTGAGGCTGCTGCTGTGAAAGTCCAAGGCCCTGGAACTGTTGCTCGAGGCTCTCCTGTGATTGCTGTTGCTGAGGCTGTTGTCCGAACGGATTGTATGACTGGCCATGACTCTGCTGTTGCTGAGCCTGCTGCTGCTGCTGCTGCTGCTGCTGCTGATACTGCCCCGGCTGAGCGTAGTTCTGCTGCTGTTGATACTGCCCCTGCTGACCTTGGGACAGGAACGGATTGTACGAATTCGCTTGCTGAGTCGCCTGTTGTTGGCCGCCGTGACTGAACTGCTGGTTCTGCGGCTGTTGCTGCTGGGCGAGGGGTGTGGCGTCCAGCGCATCGAATGGGTTCGTGGAAGCCGCAGCAGATGCGCTCTGTGGTGCGTTATCAAAGGACAAGCCATTGACGCCGCTCTTCGCCGGTGGAGTAGGTGTCGTCCTTCCAGACTTTCCAGAGTTCTGCTCCCCCAACCGAATCAATGCCTCCACTGTCCTGTCCAGATTGCCGTTGAGGCCCTTTAGTACCGTCGAGTTGCGCTTGTCGTCCGGGAACCCCATGTCTCTTAGCGTTGCCAGTTTCGAGTCTAGTCCGTCGCCCGATGTGTGTATGTTCGACCCAAAGACCCGAGACGGCTTGTTCACGCGTGGTGGAGAGGTCTGAGAGCTCTCGAAGCCCAGACCTGGCGACACGGGTGGAGACTTGGACGTCGACGTTTTCCTCAACCCAAATCCAAACCGCCCGGTGGGTTTCGGCGGCAGTGGCGGCGGTCTGTCCTCAGAGCTTGTGCTGCCCGTATTCTGTCGTGTGCCGGGCTGCGAGGCGCTCATGAACACGCGCTGCTCGTACTTCTGCCGTATGTAGCGCTCCATAGCTCCGTCCACTTCGTCGACATCGATGGGGATGTGGGCTTTCGCGCCGCGGGGGTTGTACGTCTTGTTCGATTCGGCGTTGCCAATGCGCTTCATGTTCTGCTGCTGTCAGCACTGTCTCAGACCCGCCAGACGGAGCTGCTCTTACATCGACCTGCGCATTGTCCCACTTGTCCATGCTCAGCGACTTGACCTTCGAGATGTGCGTCCCCAGCTTGCGGTGCAGGGCCGCGCAGCGCATGCACAGAAAGATGCCCAACTGTGTCCGTCAGTACTACTCTCGACATACGCAAGGGGCCGGTGAGCGGCGGGCTCAGGGTTCGCGTCGCAGCAGGGGCAACATACGCTCCAGCTTGCCCATCCTGCAGCCTGTCAGCTCGAGTCTCGCAGCAAGCGCGCTCTCCTTACCTGGGTTCTTCGCACCGCAGTCGGCGCAGGTCCCGTTGCCCGGCACCGTCTTGATCAGCTCCTGCAGCGTCCGCTCGTTGCGCGCCTGCTGGCGTTTGTTCAGTGCGGAAGCCATAACGTCGCGCCGTGAGCTTGTTCGTCACACAAGGAATTCGACCGGAGCTCAGCACTCGTCGGCGGTAGAACGTGCGTCGGCGGCGGGGACTCGGGGGTGGCTCGAGGACTCTCGACGGACACGTAGTTGCACGGAGCTCAGCACCAGGTTCTACCAGCGTCACTGTCGATTTGCATGCAGGGACATTTCAGCCGCGAGCCGGACACGAGAGCGAAGAAAGGAGTCCGCGAAGAGTTGCTAGTTCGCACGCGATGACGAGTAATGCAGTCCCGTTCCGCTGAACACATGGCGTCGCTCCAGACGCGGTTCTAGCGCGAGGGCTATTCTCAGCCTTGCCCCTGTCCGTGGTAAGAGTGGTTGGCATGACAGAAAGCGATCACCCAGGCCCAATATTGGTTTGGGCTGCTCGGGCTGGAAAGCTTGTTGATCGAAACTTCGGCCAGCGGCAGCCATCGACCCGGTACTGTTGATAATTCTTCCGTGCTTCTGGAAATGCTGCTTCCATGCATGCAAAGATGAAGCCGAAGCTTCAACAGTCAGCATATGCAGGTCACGAACGAAGAGATGTTTGTCATAAAAATAGTCCTACACATCTAAAGAGACGGCAATGAGTAGGGTGGAGTAGACACGGTCCTGCTAAAAACCTATTTTCCTCTCCCACTAGAAGGATATGTTGCTCTCTGGCCACAAGGAGTTCCAGAAAGCAGGCAATCGTGGGGTACAGCGACACGCGCTGTCAAACGCCTTGTTCGCAGCTTCAGACAACGCTATCAGTCGTCTCTGAGAAGCTTGCTCGCACGGCGATTGCACAGCAACGGCGTTCGTTGATGATGCATGGAGTGTCCCGCCAGAAATTTCGACTTGGAGCGCTGCCCGGGCCGCGAGTTCGGCCGATGCTTGGCAACTCGCGCATCAAAATCTTTCCAGCAGGTGGCCCTGCTTTTGCTCCTCACACACAATCATAAAATGGACGATTAATCAACGGCCTCGTCGGGTAAATCTACCGCGTGGTTGTCATATTTGCGTTCTAGAGTGAGACGGCACTTTTAGGCTTTGAGCAGGTTACGCTCTCTCTTCGGGGAGAGTTCGATAGCGCTTGGAGCCACCTGCGTGACCCTACATCTCTTCTGAACCGTGATCTTGTAATGTGAGGCCTCTCATTACGGTCGGTTGCATCATCTGCCCTTCACTTCCCTGACATTGGGCATGGTTCCTCCGTCGAAATTGCGGCTTAGCGATGCGGACAATCTGTGAAGACAAGGCTGGAAGCTCTGCCTCAACGCTTCAAATTGCATTGCATAGTGCCTACCAAGCAAGTCTTGTAAAGACCACACTGCCTCAACCTCGAACGAGAGAAACGCTGTTACTGAATCTCGGCCATGATGCCCTCCTAGCGCAACGGAATGCCTCGCAGACCTCCCGCTTCCCATTGAAGCAACCGCTCTTCCGCGCTAAAGATTGCAGTGCCTCTCTCCAGACGGATGACCGGTTGCTACACGCTCTTGCCGAATCAGTTATGAAGAGCAAGGCTACAACTACAATGAGGCGCCAGAGATTGCAGTGCATTCACGCGCTGGTGGTCAAGCCGAGCTAGCTGCTACATCCTTTGGTCTGTCTCTTGATCAAACCCAATCGTGAACAGCGTTGGGCATTTGAGACTAAGTATGATCAGGCAGTCAGACGCAGAATGCAGAAATTTGGAGTGAGTGAAAGTTCGATTTTTAACTATATGAATCAGAAGATGATCATAAACATACTCCAAACCATGCGCGGATACGCGGTCTCTAATGCAACGAACGTCTATATGCACCCGCATCAAATGCTCGCTTGCTAAATGCCACAACACGATTACAACAAAGATGAAACGAAAGTATAGAAAGCTAGTAGACTGAACAGCCAACCTGTGCTCTAGTCAACGCAGAAGTGAACATAGCCTGCATAGCCGTGTAATGGAAGAAGATACCCCCCAGTACAGCGATATGCCAGATGTTGTGACTGCAGCCAAAGTAGTCAAAGAAGCCAGGGCACCAGCGCTCGGGGCACTTGCTTGCGTAGAGTACTGCGCCGGTGACGTACACGATCAGACTCTTGGTGATTGGCGCATAGAAGTAGAGAGCCCACTGAGGACCGCGAGTCCAGGACAACTGGAAGAAGGGAATGAAACCTGTCAAGGCAAGGGAGCAGTAGAAAGCAACGCGCAGCCAGGCCATATCGGCGCGGTTGAACGTTGGCTGCCACGGGAGAATGACACCTCCTACACCAAGAGCAGCTGTGAGGACCATGTACGACCAGCGAGATACAGGCTCGCAGTAGAAGGCAGCGTACTCTGTAGTGAGGATCGAGGCGGCAACGAGGAGTGAAATGCCTGTGTAATCGACACAGGCAAAGCGCTCGAGCAGGTTCTGCTCTGAGATACTGCTCATAGTGTGCCAAATAGTTGAGCAAGCAAGACACTTGCATGCTGCGAAGAAGAAGACACCAGCAATGAAGATGTCAGCCTTGGTCGACTGGCTCCAGTTAACGCTGGATGGGTAGAAGTAGAAGGCCAGAGCAAGGACCATGATGAAGCCGAGGAGATGAGACCAGATGTTGACCAGCTCGTTGTGGAAGCCGAACACAGAGCGCACGCAAGCCCACTTGCCCTCTGAGAAACGGTAACCCTTGAGGATGTGGGGATTGATTCTCCATGGTTCAGGCAGGTCGTCGTAGCGGATCAAGCCATGTTCTTTTGCACGAGCCAGCGCACGTTGCACGCCGTGTTCGATCGTAATCTCCACGGTTTCACGGGCACGGCGAGCCTTGTCAAGACCGCTGTCGACGACGCCTTTGGCAGCTTCGAGACCCTCGTCCATTTTTCTTCGCCCACTTTCGTACATCTCGTGGGCGTACGAGCCAAGAGTGCCGTCTTTTAGCGCATACGCACGTGTCTCAAACTCGGTCAAATACGAGTCCATCAACTGTATTCCTTCCATGACTTTCTCGCCCAACGTCTCTTGTGACTCCAGCGCCTCTTTGTATCGTTCCTCCAGTGTCTCAACGAAGACTGATGCTTGTCGACGTCCAGCTTCGAGTGCGCCATCGGAGATCTTCGAGCACGATTCGCGCACGGTAAGGAGGGTTGTGTATGCATACTCGACACCTGCGTCGTACTTGAGGTGGCCGTACTCTTCGAGGAAGTCCAGTCTGCAATTGAGATCGGCCAGGAAATTGCGAAGCTGGGAAAACAGTGAGCTAGAACATTGCTTCGGTCATAAAGAGCTTCATACCATTAAATGGAAATTTTCCGCTTCCTGGACGCAGGGTCTGGTGTGCCAGGAGTGACGTCGCTGGCGCTGCTCCTCGAAAGTGCCATAAGCAGGACGGCGCAAGCGCTGGATTGGCTCTTCTTGCGAGTTCATGACGGCGGTACTCACACCCGTAGAGGACATGGAGCGCGGCATGAGGGGCAATGAATTGATATACAGGCGCGCGGGGCTGGTTGAGGCGTGGCGAGACCGCGGTTGCTGAGGGGTCCAATCGATAATATTCCCGTTCAGGAAGGTCTGCGGTTTGGCTGCGTGACGATTCGTCTGGCTGACCTTTGCATGTGCGCACGATGAGGCTCTCTGGCTGGGTGGCTTGCTGTCAAGGAGTGAACTGGCGGCTCTGGACTAAGGACTGGTGGGCCGTGTTCTCCGCGAATGAGTGGAGTGTAATGCGCGGCGTGGACGGCAAGCCGAAAGCGGAGTGGACGACAGGAGCTGGCGCAGAGAATTACGGGTTATGTACAAGAGGGACGACCGATAGATACGGGACTGTGAGCGGCGGGACGCCGATTGAGGTCTAAAAGAAAGTGGGAGGGTGGAAGAGACGGCGCCTTAGGCTTGTTGGCGCTCGTCATTCAAATCCATCCGAGGCTGGATCGAATTTCATCGAAAAAGACGGGGCTGCTTCGGTGCTTCCCGGACCCTGCATATCCTGGTCTCGTCAGGCACGAACATGAGTTCAGGCTACGGATGACAGCTGACAGATCATACACAGGTTTTGCGTCTATCAACCGAGTAATCACATCACAAAATGAAGTGACTATCCCACAAACAATTCTCACGTTCAGTAGGGCGTACGGGTGCATCGTGGAAGGAGCGGCTCGACAGCGCTTGGCACTTTCTCCATTGGACTTGGTGCCCTTGACCCCTTCCAGCACTCCTCCAGGGCCATCCATCATGGGTCGCCAACACATTGATTGCTTTGATTGTTTGTTACGTTGTTCGCAAGAAATGCATACTCGATATTCCTACCCCGCTGTATTCCAATGATATGTTGCAGCTTCCTGTTTCGCTGTTCTTGACTGCTCTCCCCCCGTGTTCTGCGGCTGGCCCGACAGGAGAAGCTCGCACCTGATGCCTATGACGGACTTGCTCACTTCACCACACTGCGTCATTGCAATAAGCCTGCCGTTGCAGCTCTGGTGATGAGGCAGTGGTACTGACTCGACGCTCCGATGTCACTGTCATTACTGTTGGTTTTGGAAGAAGACACTCCAGCAAACTGCACGACCTTTGCCTTGCCCATCCTTCTTCCCCCGCGTCGACGCCTGCATATATTTTCGCGGCCTTGCTTCGCCTGTGCAACGCGCACACCACATGCACCTAGCACTCGGCTTACAGCCTTACTTGGTGTCATGGTTTGCATGTACGAAGTTGGGCGTTCAGAATTTGAGATGGAGTCCTGAACATCACATATTCACGAGCTCCCTCCCAGACAGTCATCGAACATGGCCTCACCGGACCCTTTGTAGGGGGTTCCTAGTCAAGCTCGAGTTTCTCTCAGAAGGCCATCAGCAGAGCCTCATCCCCTCACGCGCGGCCAATCGTAGTGGTGCCTTTCACGTCATGTGTGCAACAGCTTAGCGCAGCTCATGCACGGCAGCAAGAAATCAGCCAGATTTGCCAGCAGGCAGCGCCACGATCTTCGCCGAGCGTGCAGTTTGGTCTGTCGTTTCCCAGCAGTTCTCTTCGTACATGCAGCTCGTTGCCTCCGGTTCCCCGCCAATCATCGATGACCTGATCTCCGCTTGCGACTCCCGGTCAGCGATGCCCTGCATACCTTAAACGTGCCATGACCTCAGAACACGAGGATCACAACTTCACGAACCACTCGGCAATTTTTGACCACTCCACATAACGTCTTCTTGAACCCGGCTTTTGGATGCTCCGATAGAAAAGAAACATGGCAGTACTTGCGGCGATACTGCCAGTTGTGTCTCGCAGTTCTTGCCTTGCGCTAGAGTTGTATCAATTGGCCGCTTCGTCGCCCGGAGAGGCAAAAGACCTCATCAAAGTCGCAAAAGCGATCAACAACTTCGCCTCTATTCTGAAGCAGGTCGGGACGATCATCAAAGAAGATGACCGTCTGCCTTCATACGAGGTATGTTATTTTCTATATACGCACTCCGTCAATGTCCATTCTGCGCTTCTCCAGCACCAGGCTGAGTGGCCAAAAAATTCTTTTTGGAAACATTTCCAAGCTGATTGCCAGCTGTATAACGACCTTACGAAGAGAAATAGCTAGTGCGAGCATCAATTCCCTGGCATCTTGCAGTGTATATTGAACCGGTGCTGACATGAGATTTAGGCTCTCGATGTTTTAGAAGACGTAACGGTGCAGTCCCAGACTTTACTGAAGAACATCGAGGACGAGACTGAACGTCGCCGAAATGAGCGGTATGATGAACATGACGGGAGTTCGAAAGATCAATCACGAAGTGAACCTTCGAACGCAACGAGGCTGGCATACTTTGCCACACACCTTGAATGTCTGAGGTTGACTCTGGCCGTTTTGTTGCAGACTTTGTATACTGCACAGAGTATCATGTGGTCCAAGTAAGTGTTCGCTCACTTGCGCTGCCCTTGGCGCAAACGAGGAAGCGAACATCAACTGGGTTTAGAAACCTGTTGTTGAGATCCTGACCTCCTAGATTACTCCAGTCGACTTTGGAACGTCAAATTACATATCGCATCGAAGAGATGACTAACTGGCCTGATAGACTTCGTCCTACAGTATCACCAAAGCAAGCAGCCAAAGCTGTAGCCAATGAGAAGGTCCAGCTGCAAACCTTGATCATCGAGCAGCAAATGTCTATTCTGTCTGCAACAATGCTCTACGAACAGGTGCCTCATCAAGACAGAAAGCTTCTCATGGAATCAGATAGCTCTCAAAGTCTTATTGCAACTGGACGGATGAATCTTTCGCCTGGTCCAAACCATCTCTATCAATATCAGGACAAATACCTCGGGAGTCTTGACATGACTGGTTCTGCGGAAGATGCATGGCTGCCGACTGTCTGCAGCATTGCTGGCTCGCGAACCGAACAGCTGCTACAGCGGTGGACCAGCCTGCCAGATTTCGATCAACGCCTGCAAGACGCAGAGCGTACAGCACGTACACAGAGGCATGAGGACAAGCAAGCTACAGTCGAGTCAGACAGCGACGAAGAGATTGAGAGGCAAAGGTACGGGCCCAACGGCGCAGGCCTGGCCTCACCACCACCTCATCGATCTGGCAGCGTGCAACCACTTTTCACAGATACAACCACCCTACCAATTCCTGTTCCAGGCTCTAAGTTTGGTCCTTCAGCCCCAATGTCGCCCGCAGCTTCACCTAGGACTTCTCGCTCAACCTTCGAGATGCCGGTGTCACCACGCACTAGCATAGGCAGCCTACCTGTGGAAGCGGCAGCAGCAGTTGAAGCCAAGGAAGGAGACGATGATCTTGATCTTGAGATACCTTGGACTCTTCGCACTCGAAAGTACGAGTGGAGATACATCGACGGGAAGGTTGTCAGCTCCAATACTGACTTGCCCCCGTCCACCGCGTACACTGAGCGACCTGCTTCGAATTGGACAGAGGTCATGGCGAGCTGGGTTTGCAAAGAGGCCATTCGAGAAGCAGGCTACAAGGCTACACAGGTGCAGAAAGAGAGGAAGGACGGGCGCAGAACGAAATTTGACACCTGCTTTTGCATCGAGCAGCCACTCAAGTTCAGTCAGATCAAACGACTTGTTGAGCGGACTGTCGAAATATACCGAAGGAATGTACCGTCAGCGCCACCGCAGCCAGTAAAACCTCGTTCCAGACGTACCTCTTTCGATCGACCGCCTCCTGGCCCACCTCCAGGCTATCTGGCAAAGATGGCTGCTGCGCAGGATCGTGATCGAACACCGACTGCGCCCAGACCTCAACCACCGCTAGAGAGATCGTCCAGCACGCTGGCGTATCAACCACCCCCACCACCTCTTGATCGATCAATGTCAATGCCCGGCTCGGGAACGATTCAGCCGCCACCTTATCCACCAAGTGTTAACTCACAGGCATCAACCAGACCTATGCCAATGCCAATGCCAATGCCTGGAACGATGCCGATGCCGATGCCGATGCTCAATGGAATGCCCAACGGTCAGCTCTCCTCATCGCTGCCGCCGCAAGTACTTTACCCCCCGCAGATGCAGCCACCTCCAGGGCAGCAGTTCTACCCACCCCCGCCTCCAGGTGGTCCTCCATCCGGCCCTCAATATAACAGCAACCCGTTTCCACCACACATGCAGCCCTACATATATCCACAGGGCCCACAGTCACCCGCACGCCAGTCATATCCAATGTCTCGCTCCATTGACAAGTACGATGATGACTCAACGACATCAGATTCCGGGAGTGGAGAGCGGAGGAGATATAAGTCCAAGTCGAGAGGGAGGTACGATAGAGATGCTGAGAGAAAGAAGAAGACGCACGGTAAGAGCGCGGCGGTTGGGACTCTAATGGGTATTGGAGGTTTGACAGCGTTGTTGGACGGTTTGGGTGGGCTGTGAGGTCTGATTGATGATTGTTCCAAATTGTAGAGTCAGAAGCGGATAAATGGACGACTTTGATAATTTAATTCATATCGGATTGTTTCTGTAGCCCGTATTCTGTCTTTCAAGCCTGCTCCTGTTCTTTTGAGATGTCGTCAATCTGCCGTAGCTTGCAACATGCCGTCTTTTCCCAAACGCCGCGCTATGCATAAACCAGATTCCCTGTCCATCGTCCCCTTCATCGACTGTCCGCAACATCAGGCAGCCTCTCAATAACGTACTTGCCCTTCGCCACACTGACGATCGGCACACCAGGAATCTTCCTAATCCTCCTCTTCAAATCTCTATCGTTCGTCGCCACAAGGTAAATCCTGTGCTTCATAACCCTCTCCACAATACAGTCATCCGCATAGGTACCCTTATGATCGCACTTCAGTCGCTCCCAGCGCTCATCCCTCGCAATCCGCAGCGCAATCCTGTACTTGGGCCCCAGCTTCTCCAACTCAGCCATCACACAGGTGGTAATGATGGGCGTCGCCTTTGCATACAGCAAGTCCATGAGCGCCTTGTCGAGCTCGAGTTTCGCGTGCACCGTGTGCGAGAGGAAGTTCGTGTCGACGAGGACCGAGTACGGCGGGCCCAGCGCTGTGTTGGCTTGGAAGAAGAGCGCGGACGAGACTTGAGGGACTTCGCGCTTGGCTACTTCGGCGGCAGCTTTCTTTTTCGCTTCGAGTTCGCCGTCGGCTTGGTTCTTCTTTCTATGTGGTGTTAGTCGTGGAGGTGTGGCGGGCGCATGGTGCGTACAGTCTGCCGTCTCTTTGGCCTGGGAATGTTAGCGGTGCGGACGGAAAATTGGGCTTGTGGGGCTCACCGATGACGCGCTTCATTTGCGCAAACTTGCGCGTCTTCTTTTGCACACCCATGATCGCGACGTGGTGCTGCTGCTTTGCGCGTGGCTGCTGATAAGAGCTTAACTTTTTGGTGGAGAAAGAGCAATACGGCGCCAAGAGTTCGACCTTCCCAAATTTCGTCGGCGTTGCTACCGCCGATGGAACGCTAGGATGCGAAGGGCAGTAGTGGGCCCCAGGAATAGCAACGGCAAGTGCATCACGCAGGGACGAGTCTGACAGCACTAGAAGCAAAGGGTCTAAGTCACGATGACAATCGCTCTCCTTTTCTGTTGATGGTAGTGTGTGAGTAAGCGCAGCACCACGCAGCATTACAGCCATCGCTTCTCTTCTCATCGCTGTATCTACGCATCGCTAATTGACGTTCGTCTCCGTCCCTCGCTCATCTCGCCGCCCCCATTCCGATCGCTAGCCCGTGCCAAACACCAAGCGAACTGGGCGCTCGATCCTCACTCCGCCCCTGCAGCCCCGTTCTCCATTCTCTCTCCGCCAACAGACCAGCCCATCAACCAGGGTCCTCTCCACCTCTCGCTGTCCTGTCGCTCGTTCACCCACCGTTCACGCAGACGACCGTATCCACTCATTCGCCAGCAGCCTCGTCCCCTGAGACACGCGTGGCCGTACGATTAGGCGACACCCTTCACCCACGCCATCTCCTTAAGTGGGCCCCTCGGTACCCCATACTACACAGCAACACTCAAAGAGTGTTGCACACACGTTCACAATGCGCTCTTCGTTGGTAGGCCTGTTAGGTTTGCTGCTCGCAGCCGCGCCTGCTGTGCTTGCGCAGGACAACACCAACTTGCCGCAATTATCAACAATACAGCAGCCTGACGGTGAAGGAGCGTCTGCCACTTCCGCAGCATCGTCCGCCGCGAGATCCTCGTCTGCAGCAGCATCTTCAGCACAAGCAACGTCGTCTGCACAATCGAGTGCATCGCCTTCAGGAACAACGGCGGCCTCGGCCGACAATGGCGGCTCTTTTCCTACAGTCACACAAGGCATCGTCCAGCTCTCTGGTCTGCCTACACTCGCTGGTGTGGGTATACCCCAACAACAAGTGCCAGACACATCTGGTGCTCTCTTTATGCAAAAGTCGGATCTTCCGGACGGTACCGTGTTCATCTGCGTCGGCGCCATATTAGGGTTCCTCGGTGCTTGCGTGCTGCTGTGGCGAGGTCTTGTTGCATGGTCGCTGCATCGATCCGTCAAGCGCGCTGCCCTGGCACAGAACATAGCTGATATGAAGGCTATGTCCGCGGTGCCTGGCAAGAAGCGTGGCATGTACACTCACGTCGGTGCCAGCTCGACCATGTCTTTGGATCATCTCTCTGCAGCGCCCACTGGGCACTCGAGACCCCAGAAGCCATTCGCTCAAGGACCGGGTGGAACGCCGCCCCGGGCTGCATCGTCTTTGTTCTTTTCTCCTACTGCCGGTGGTGCAGCTGGTCTTGCACAGCAGGGCAACCGCTCTTCGAACTACCTGCCTGCGGGCTACTATGCCGCTGGCAACGCTGCGCCTGCTGGTGGAGCTCCAATGGCACATGTTGGTGGCGCGCATCTTTCGACCAATTCGCTCGCGTTGCCCGGAAACCGTTTCAGTCGTGCATCTGGCTCCTCGCCTCCAGGATCACCATCTCTTCCACCATCTCGCGGCTATGACCGTGCTCCGCCCTCGAGAGGTGGATACTCAGATTACAACCGCCAGAGTGTCGCTACCCTTCACACACCAGGCAACACCAGGAGCGGCGTTTACGGCCACGGGCAGGCTAGTGTCAGCAACTTGTCTCTTAATGTACCAGGCGGCACAGCAGAGGCTGGCGGCCGCGCCCCGAGCGCGTATCTCGAAGACTTGTTTGAGAACCACGGCGGTCCGCGCTCGCAAGAGAGGTTCTAGAAAAATCTTATCATTCAGCCTGAAGGTAGTTCACGGATATCGAGGTCGCGATCTCTTATCGATCGTACAGCAGGTATCTATCGCTCTGTTTATGCGGCTGGTAGGGAACGGATCTGGGACGTTGAGTTGGCGGTCGAGAGGAGCAAGTCGGCGGTGATGTGGCGGAGCAGAGACAGTCGCCAGAAAGTGCAGTTGGCGTCTCTGTTATGATTGCACGCCACCGCGGTACCGGTTGTGTTGAGGTCGTGCTGCATGTGCGGGTATGTTGAGTACCGCCAGTCTTAGGTTGTGCCACCGCGTGAAACCCGTTGGCGTCACATCTCGATTCACGTTTACGATCGTTGGCGTTTTGGCGGCTAAGACTGCATCAATGGTGCTCGTTGGTTTATTCAGTTCTTGTGCATAGATACCTTGAGATAGCTAGTTTGGTAATGATAGAGGGGAGAGCAGTATTGCTGGTAATTCAATGTTGAAGATAAACACATTCATCTCTCGCGTCGCAGAAGTTGAATATAACAGCAAAATCATCCAACAAAAGGTCGATTCAGACACCCAGTTGCGCACAAGCCTGTGACATGTACGTCCGGTACTATATCAGCCGGTCATCAAGTTCCCAGCAGCAAATCATTGCATCCACGGAACGTTCCCGTAGTGGATGTTATTGGTTGGAAGCGAGGCAAGAGCGCGGAGCGGCTAGTAGATATCTTGTTTCTTGAACCACGAAGTCTGGTTACAAGTGCAGTAGCGGTGGCACTTATGCATCACGGGCTGTGTGCCGTCTACCATGGCAAAGTCTCGAAGTGCGCAATGGATATGCGGGGGCTGGAAGGTCAACCAATTCAAGTACTTCCGCAACTCCTCGCTCCCACTCCCACCGGTGGGAGTGAAGTTGCACTGTGATCTTTAGCGCAACAAGCAGCTGGCACCTCAGCCTCGCACAGATTCCGCAGAGCCGTCCAAGATCTGTGTACCCTATTGGCGCGCAGTCCGAAGGCCCATAACCATTGTCCGTAGACAGACGATCTGCCCTATAATCACGAAGAAGCTGTGTAGAATCGGAGCGGAGGGCGCTTTCGATACACTTCTATTCGAAAGGCATTACGCTGCCCAGCTTCCTCTGCGAGCACTTACCGCACCCTGAGGCTTCCGACCAGCCACTTGGCACCCTTAGAGAATCCACAGTCCCGTCTCTTACTCCAGAATCTGGCGCAAATATCAACATCACTATAGGGTGCAAACCGTAGATACACTTAACGACTATCTGATGTCGCGTACTGAGTTCTGATAGTTCGACAAATCTCGAAGACGACAGGCCGAAGGCTGTGGTCTGACGCGCGCTTGTATTGAGACGCGGAGTAACATTGGACTACCTGCAGTCATCTCATCTTGTCAATCCAAGCTGGCCAATTTCTATGTGGACTTGAAATGTCGTTGCGCCTCATCGGGCTGCTTCGTCTTTAGCCGGCAGTTGTGAAATGGGCCGCTCTGACACTCGAGGCACCACGCAGGGAAAGTCACACAGACAGCATCGGCATACCTTGAACCATGCGTTCAAATCTTTAACATCGACATCTTCAGTAACGACAACCTCACTATCAAGATCTCTTGATCAGGAAGGTGGTTGACAACAGCCGAGTTCGATTCACGAAGGGCGCGCGCCTTCCTGCTTCCAGCAAGTTTTCTTGACCTATGCGCACCCCATTGGCCGACAATTGGCGGTGACGCTTCGAAAAAGGGCTTCCCCAGGTTTTCAGCTCGACTTCGAATTCAACATCGCAATGTAAAACAATCCACTCTCACTGTTGTCTGCGTTGATTTCATTTGCATCGTTCCTGTAATACTGGTATCATGAGTAGCGATATCGAGATGGACGTGCAGTCCAAGCACACACTTCCTCCTGCTACTTCCTCCGAGCAAATTCTCGACAGGACGACATCAGAGAAAGATGTCGATGCATCAATTGAGGACAATGGCACTCCACGCAGCAATCTCCGCATGTTCGCTATTCTCACCGCGCTCTTTGTATGTCCGACCTTCAATCAGAGCTGAAAGCAAAGCTTACATCGGCAGCTATCTCTCTTTGTAGCAGCCCTGGATGCAACCATCGTCTCCACCGCCGCTCCCACTATGTCCCATGACCTGAACTCTGCAGCAGGGTATACATGGATTGGCGGTGCTTTCCTTCTCGGTAATGCTGCTTCGGGGCCTATTTGGGCTAAGCTCTCAGACATCTTTGGCCGCAAACTCATCATCTTGCTTGCACTTGCAGTCTTTTTTGCGTCATCGGCTGTATGTGCGACTGCAAAGACTATGGAGGCATTGATCATCGGTCGTGCCTTCCAGGGTGCGGCGGGTGGTGGGCTGATTCTGCTAGTGCACGTCTGCATTAGCGATATGTTCAGTCTCAGGCAGCGCAGTCTTTTGATGGGCCTGACTGAGGGTATTTGGGCGCTTGCTGGTGGTATTGGTCCGATTCTTGGTGGTGTGTTTGCAAGTCTTGTCAACTGGAGGTGGTGCTGTAAGTGAGATATGTTCTTTGGGTTCTTCCCGTGTTCATTCTGACATTCTCAGTCTGGATCAACCTGCCTATCAGCGGTCTGGCAGGTGTGTTGATCTTGATCTTCCTCGACGTTAAGCATGAGCACACATCCTTCATTGACGGCATGAAGGCCATCGACTGGCTCGGCATCTTCACCTTCCTCGCATGTACGCTCATGCTCCTCCTCGGACTCGACTTCGGAGGCGTTCTGTTCCCGTGGGACTCTGCGAAGGTCATTGCTTTGCTTGTTGTGGGAGGCGCCATGATATTTGCTTTCATCTACAGCGAGGCGAAGTTTGCCAAGTACCCGCTTATCCCTATGTCGTTATTCAAAAGGAAAACGAACATTGCGACGTTCTTGGTTGTTTTCTTTCACGGCTTCGTAAGTGCTTAGGTTGAGATCCAGAGGTGCTGAAGCTAACTAATCAGGTCTTCATTGCGGCCGAATTTTATATGCCTTTGTTCTTGCAGTCCGTCCTGGAGGCGTCCCCACTTCGATCGGGTGTGCTCTTCCTGCCTCTGATCGTCACAGGAGCAATCTTTGGTGTAGTATGCGGAGTCATCATTCACCGCACCGGGCGCTTCCGAGAGATTATGTGGGTTGGGTCTGCCTTCATGTGTCTGGGATTCGGCCTATTCATCTCATTCAACGCCAACACAACGACCGCTCACGCTGTAGGATTTCAGATGATCGCTGGGTTCGGCCAAGGTATCCTCTTCGAAGCGCCTCTAATCGCCATTCAGAGCCAGGTCAAGCAGGAAGATGTGGCAACCGCGACCGCGACGATGGCGTTCGTGCGTAACATCGCAGTCTCGATCTCTGTTATAATCTGCGGTACCATCTTCCAGAACTCGATGTCCAGTCGCCACGGCTACCTCAAAGCTGCGGGTTTGCCAAACCATGTCCTTGACCAGCTGGACGGCGAAAACGCTTTAGCGAACGTCATGGTACCAGGTACACTTGAGAACCCAGCTTGGGAGTTTGCTGCGAAACAGGCGTTTGCTTGGGCGACACGGAACATGTGGATTATGTTGACGGTGGTCGCCTTTCTGGCTCTGGTTAGTAGCTTCTTCGTGGAAGCGGCGCATTTGGGCACAGAACATGTTGAAACTGTGACAGGGCTGAGAAAAGAGAAGGTGCCTTCGGAATCAAGGGAGGCTTGATTCTGAAGAACGTGGTCGCGACGAACAGTCGGAGCGCTCTGTTCGAGGCTTCATTCGTACGCCAATTCAATGCTTCTCATAAAATCGCCATCGGACAAGTAGTTAATTGGCCAATCATCTCTGACAAAGACTTGCCTGTACTTCGTTTGTCTGTCCGCGCAACCTGGCAGAAATGCAATCTCAATGTCACAGCCTCAGAACCTGGATTCCCGCTACGGGAGTATGAGAACACTAAGCACCAACTGCACAAGGCGCAGTCAATCTTCCACATAATCGGCCTGGGTTCCGTTTGGTCGGGACAAGTTACAGACAAGTTTGCGCAATACCATCCACTGAGGCACAGTTCACACTGCCCTTCGCATGATATGAAAGTAGCCTGTCCACGCTGCGCTTACAGCCGATGCGGTAACTGTCGTGTTACAAAAGTTCAGATTCGATAGATGTGGTACGGTCTTGATCATAACGAGGCAAAAACGTGACACGGTCCAAGACTCTATTTGGCATGTCGCATCGCATTCATATACGCACCAGTTTCAATGATCCACAACAATCTTTCTAACTGTGTACTGTAAAACTCAAGGATCTATATGTTGATTTGAAAGCTCAAATGGCTGTATCGTAGGGCTCCTTTGACGTCTTTGTCTGTACGATTCATCCTACCCAACTCTGGTCGCAGATTGATTTCGATGGTTACTGTGCAGCAACGGATGCGTAATGAAAGGAGCTCTTCCTATCCATCAAAATCGGCTCTTTGTTCCAAGTGTGAAAATGCTCGATGGTTTTCGGGCTCTGGAGACAATAATGGGATACTTGCAGCACTGACGAGACCATTGCTATTCCTAACAGAGAGCCCAGAAACGAGAATGCAGGAACAGCTTGTAGATCACGATTTTACCAAACCGAGCACTTGTCTTAAGGCTTCTATTTCAGCTTCACACTCAAAACCCCCTTCCAAGCCTCTACTGCCGCATCCACGTAATCGCGTGCATAGTGTTCCACGTCGCTGTCACTCACCAACGCCTCAAGCGCCCTTCCAGTCTCGCCCCATCGGACCTGCGCCTTGATTGCCATGACACCTCTCTTCTGGAGTACGGTGATGTGGCTGTTCGCTACCTTGCCGATCGCCTCGTACGCGCCTTTCACTTCCGCGTCGATCTGCTTTGCCCAATCCTTCGGCACAGAGGACTTCATGGGATGCGGGGTCTTCGGCTGGAGGACAAGGGTGGCTATCTCGGATGCGAGGCGCGGCAAGAGGCGTAGGATTTCGAGCGCTGAGAAGGAGGCGATGAGCATGTTTTCATTCAGCATCGTTGGGTCAGAGACAGGGTCTGAGCTGGTTGGGGTGGAGATGATGAGTTTCTCCTGGTCTTGGCGCAAAGTCTTGAGGTTTGTGAGAAGAGCATTGAAGTGGCTGACGTCGGCTTTGGAGGAGTTGACGGCTGCGTAAAGAAGTAAGGAGATTGGGTGCCAGAAGTGTTCGGCAATGAAGCGCTCCGCTGGGGTGGTGTGCGCGGTGAGTGCTTCGAGGGCAGGAGGTGACCAGTTGGCAGCTATGCCGTCGTGGTAGAGGATCGTGCTGACGGATTCACGATTGTGATATTGCGTGAGAACATCTTCTTTGAAGAAAACGTCTGCAGGCATAAGGAATGAATATGGCCGGTGGACTTCCGAGTGCTCGTACGCAGGGAACACGGACCGATCGATATTGTCTGAGATGGACTGGGTACCTGTAATTTGAGTCAGCGTCGCTGTTGAAGTACGATACTTGCGATTCTTACTCCGGTAGCTGACGTTAGGTAGATCTCCCGCGGGCTCACCCTTGAGACGAGCAATGCGGCGGCGTTCAAGGATTGAAGTATGTCTCGTCAGAGAAGTAGTCAGCTTCTCATTCATGCAGATCAGCTCCATTGCAGAGTCCCAATGGAACCGCTTAATGTCTCTGAAGATAAGGCCTTCTTGGACTTTGCTCATTCTGTCAACGGTGTCGACGACATGCTTCAGCTCGTTGTTTGCGGAGAAGCCTTGGTGGTGTTTGACGTCAAACGGCTGCGTGAGAGCGATTCGCGATAAGAGATATGGAGACAGCGTGTCCACGAGCATTTCCTTGATTGAAGGCTTGACAGTCTTCCAGACTTGGAATGCAACTGTCCCGAGACCAAGGTTCAGATGCAGGCGAGTGGCTAGCAGCGCGAGCGGACGGTTGTGCTTCTCTGTATCTCGCTCCACGGCAGCACGCGTCAACATTGCAGCCTGCAACAAAAGCCGAGAATTTTGACTAGATGCATGAGCTGACTCGGCGTCCAGGTGTTGCAACTTCGTGAGACAGTAAGCGATCAGCATGGTTGCGTCTTGATCTTTAGGCAGCATCTGGCTGATCTTCGACGTCCTCTCAACCAATGACTCCAGTGTCTCCGTGGAAGGCGACGATGACGGCAGTGAGACAGAAATAAGGTAGGTAAACTTGAGAACACAGAGCTCTGCGCGGGCCCATTCCTCGAGCCTGGACTCAGCGTCCTCGGCACTCGGCCTAGTCGCTTTCATGTCTTCTTCGATGAATAATAGAAATTCAGTCCTCTCTTTGTCATTCATCTTCTCGACAGAATGGCGAAGATCTACGAAGCAGCTAGGTATCCGTGAGAACTGCTTGAAGTAATCCTGACAGTCTTGTAGAAGGCTTTCGCCGAGGTAGGCACGCAAAATCAAACGCACAAGACGCAGAGGTCGATCGAGCTTGAGTGTGTCGGAACTGAAAACGCGGTCCCTAATGGAGGCTATCTTCTCCTTCGATCTAGCGCTGTCAGTAGAATTCCGGATAGCTCTGGCGCGACTCTTACTGTTCGGGTGTATACAGATGCGTAGTAGCATCGATCAGATATGACCAGACATTTACTCTTGCCGAGCATAGGTGCTGCAGTGGTTTTGAATCGTCATTACTCAAAGCGGTTGTTGCATCTTCGACAAGGTCCAGAATGTGCTTCTCGAGTAGTTCGTACTGTTGCGCGCTTGAGAGAATGTCGACCGTGAGCAAGGAGATGTCTAGGGCGTGCTTCTCCATAATGGGAGCTAGATGAGCAGGAGGTGCTTTCCAGAGCTCGAGCAGCTGCGTGAATTTCCCTTGTCGCGCATAGATCTTGGCCATGAATCGAAGATCTCGGATATCTTTGATACTGATGGGGTCATTCTGATGTGGTCAGATGAGCTTGACAAGTCAAGAAGAGAAAGATGTTACCTCTGGCCTTTCGTAGGCGTCCTTCATCTGCTTCAAAGCCACAGCCAGCTGAATCTCGGCCATTCTGTCGACAGCGCCTGTTGCTTTACCTGTTTGGATCTTCTGCTCTGCAGACATCTGCTGTGCAAAGATCTGGGTGTAGTAGCTGATCTTATCCGCGGATGCTGCTTCCGCTCTATACTTCACAATTGCCTGCATGTATGAGTCCCACAGCCCGAGAATAGCGAGACGCGTATGCGAAATCGACGTACCGTGCGAGCGTCGTCCCAGCATCCGTTCCGCATGGCTGCGGTGAAGAAATCATCCCAAAGGTTCTTGCGGTCCTTTTTGGTGGTTTTGAGTGCTGCGGAATTCTGCCATGCCTTGACTCCTTCATTGCCTACGGTGCCGACGCTTGCGAGCTTGGGATTCGACCTGAGAGTTGCTTCAACGATGAGTCTGTATGCGTACTCAAGCAATAGTTCGTCTTGTTGAGTTGCTTTGTTCTGGCAGACTTCTACCAACGACCTGGCAATCGTCTCAGGTGGAGATTGTAATTGTAAAGAGACATCGGCCCTCCATGTCTATTGGTTCATGAGCCAGAGGGTCACATGACCTTGCAAATGACTTACGGTCAAGTATGGGTTGCCAGGGCTCTTCTTGAGCAATTTGTCGATGTAAGAGAGCGCGAACCTGGGCTTAGGATACTCGCGCCTAGCTTTCGAGAGTTTGTCCCAATTAAAAGCCATCTCGGCCGTTAACAAATGAGTGTGTTGGGAGTCGATGCTGGAACAAAGTGTAAGCGCGAGAAAAGGCTAGACAGCCCACTTTGGCGACCTCGGCTGGATGGTCCGTGCCCACCCAATAATGCACTCACCTCTGAGAGGCATCCTGAACATGAGAAGACAATTTCGAGAGACATTGGAGGCCCAAATCCGTGGCAAAGGATTGACGTTCATATCAGCTTGGTTTATGCACGAGCTTCCCAAGTTATCTTTACTAGAAGTACATATTCTACAGTTTATATTGCCAGAACGGGCTTCCTATTCTTCGCTGGACAAAGGCGGGAAGAGTACCCCCTCATGCTTGGAGCCAAGCTGGACCATGGGTGTGCCATAGTCAAGATCACCACCGGGCTGGCAATAGGCCAAAGTTCTTCTGTCTTCCTTCACACCAAGCTGGTTGAGGAGCATCTCTGCTTTATGTGGCATGTAAGGCTGGAGCAAAATTCCAGTCATGCGTAAAGCTTCAGCAGCAAGATAGATAGTCCGGTCGACGTCCTCTCCGGGCTCACCTGGGGCGAAGCCAAGTATGTTGTCCCACGGTTTCGACATCTGGAAGAATGCATTTGCCTAAGCCATGTCAGTTACTGTCTACTTCAATCAAGGAAGAAAGTCACCTACACTTCGTACAAACTCGGTCAGTTGGTGCAATGCCTTGCGGGGATCGTAGGCATCGAACAAGCTATCAACCTTGGTTGTGACTGTGCTCAGTGAGTTCGTCCAGAATTGTGAACCAGGGCCTTCGCTCCAGTACTCTGGTGGGGAGCTGCCAATGCGCTCAACTGCGCCGCGAACACTCCATTTCTTGCCTCTAGTCACGCGGGACGCAAGGTTCCCAAGCTGCTGGTTCAGAAACTTGTTGTACAACTTGATGATGTGGGCGTTGTCGTAGCTTGCATCGTCCTGGATGCCGCCGTCATGAGCCATGTAGAAACGCATAACATCCGGTCCGTATCGATCTATAGCGTGGAATGGGTCGACTACCCTGCCAGTCGACTTCGACATCTTCGCACCTCCGAGAGTCCAATGGGCGTGCGTCAGAATCTTCTTCGGCAGTGGGAGACCAAGCGCCATCAAAAATGCTGGCCAGTATATGCAGTGGAATCGAACAATATCTTTGCCGATGACATGGCAATCAGCCGGCCAACCGCCTTCCTGTTCCTTGCCTGGTACAAATGGATAGCCTGCCTTTGTGGCGTAGTTCATAAGGGCATCGAGCCAGACGTAGATTGTTTGCGACTCGTCGTCTGGCACACGAATGCCCCACTGCAGTCGGTCGTAGGGCCGAGAGATGGAAAGGTCTTCGAGACCGGACTCCACAGACTGAATGACCTCCTTGTAGCGGTGCTCTGGAACTATCCAGTCCGGATTGGCCTTGTAGAACTCAAGGAGCGGTTCGCGGAACGCAGACAGACGGAAATGGTAGTTCTCTTCTGAAGACCATTCGACTTCACTCCCGGTCTCGATGGATGTCTGCAGTATGTTAGAAAGTCATTTGGACCGTCATTCACTCACGGCCATACCATGATCTTTCTTCCAGTTGAAGGCTCAATCCAGGGCTGGACTTGCGATTGTGGGTAGAAGCACTCGTCGGTGACCGAGTACCAGCCCTCATGCTTCTGCTCGTAGATGAGACCCTTCTCCTGCAGCAGGAACTGTGCAGTATCAGCCATCTAGGTCTGCAAACGGTCTGTATCCATTCTGCCATACCCAAGCGTATTGCACAACATCCTTGTGGTCCTTGTCCGTCGTCCGTACGAAGTGATCGTTCGAGATGTCGGCCTTTCGCGCGAGGTCCTACTTGGTGTGAGCCTCGAGCGGTTTCATGGGCTTGGGTTCGCATCGCGTACTCGGAAGATATCTGCACCCTTGTCGCAAAACGCTTTAGGATCGGCCCCAGCTTTGGCAGCTGCTTTTTGAACCTTCTCAATGTCAGCGATGTTCGTCTCGTCGCGGAAGAGTGACCACCTTCAGGCCATGCTCGTCTGTTCCGGTGCACATGATCGCCTTCTTCCCTCTGAGCACACTCCATCGTTTGACAATGTCCGTAAGGACCATAGTATACAAGTGACCGACATGAGGTGCAGCGTTCACGTAGAAGATGGGCGTGGTGATGTAGTACGGCTTCTCAGTTGCGGGTTGGGTCGAATTGAATCGTCTGGGACTACTGTAGACTGAGCATGACCGGCAGATCCAGGGCGAACTTCGCGAGAAGCTCGAATATACACTGCGCAATGCTGGAGCTGTCGTATTGGCCAATCGCGTTCGCATCCTGTCTCAATGGCGGCGCAACGCGCTGAAACGCATCTTTCGAGCTTCAAAGCTCCGAGGCACTTTGACCACATTTGGCGTAGTGTGAATGACTAAGCCTCGATCTTCGTCAGCAACTGCTTGGGGTCTTGGGTGAACACGCACTCAACTCAACGAAAGGCCGTGCTCACAACAACTCATATTGCGCTTACGGGTCAGTCGTTGTATCGAGGTGCATTGAAGGCATTTTGTGGATTTGTTCAATGCCAGACAGTTGAGTCAAGGTATCGATGCTATGTCGACGTACAGGCACCATCATTGCCTAGCATGAGTCCGGAAACTTCAGCAGCAGCGAAAGAGCAAGGGTTTGTGATATCGCTCTATTTACCTTCTCGAAATCTTGGCTGAGTCGATTTTCGCCGTTGGCAGTCAACCTTTAACGATGCGAATCCATCCACACCATCAGCACGTGCGATCGCCCCAACCTTGCGCTATGCTCTCGGGTTCTGTACCCCCGCAAGCCATTCCAGGTACTGGCGTTTCACAAACCGACCGTTGTAGAGAGGCACCCTTGCGCGAAGGGCGGAGGTGGACATGCCTTAGCGTCAAAGGTCAGAGCGCTATTCAGATTCTATTCAGACCCAAAAACGACAACAACACAACGTCCCATTCACCACAGTCGCCAGATTGGGAGAACAGCAATCCCTTCTCGAAGAACGAGTGCACATTGTCTGTCTCTTTGTGTACCTGCGGTCAGCCTGTCCAATTTGACGGTACCGAGCATGCTGCTGCATCAGTGCTCGCCATTGAGTATGTTCTTTGCTGTTCTGGAAAGCTTCGATCAGGCATCGAGACGTTCGTGGTTGGGCATCTCGAGCTTCCATGCAGAGAGGAACGCTTCGAATTGCTGTCCTTCATTCTCACGGCCGTCCCTCTATTGGACGCCATTGAGTGTCTGTACTCGTCTCTATTGACGCTCAGTACACGCTATTGACGTTATTGACCTACTACAGCAGAGACATGGCTTCGTCCCTTTGTTCCTGCACAACGACTTTCGAGTATATAATTCTCATCTACCAAACGCAATATACTCATTATCGACTCGTATACAACATTCCAGTCAATCATTTGGTCACAGTCCATCAACTACCAACTTATTCATTCACTACACCGTACTCTTTTGAACGTCCAAGATGAGGCTCAACGCTGTCATCGCCGCCACTATCCTGGCTGCCACCGTCTCCGGTGCTGCCATCGCCAACCCTGCTCCCACCCAAGTCGCTGAGGCAACCTCCGACGCCACCGAGACCACCATCGACGGTCCTCCCGCCGAGGACCTTGCCAACTTCCCTGAGGGTCTCTACTACGTCGAGGAGGGTGATGAGACCGAGGGCACCGTCGAGAAGCGCGAGGCTGGCGACTGGGTTTGGTCCCCTAAGTGGCGTCCCGTCGGTCTTCCCGTCGGCAAGCGCGATGCTGAAGCCAACCCCGAGGCCAAGGCTGGAGACTGGGTCTGGTCTCCCAAATGGCGCCCCGTCGGTCTTCCTGTAGGAAAGCGCGATGCTGAGGCCGAAGCTGGCGATTGGGTGTGGTCGCCGAGGTGGCGCCCCGTCGGCCTTCCTGCCGGTAAGCGTGACGCTGAGGCTCAGCCTGAGGCTGAAGCGGGTGACTGGGTCTGGTCCCCGAAGTGGCGTCCAGTTGGTCTCCCAGTTGGAAAGCGCGACGCAGAAGCTGGGGCTGGTGATTGGGTTTGGTCTCCCAAGTGGCGCCCAGTTGGCCTTCCCGTAGGCAAGCGCGATGCTGAGGCTCAACCTGGGGCTCAGCCCGATGCCGAAGCTGGTGACTGGGTATGGAGCCCCAAATGGCGCCCCGTAGGTCTTCCCGTCGGCAAGCGTGACGCCGAAGCTGAGGCCGATGCTGGCAAGTGGGTTTGGAGCCCTAAATGGCGCCCTGTCGGTCTCCCGGTGGGAAAGCGTGACGCTGAGCAGTAAATGCACTGCCGAATCGACAGTCGCGGGCTTTGATATGAACGCGTCGCGAAACGCATCATTGAACGAATCGCAAATTCACTTCAGCATACTGGACGTACTCGGCAACGATACGATGGAAATGGCAATTTTTACATATAAGTCCTTGAACATATTGGTACTGTCATGAGGCAGGCATGCTTCTTGTGGTGCCGTTACAGGGCAGGACGTTTTCTCGCACTGCATAGCATCTGTGCAAATGGTGTTGTGACAATGGGGAGGTGGTCTTTTTCTCGATATTAATTTATTGTTATGCACCAATTTTGTCTCTTTGTATTATGCAATGTCTGAGTGAATCTCGTGTTGTCGCACAATGAGCTCGAATCTGATCATGAACCGCAACCTCGCCCAGTCCGAAGGATCACGTCTTCAATGACTTTTCCTTTTGGAAACTCACACATCAAGACTTCTCATCACCAGGCCTTCCCCTCCTCCATAGCTCCTCCCTCATTTCCTCCCTCACCCCTTTTCCTTGGACGCCCGTCCGTCGGCACCCTAAATGCCTGTCTCGTCGTGCACTCCGGCCCCTAAGCCCTCTTGTCACAGGAACCTGCTCATCGCCACCATAATTGCCCGCCCAGAAACCCTGCGCATTGCACCACCGGAACGTGCCGAGCATCAAGTGTCATTCTGCTGTGCCGGGGGTGCAGGGCGTGATGCTGGGGATGGCGTGGTCATCTATCGTGGATGGGAAAGGAAGGGGAGAGGCGGTCGTGGCGGTCGCCGTGTAAAAGGAAGATTCGTGCAGGGTGGTGAGCGGGATCCCGATTAGGGCGATCGAGGTGAAAGTGTATCAGGGTGCGTCTGGTAGAGCGAATGCGTAAGTCATAGAGAGGATTGTGACTGCGAGATACATCGTGCTGACATTGAGATTTGCGAGAGCTGAGTTGAGATGTAATGGAAAAGTCAACAGCGCAAGAGGAGCAGTATCTTCAATCCCGTTGGTGACGATCTTTCAGTGGCACAGACGTGTCGCAATGCATCATCACGGAACGGCAGGACGGCGGGTGGAGCGTAGTACAAATCTATTCTCAACATGCAGAATATACACAAGTTTGTCTCCTCCTACCAGGATGGAGACCTCTGATCTATAGCCACATACAGGCTTCTTGCTTTCTATATGCACGCCCAATATGGTACACAAGCCTCCCTTTCGCCTTCCTCGTTCGGGTTGTACGGCGTTGAGTCTTTACTCTTTCTTCAACCGTCCATTCTGCCTGACGTCGTCGACGTGCGAGGTCTGGATGAAAAACTTGCGCTCGAGGAGCTTAAGTGCCTCATCGAGCGGGATGATGGGCAAGCTGATGTACAGCACGGCCTTCCACTCGTTCCAGTTGAGTGGCACGACGCTGAACAGGCCTTGCAAGAAGGGTACGTAGAGGAGCGCGAAGTGCAAAGCCATAGACAGACAGATAGCATAGACGAGCATCATATTTTTCCACAGAGGCAGGGTGATCAGGGACTCGGAAGAGCTGAGAGCGTTCATAGCGTTCAGCATCTCAATGACGACGAGGATGGAGAGCGAGACGGTAGAGGCAGCCTGCGCAGACGCATTGGCGAACATGTCGCAGCCAATCTCAGGGAATTGGGAGGAGCAGCGGTGGAAGTGGCTGAGTTGGTAAAACGAGATCTGGGGGCCCTCGGAGTTGAACATGAACCACCATGCGTAGCCACCAACGGTTGCAGCGCCGACGTAGGTACCGATCACCATGTAACGGAAGAACAGCCAGCCACCAATGAGGGGCTCGTCACGCTTGCGAGGCTGTCGCTTCATGATGTCGTGGTCAGGAGGATTGAATGAAAGTGCTGTTGCGGGAAGGCCGTCGGTGACAAGGTTGACCCAGAGGAGCTGGACGGGGATGAGGGCCTCGGGCATACCCGCGGCGGCGGTGAGGAAGATGGAAACAACTTCTCCAATGTTGGACGAGATGAGGTAACGGATGAACTGCTGGGTGTTGTTGTAGATGGAGCGACCTTCCTCGACGGCGCCCTCGATGGTAGCGAAGTTATCGTCAACGAGAACCATGTCGGCAGCGAGCTTGGCAACATCGGTACCAGAGCCCATAGCGACGCCAATGTCAGCCTTCTTCAGCGCAGGTGCGTCGTTGACACCGTCACCAGTCATGGCGACGACCTCGCCGGCCCGCTGAAGGAGATCAACCAGCTTCGACTTGTGGGTGGGTTCAACACGAGAGAACAGAGAAGCGTGCTTCGCGGCCTCCATTTGCTCGGCGTCGCTCAAGTCATCGAACTGGCGGCCAGTAAAACTCTTGCCTGCGAGATCCTCATTTTGGCCGAATACACCGATCTGTCTACAGATAGCCTCGGCAGTATTCTGGTTGTCACCAGTGATGACAATGACGCGAATACCAGCAGAACGGCACTCCTCAATCGAAGCGCGGACCTCAGGGCGAGGAGGGTCCAACATACCGACAAGACCGATGAGAGTCATGTTCTGCTCAAGCTGTGCATATTCCTTGGTAGTCTTGGCCCTGGTAAGAAGCGGGTTCTTTGATACGTCGTCGACGGCGGCAATGGCAATAACACGCAGACCACGGTTACCGTAGTCAACGATCTCCTGTTGGATCAAGTTGCCGAGCTGGTTGGTCAATTGTACTTTTTTGCCATCCTTGCCAACAAGAACCGATGTGCAACGAGCGAGGATAGACTCAGGAGCGCCCTTCACCAAAAGCTTCTGGCTGCCACTCTGATGGTTGTTGACCAAGACAGACATGCTCTTGCGATCGCGGGAAAATTCATAGGTGGCTTGACGGGTGGCGTGCTGTTCGTAGTACTTGCTGGAGAAGTGAAGGCGGCTCTCGGGAGAGATACTGGTCTTGCTCAGGTTGAGGCGGGCATCAGGAGTACCAATCTTCTCGGCCAGAACACGGAGAGCTCCTTCAGTGGGCTCGCCGACGATGCCGTAGGTTCCGTTCTTAGAGTCATAAGCCAATGATGCGTCGTTGCAAAGGGCTGAGACCTCGCAAATCTGACGAACGGTAGCGGAGGACGCAGCGAGGTTGTCAATGGCCTTTCCGTTGAAAGAGATCTGACCCTCAGGGGCGAAGCTAGTTCCCTCAACGTCAAATTCCTCAAGACCATTGCCGGCCTCGTTGATAAACACAACCTTGTTGACGCTCATCTGGTTAGTGGTCAAGGTACCGGTCTTGTCGGAGCAGATAACACTACAGCTTCCCAGGGTCTCGACGGAGGGGAGGCTGCGAACAACGGCGTTCCTGGCAGCCATCTTGCGGGTTCCTAGAGCCAGACAGGTTGTAATGACGACTGCAAGACCTTCAGGGATAGCAGCTACACCAAGCGAAACTGCGATCTTGAGGTAGTAGATGGCACCCTTGGTGAAGCCACCGTGAGACGGGTCATTGAAGTTGCGGATGTTGATGAGCCAGACGAGGATGCAAATAGCAGTAATGACCTTGGCGAGTGAGTCACCAAAGTCGTTGAGCTTCTCCTTGAGAGGAGTGGGCTGCGAGATCTGCGATGTGATGCTGTCGTGGATGTCTCCAATAGCTGTGTTCGGACCGGTCAGGACCACAATGGCGTTCGCGTGTCCGTTAACCACTGTGGTCCCGGAGAACAACATGTTGACCTGATCCTGCTTGACCGCGTCCTTGTCCTTCACAACTCGAATATCCTTGTTCACACTCTCACTCTCGCCCGTTAGAATCGACTGATCGACCATGAAGCTGTTGCTTGAAATAGAGAGAATCCTGCAGTCTGCAGGAATTCTGTCACCAATTGCCACGGATACAACGTCTCCAGGCACCAGATCGTCGGCCTTGATACGCTTGATGGCTCCATCGCGGACAACCTTGGCTTCGTTCGCTGAGTATTCCTGGAGCGCGGCAATGGCCTTCTCGGCGCTGGTTTCTTGCGACACACCGACAACGGAGTTGAGAATGAGAATTGTGAGGATCTGTCAGGGAAATTGTTAGCGTACGCTGTGAGCACAGAAGATGGTGGCACTTACAACTGCGGGGTCTACGAAGGCAGTCCAACCCTCCTCGTTATCGAAGAGCGCAAGGACGAAGGACACTGCTGCGGATCCAAGCAATATTATGACTAGCTGGTCCTTGAACTGTTCCAAGATCAGCTCCCAGATGGGTGTTGGTGGCTCCTCAGGCAGCGCTGTTCCTCGGTCAGTATGCTGCATTGCGTGTGCAGCCGCGGATTGTCGCCAACTCACCATTCTTGCCATGCTTCTCCCGCAGGCTCTTGACTTGCTGTTCTGACAGACCCTTCTCCTCTGTAACCTCGAAGTGCTTGAGCGCCTCGGCGGGCGTTCTTGTGAACGCGTTCTCCATGCTCTGTGTGCGGCGAATTGGTCGCAGTACTCGTGCTCGCGGTTCGTCGCCGAAGGTCAAAGAGGGTGTATGGCGCGTGGACGTGGAGTGAACGTGTGGGGCTGGCCGTCGTCGAAGATAGAAATGCGGTACACCTCTACCGATTCTATGCGCAAGGGTACTCGGCTCGTCGCTCTCGTTGCTGCACGTCCGCAGTATCGCAGTGCTGTGGAGGGGTGCTTGCAAAGAACAGGCGTGGAAGAAGCCTCTCGAATCTCGGAAGCCTCGGGGCACAGACAGCTTAAAGCAAATCTGGAACTCGACAGAAGAGATCTGAAGCTTCTCAAGAAATCTGTCCTCTCAGTTAGCTCATCGATGCGCCACACACACTCCACAGCACAACGGCGCCAGTCCGTGCGAGGAAGTCACGACTCACTCACCAGCCACCGCGGATGTAAGTCCACGTTTCACGTCTGCGCCTGCGATTTGCTCGAGTGATGGTCCAAGCAGTTGTTCGCTCGGAGGTCTTCAAGCCTTCGGAGATTCTTGAACATTGAACGCAAAATATTGCCTGCAAGCAGCTCCGTACAATTGCCGGCCAAACTGTGCTGCGAACGGCACATCGGCACCGCCTCCCCCACATCCAGCGCTCCACCATCTCATGTAGGGCTGCAAAGACCTCGACGTGGTGCACGGCTATGCGGCTCTGTCTTGCGTCGCCCTGCAATTGATCCTCTCGCAGAGCCGCATTTTGGTCTCTGCATAGATGTCATCATCATCACAAACAATTTCCACCGTACAGATAGGCTGTCAAAGACGATGATTGATGATGTAATGTTTGTATTACTAGATACATAGTACTGCCTTGCAGCGCGCAGTCGTCGCATCGCTGCAACGAGGCCCTTAGGCCAGGGGAATCAAACCGTGCCGGGAAAACCTCGCCGGACTTGCAAAACGCTATTCATGATCATCGTGCCCATGCCCTATCCATACACCATGGGACTTTTGACCCTAGATCCAAGGCCGGTAACCCTACGGTGTGTAACCCTACGGTCTTTGTACATCGAATGCAGATTATATAGGTAGAATAAAACCAAACACTATTGTGTTGGGACGAAGCGAAAAAGCCAGGGATCTCACGACTCTCGAGTCGCGCAGTACGTCCGGATCAACCTGACGAGATCCCTGGTCACAAAGGGCTTGGTCACGTAGCCCTTCATGCCACTGCTGGCGGCCTTATCCAGCGCAGCGTCCGTGACGTCGGCCGTCACAGCAAGAATGGTCGGTACGCGACCGCTCTCGATGAGCTCTGGCATGCGGAGGATGCTTGTGGCTGCTTGGAAGCCATCGAGGTGTGGCATCCAGAGGTCCATGAGCACAAGATCGATGGCTTCCGAAGCAGGAGCGAACGAGTTGCGGTGCATAACCTCGATGGCGTCGATGCCGTTGCAAGCTGTTTCGACGTTTTGGTAGCCCAACCTGTTGAGCATGTTCTGCAACACGCGCCTGTTGATGGCGTTATCGTCGACAGCAAGGATGTTGAGTGGTAGCTCTTCGGCAAGCTTGGAGACAGGAGCTTTCTTGGTTGCCTCTTTCGATGGTTGACGAAGAGGAGATGAAGTCCTGCGTGGGGAGAGTAGGCCAAGAACGTTCGACGACGGCGTCGTTTGGACAACGACGGTCGGTGTGTCCATGCCATTGACGAGGACTTGACGCGGCTCGCCGACAAATGGCTCTGAAGAAAGGGGCGGTGTGATAGGCTCCCTGTTCACATCAAGGTGAGGAATTTCAGGGTCGTTGGACATGCGAGCCCGAATGGAAGGGGTAGGAGAGCCGAATGGTGATGAAGGACGGCTACAGACCTCGCCTGCCGTAAGTGGTACGCGCAGCTCGAACTCCGATCCCTTCTTTGGACCAGACACGTGAGAGCGCAAGCAGAAGAGGTCTCCACCAAGCTTCCTGGCGAGGCCTTTAGCAACCATGAGGCCAAGACCGAGGCCTTCGCTCTGTCGTGTCGTCGAATCGTCTTCTCGGGAGAACGGCTTGAAAAGGTTGGGCAGGAACGCAGCAGGAATTCCAGAACCAGTGTCCTTGACGTTGATGACCACGTACCGGCCCTTTGCGCTGAGCGTGGCCTTGAGTGTGATCGAACCGTTCTGTGTGAACTTGATGGCATTCAATGTCACACATGACACGACCTTGGCAAGGTCTTTTTCGTCGATAAGGATGGAGTCTGGCACATCTGGGGATACGCTCCATTCAACCCACTTGGTGGAAGCCTCTCCGTTCGAGCTTCTTGTCCGCACCTCAATACGTTCACCGTTATCGGTTGCCTCGGCGATCGCAGAGTCTGGTCGTCCACCAACCTTGAGTGCATCTGTGATCACGTAGTGCAGTACCTCCTTGATGTTGGTGTGACGAAGACTTGGTGTCTTCTGGTGCCCGGCAACGAATCTGGGGAAGCTTGTTGAGCTGCTGCAGCGACCCTGACACCTCTCCATCTTCTCGATCTCCGTCAAGCTGGCCTGCGGGGGACAAGATATCGATCCACGAACAGGAGGCTCTTCGGAAAAGGTGTCACGGGTTCGGCGTCTAATGGGTCGGACTACACGGGTCTGGTTCTGTTCCCACTGGGCATCTTCTCTGCGTCTCTTCAGACCTCGTGGCTGTCGGTTCGTATCGTTGGCCGCGCCCAGATATTCCGGTCGAGCGAACTCTGGTCGTGCTTCCCGCCAGAAAGTATTCCACTGGTTGGGGGATTTGTCTAGTGGAGAAACAGGTGTCTCAGGAACGCCCATGTTCATATCGTACGCATGGACTACGTTGTCAGCGGCCTCGACGGCACGTCTTGAGCTGTCTGTATGAGATCAGTATTGGGTGCCATCGAAAAATCTTGGGGTTCTGCGTACCCTGCACGGCCTCGATGTTTTCCTTCAATGTATCGAGCATCCGGCGAGTTCTTCCATCAATATCCATGGTCTCAGAGGCTTCCTTAACGTTCGCCATCATGACATCGAGCATGCCAACCACGCCTTGCATGGGTGTTCTTAGCTCGTGTGATAAGCTTCTGGCATATGGCTTGAAAGACTGTGCCACAGAAATGGCCTTGTGTGGGACGACCTTGGGCTGTTCTTTCCGTACAACATGTGCAGACTCTGCGAATTTGTCTCCCTCGAGCACCCGCTCTAAGATCATGTCCTCCAGAGCGTGGAATAGAGTCTCGAGGAAACCCCAGCTCAACGTCCGTCTAGCAGCCCCCTCTTTTCCCCACATGACTCCAAAGTGTGCAAAGCACTTCCCCTCAGCAAAGAGTGGGATTCCAAGGTATGCTTCTCCTGGTATTATCAGATCGTTCGGGTTGTTGACAATGAATTCGTTCAGTCGTTCCGGGATGACGAAAATCTTATCGTGTTTCATGTACGCACAGGGGCACTGGTATGCATGGTACTTGAAGTTGCGAAGGTGACCAGGACCATTGCCTTGGTCATCGTTGATATAGAAAGCTTCTCCCATTAAGCATGACCCTGGCTCTCCAATCGGTGGCATTTCCACCGCAACGTTCTTTTCGTCAACCAGAATCCTCTTCGAGACAAAAGCATACTGGGCGTCAGCAATGCGTGCAAGACCTTTGGTGAGAAGAGACCAGAAACTGTCAGTATCGGCGGTTCTAAGGGCGTTCTTGAGATCGACGAGCTGTTCTGCAGCATTGCTCTCTGCTGGATCGTATAATCTAGAGAGCTCTTCTTTGAAACCACTTTCGCCCTCTTGCACGACCATGCCTGGGCTAGGCTGCGAGAAGGCAACGGAGCGACGCTCCATTATATCGGGTGGGACAGGGCTTGTTGACAGTTCTGCCATGTTTTTTACTTTTCCATCCGGACAGCAAGTGAGGTACGGCTCCAGGTGAAGGTGGGCCGATATGGTGATCAAGCGTCGTCCAGATGTTGGGTGTACGTGCCCGCGCCGGTGGAGGATTGCAGGCCACGCTGAATGTAGAATGGCAACACAGGCGTCGTGAAGAGCGAAGTCCGAGACTTGGCTGACGGAGTTGGTCACAAAGATTGAACAGGCCGTATCCGGAATACGTTGACTAAGCGGAGGTGAGGTGCAAAAGTAGCAGGGACTGGCGAGGAATGCGGTTGTGTGCAGAAGGAATCGAAGATTGCGAGGGAGGAGGGCTGTGTCAGCGATATGGTTGGACTGGAAGACGGACTGCTAGAGTCGCACATAAGAGGGCTGGGCGCAGGTTGCGCCTCCAAAGCGATCTAGAACGCTTTCCGATGCTGCAGAGGCCTCTGCGTTCCCTGCGCTCCGGTGGATGCCTCTTGGTGGAGACACAAAGAGACGCATCTGGCGCCCGGCTGGCCGCTGCACCCAGATGCTACTGAGCACGCCGTGTTCCCCACGAGCTCTCTGCTGCTGCTTCAAGGCGTACATCGCGTGCAGCGCACTCTGTTGCTGCGAGCAGAGCTGCACAACCACGACCAGACACAGATCGCGTCGGCCGAACAGCAGCACGATGCGGGACCCTGGGCGCTGGCTGCACGCTTGTTGTTTGGGCGTTCGGCAAGCTGGCAGGGTGGAGCCTGGGCTTTGCAGTCTAGAATGCTTGGTAGATCTGCCTGACGGTGCCTGTGCGGCGCTTTGCGTGCGCATCCACCATTGACACCGCGGGCACCAGTGGGCCTGCGCGTGCAGACAGGGCGCTGCTGGGACCTGATGACGACTGCTTGATTGTGCAATCTACCTCACCGCAATCTATCGTGGAGATGCTCGGCACAGATTGCAAGATCGTGGAGAAGAGTGAACAGAGTTGCTCCTTGCAGCGCTAGGGAGAGCTGTCTTGCTGACCAACTCTTGGAACCGAGCACGCAGTGAGCGCTACCATGGTACTGTACCAGGCACCTCAAACACGCTCACGCGTAGGCACTTAGCTGCTGCAATCTACCACACACTCCGGCCCACGTAATCTCGGTGGTAGAGCTCAGCGTGCAGCGCTGTATGGACAGCCTCAAGGCGCCCACAAACTTGCTCGTGCCTTCAGATCTCGGTCCGTAAACAGCTTGACAGACACGTGAAGAGAGGCCGAAGGAGGAACTCGGTCGATTACTATCTACAGCACGTCAAACTTTCTTTACTTGGTCGAGCAGGTAAATTCTGGTTGCTGCGTGTCATCTGCTGGCCTGGAGTTCTAGGCCACAGGATATAAGCCCGTCCTCACATGCATGATTATTTCCATAACAGTGTGGTATCCCAGGCCAATCACTGAAGCCGAGTCCCAAAGACCTTTATACTTTGGTTCAATAATTCACATAGAGTCGAGAAGTAACGTTACATAGGCGTCCGAGCACCTGATGCTTAGAGCAAAGACTCCTGACGCTGAACTGCTCCGTGGTCTATCCTTGGGACGCATCCCCTAACTAAGCGCATCGGGCTTTGTTACGAGTCCCGAAGACCGATCAGGAAACACATAATACGTGCGTCCTGTACACCCTTCCGCGAAGGGAAGTGATGTACTCTGCTGAGGTCTGGAAAAGCGAGTGCGTCGATCGCAACTTCCACTCGTGGTCGAAGGATTTCTAGCCGCTGGAGCAACCGCAGAGCCCCGCATCACCTTCCTCCCCATCACGTTTGTTCTTCAACACCAGCAATAATGGACAATTCATCCCAACGTAGGCTCGGCCCATCAGAGCACTGTGGTAAAGATGCCGCCGCCAATTCTTTCGGCCTGCAGCGGCGCACGGGACTTTTGACACCCGAAACTAGGCCTTGACGCGCCTTCCTCAATTCTTCAACATACCCACTCGATCAGGCGGGTCTTGGTGTTTGGCTTCTGCCCGGATCCAGTATCCCGCCCTTTTCCCCTCCTGCTAACGATCTTTTTACAGAAGTGCATCGACGCAACTTTTGAGCGTACAACGCCTTTGTGCATCGAGACTGGCGTCATCCTAGATATCGCGGTTAATATTTGCACGTATGGAGTCTGAAGCATCTAGACCGAAGGGGCTGCGGTTCCAACCACTCTCGCGAGCTCTCAACGTCCGAACGCCGAAAACACCACTTGCTGGTACAGACTGCCGCGATGAAGAACGATGGCTGCAGGGTCCATTCCTGACAGAAACGTGCTCACGACACAATGTGCCAAGTCATACATCGGTTCACCCTGCCATTCTCTGAGACTGCGTGCCGTAGCAACTCAGAAATCCGTGGTTGTTGCGTTTCATCAGCCTGCTCCAGTCTTCCGCGGAGCGAAGGCGGACGTTCGGGCCAATCTCATGGGTCCGGCAGGGCTGGATCTGTCAGACGACACCCAGCCTTTTCGTCGGCCGCCTCATTCTGCGAGATTGGTTGCATTCCCTACGACGAACACCTTTCTTTGAGATCACGTCAACGAGGTCGTACCTGACTGTCGATGGTCGCGGACACCAACTCCATCGTCTCGGATGGTCCCATGCCTCGCTTGAAAATACATGACGACATGAACCGTACAGCCGCTGCGGTACGCTCCTGAACCTGGAACGCTTGGCAACGGTCTGGAACCATACCTATGTTAGACCACACGCTTGACCTTCACAAGGACAGGCGCGCCAGTCTTGTGCAGAGGCTTGCGCCAGGCGCTGTCTATCAACTAGCGTCAAGACACAGAGGCCCAGGCCCCACAACCGAAGATCGTGAACGAATACGCTGACTCGTTCAGAGTCATGCTCGGACAAACTCACGTTTTGACGGCATTTGGTCGATTGACGGGAAAACGCACTAACGTGTGTCCAAGCGTGCGACATGGGAAACCTCCATGCTGTCCCAAACAGGCAGTGCACGATAACGGCATCCATGGTTTATCAATGATAGCAGACCGTGCCTGGGCTGGTCTAGCTCTACGCAATCTCTTTGTGCGTACCGCGTATGCCGTTCTGGAGCGACGTGGCGGCTACAGACGACGTCGTTGGCCAGTACACCGTGATTTTACTGCATCATCAATAGGTATGCTTGTACATTTTCGCATTGGACCATGAGCGGTTGTTCTTACGGGAGCATCTGCATCTGGAAACATGGCCGACGATGCGCAGAGCGAATTTTGCCCTCGGTCAGGACGGCTCTCTGGGTTGAGGTCAGGAAGACGCATAGTTGAGGGTGGCTCAACCGGTGCTACGTCCAGACCTGACGAGAACAGCCGTGTATTCTTTTGTAAAGCCCTGCGTCGCAGCCACAACTGACTCGACGCCTCGAACTATACCTAGCTCCATACAGGTGAATTGGTTTGTGGATGTAGCAGGTCGGTGCTTTCGAACTGTCCTCCCGCCTGCACACTTCCGTCATCATCCGTATTTCGGGGTTGCGAAGGACGACAGAGCACTCACGATAGGCCCAACAGCCAAGCTCAACAATCTTCGAAACAGAAGCGCAAGCCTACCCACACGTTATCAACCTTCCCGGCATTATTGCGGGCTTTTGACGCTGTTCATGTTCTCTGTGGTGCAGGAGTTCTAGGCCTACGCCTCAATGCCACAACAACGGCAAGTGCTACATCCGTGACTTCGAGGTAAGCAAGCAAGGCTATCGTCATCGTTTCGATAGTGGCTTCCCGTCTGCTCAATAGGTCAAACGATGGGTTGCTTCAACCGAGGCGAGCGCTCAGCTTTTGAAGATGTTGCTGGCGCTGTGTTGCGAGGGTGCAACACAGGTCTGGCCAAGATCCACAACTCTTGTGCAGAAGCTGCAACATGACAGCTGAGATCGGAACTACATGAATACGAAATTAGTGGTGTGAACATCGAATGCAAGCAGCCTGATCATGCTGGGCCACAATTTGATCTTACGCATGAGCATACAGAGAACATTCCAACTATTGGCAAATATTCTTCTCCGTACATCTCTTTCTAGTGAAACTGGCACGCTTTGTAACCTTTCGAGCGAACGTGATCATCTAGTGCGACTCAGCTTCTCCATGGCCATGATCCAGGACACTCAGACTTGGTTGAGCGTAGCTGATATTCCTGTGCAAGGTCGAAGTTCCAAAGAACTCGCAATTCCACGTAAAGAGCGCGCAGTGCTGTGTTGTGTTCCGTTCCCTGCGCCATAGGAGGTAATGTCTTTGGTGAGCAAATCCCGGTCGTTAAATATTGAGCATGATCAGTCTGTTACGAAAGAAACGACTGCTTCAAAATAAACTGCAAGAATTTGAACATTGTCAGACCTGGGTCATCACGCGCAATACAAAGTTTCCGATTGATCTCGTTTCGAACCTCAGAGCACGATACGCATGGCAGTAAACTAAGCTAGGGATAGGATTCTTGAAGTACACTTCACTTACTACTAGTCAAGGTTGTTTTGATCTCACTCTCGCACGACGTTGTGAAGTGTCCACTTGCGTGGCATAAGCACACACCATCTAAGTCACGACTTAAGCCCCATCTTCACGCTGTATGATTGAAAGCGCTTTCTCTATGAATTCCTTCTCCTTTCCCTCGCGAGGTGTCTTGCTACCAAGGGGTTCTCGAGATGCCGAGGAAGCATTCGACCGCAACTTCCGTAGAGTCTATGCGATTTGGTCAAATCTCCGGCTGCCCATGCTCCGAATTTTCCAAGCTGCGAATATTGGCCTCTATCTCGTACGTTTTGCCGCTCGTGCAATTGCTTCCTCTGAAGTTTTGCACGTAGCCCACGCACCATTGCTAGCATATAAGCGCGATTCCAGAGAGTTTCACTAAGGCATCCTGACTGTGAACCGTATTCTTGAATTTAACTATTTCATCGGTCGTCATTGCTGTTGCTTTGCGTGTCTGATCTCCCCTTCGGAGATTCAACAAACACCCCTTCCTCATCACAACAGTGCCCTCCAGCCCTTGCCACTCGGCCTCTCAAGACCTAGGAAGTCCGTGAGCTGCCCCATATGATCAACGCCCCAGAAACTCTCCGTCTCGCCCTTCGAGTTCGTAGCTGCAAAATTCAGTTCAGCACTTCCCCTTCTTGACCCAAGATACTCACCAACAAAGTACGGCAACCCAAACGCGCCATCTTTGAACGCCTGTTCCGTATTCTGCGACAGCACGTTCTTGACCTCATCCGTCTTGGTACTCTCGAGGATCTTCTTCGCCTCCTCGTCGCTTCCGACGACCGTGCGCAGGATGGCCTGGAGGTTCTCTGGCTTGAGAGGCTCACCCCACTGCACCCACGTGTTCTCATAGAAGAGCGAGATGGCGCTTTCGACAGACTGAGGGTGTGAGATGGAGAGCGAAGCCAAAGTACGCTGGATGGGAAGAGTGTTGATTGGGAACCCAGGAGGTGAACCCTTAGAGATGGGGATGTTGAAGTACTTGGCCCAGCGCGTGCGCTCGAGATTGATCCATTTGTCCTTGTCTGCGGGAAGTGAGTCTTACACGGAGGAAAAGGTATGTTGCAAACAAGCGTGGTCTAGGGATGTTGTTTCAAATGGTATCGTGGAGACTTACTTTTGATAGCAATGGGAGCTGTGTTCCCACATGTCTTCATCAAGCCGCCCAAGAAGATGGGCACGTACTTGATGTCACATTGCTTAAATGACGGAGAGTTCTGGGCAAAGCGTCAGATATACCTTGACCCGTACTATACGGTTGCACAGTGTGTTGAATGTTGGGGCTGGACTCGCCTTCAGAAGATAGAAAGCAATGTATGCAAATGGTGACACGATGTCCACGTAGAGCGTGATCTTTGATTGAGCCATCCTGCGCACCCGTATATTGAGGAAGCTACAGCAGAGAATAAGATTCGTGTAAATGCTCAGGAAGCCGAAGACGTGCAGTTGCGGATCGTCGCATGCCGATGACCTCACACCCGACAGCCTCGGCTCATCGCGTGGTGGAGAAGCACAAATCTGGGGAAGGCGCGAGCCGCTAGCAGATCTCCCTCTCTGCAACACCATAATGTCACAAGAACTCATTGTAGCCAAAGATTTTGGATTGCTCTAAACAGAATGCATTTTCGTATGCAATTTTGGATGGTACTGATTGCTCTATACCAGACCATGTACGCACAGCCATGCTCGTATGCAAATGCGCCTCTAGTGACCTGCAAACGCTGCGCAAGTGCAGTGATGCTCGAACGCCGGTGCGGGCCAAAGCCGCTTTCAAACTTCGTACAGACTTCGTAGGGTATCATGGGATGAAGAGGCCAAGCGCCTGATCGCTCAGTTGTCCACGCCAATGTGAACGTTCTTCTCGTTAGGGTCGGGAATGACTTCCTCCTCCTTCTTGCCCTTGAGGTTGGGAAGCTCCTCGATGGCCTCCTTGATGATCTGCAAAGCGACCTCAACCTGCTCGTCGGTGATGACCAGAGGAGGCGCCAGACGGATGATGTTCTGGTGGGTGGGCTTCGCCTGGGAAAGGGGATCAGTTTCCGCGAGATTTGACGATTTCGATTTCTTGAACTTACCAGAAGACCCTTTGCCTTGAAGAGCATGCACAAATCCCATGCGCTGTGACCATTCGTCTTGCTCTCATCGATGACGATAGCGTTCAGGAGACCCTTACCACGGATGGTAGTAATCATGGGGCTGTTAATGTCTTTCAACCCCTGACGGAACTTCTCTCCCATGGTCTGAGCACGCTCAACCATGTTCTCCTCCTGGATAAGCTCAAGAGCGCGGATGGCGACTGCAGAGCCGAGAGGATTGCCGCCATATGTCGAACCGTGCGTGCCGGGCTCGATTGTGAGCATAACCTCCCGTGAGCCCAGCACTGCAGACACAGGGTACATGCCACCGGAGATGGCTTTGCCGAGCAGGACAAGATCAGGTTTGATGCCGCTCCACTCGTGGCAGAGCATCTTGCCAGTCCTTGCAATACCAGTCTGGATCTCGTCACAGATGAGAAGGACATTGTGTTTGTCGCAGAGTGCGCGGACTTCCCTCAGGTAGCTGTCATCAGGGACAACAATACCTGCCTCACCCTGAATGGGCTCGACAAGGAAGGCCGCAGTGTTCTTGCCATGCTTCTCAAGCACCGCACGAACGTCCTCGACGTTGTTATAGCGGATAGCCTTACCCGTCGATGGGCAGACGCTACCAATGTTAGGCAGGTATGGGCCGTAGTTCTCTCGGGACTCGGGGTCGGTGGACATGGTAATCGCAGCAAACTAAGTGAAAAATGTCAGCAACGCTCACACGTGTACAAGACGTCATACTTACTGTACGGCCGTGGAAGTTCTCCTCGACAGAGAAGATCAGAGCCTCGTTCTGAGGAATGCCCTTGACCTTGTATCCCCACTTGCGAGCAATCTTCACTGCGGTCTCAACAGCCTCAGCACCAGTGTTCATGGGCAGAATCATGTCGAATCCGAACAACTTGGTGGCATACTCAGCGAAACGAGGGAAGACATCGTTGTAGAATGCGCGGCTGCTGAGCGTCAATCGCGAAGCCTGCTCAGTCAAAGCCTTGACAAGCTCAGGGTGGCAGTGGCCCTGGTTGACGGCGCTGTATGCGGAGAGGAAGTCCAGGTAGTGCTTCTCCTCAGGATCCCACACGCTGCAGCCGCTTGCGCGAGAGAAGACTAATCTTTGTCAGCAGAAACAAGGGTGAGCGACGGCAGTGGCGTACCGATTGGGAGAGGGTGGTAGTTGTGAGCAGCGTACTTGGCCTCCGCCGCTGTTGCTTCAGAGGATGAAGCAGCGTGGTACTTGGAGGGATCAGGTGTGCCAGTAGGGTGGAAGGAGCGCGCAGTTGGCTTCAGAGATGTGCCATTGCCCACAGGAGCCGCGTCAGTCTGAATTGCGCCGGGTGCCATGTTGTTCTCTCTGTGTTATCGGTGTTTGATACGGGCGTGGGGTAGAAATGGCGGGGGAACTTTACAGATGTCAAGAGTTGTAAGTGAAGAAACGATCAGGAAAAATCGGGATGGGCCAGGGGCTTTATTTTCGCTGGGTTTTGGGTTTGGTGCCGACAGACGCCTATACTTATCTATAGGGGAAGCTCTTTGTAAACCATCGCGTACACCTGTGCTTAAGAGAAGAGCGAACGGCACGCCCTCGGTTGCGAGCGGCGGTCTCCATTAGCGCGACGGTCATTGGCTGAACGGAGTGGTCTCGTGGTGTGAGGGAGCGATAGCCCGAACGTGAAGTGCGAGGCAAATGTAAGAGCGAAGATGAGATGTTGAAAACTATCGTGAACTCGCGATGGAGCTGATTTCGGTTCGCGTGTGGCCGGCAAAAGTTGTCTGATGAAGTCGCGCAAGGCTGTCGCGTGCTGGCACTCTGCCAATGACAGCGTGCGTGCGCCATTTTTCCGCACTGAAAGTGCAAGAATAACCTCACAACATCAAACTCTCCGAGATCGTCGACATCATGCACGTGTTTGCGCGTTGTGATCGCTTAGTTGTCACTGCCGCGGCGCACCGATGCCGCACTCAGTCCGGCCGGGTTCTCCTGCCTCTCACAACCCCCCAAAATCGGCGAAAGTGTTTGTGGTGTCTACCTCCAGCAACTTCTTCATCAACCTCGTCTCTGCTTCCGAAGACACTGGACACTCAGAAAGGGTGTCATACCATGCGGTCCTAGAAGCACACTAGAATGACCCATTCACTCTTGTTGGCTCTTGTGAGAGGTTCTCTCGCGTGTTTATCGCCGATTCGCGCCCGAACCCCTCGAAGCTGTTAGCCACACCATTATACTACAAAGTTTACTCAGACGCGTTGCCTAAGGATAGGTAGACTTCAAACAGAACAGCGAAACAAACAACGGAGTGATAGTGAAATGTTTGCGTTGCAGTCTGTAAAATAAATAATGGAAACAGCTCAATGAAACAGACCAACATCAACCAGAACATTACAAAGAAGGAGGATACAGGCCGCCCAACATCGATGTCCAGTCACTCAGCCCGCGACGGGTGTATCTGCCCGCTCAAGAGGCAGGTCTGGGATGGGTACCACTCCAAGCAACTTCAAGCCGTTTTGCATCACAATTCTGGTAGCTTCTAGCAGAGCAATCGAGCCTGCGGATATGTCGATCTTGTCTTCCTCGTCCTCCAAGAGGTCAGGCAGCTGCTCAGTAATGGCAGTCAGATAATTGACGATGCCAGAAGGTTCGAGCGATTGGAACGTGGCATTGACAGCCTCGGGGTACTGAGCCAACACTCTCAGAAGGTTCGCCCTGTCTTCGTCTGCCAGCCCTTCGAACTGATCGTCCGCCAACTCTGCGCTTGCAGCGTGTCCGCTTAGTAGAGTACACACTTTGGTGTACCAATACTGCAGCTCAGGTCCGGTTGACGGTTTGAAGGACGCAAACGCACTGGTATCAAAAGCGTGGGCACTGGTATGGCGCGTGGCTGCCTCTTGAAGCAGCAAAGCCGAGATACCCAGCGTCTTTGTGACCTGCTCAGAATTTCCCAGTAAACCGCTTTTTTCTTCGTCCGCCTGCGAGAGGCCTTTCATCGCCTCTTCGCTGACATCGAGGATTGCCTGTGGCTTGTAACCTTTACCAAGAGCAGCCGACATCTTCGATACTTCACTGAAGCGGACATGCTGAAGCTTAGCGGCGAGATCTTTCATGTCAAGCGCTTCCAGGATCTTGAATAGTTGCGAAAAGTGAACGCTGTTGTCGCTGGCCACAACGTACACCATCTTGTCGAATGCGTACTTCCTTGAGCGCTCAAGCACAGCAGCGAGATCTCGCAGGAGGTACGTGCTGCTGCCAGAACGATCTCGGATGATGGCAGTCCCAGCCTTTGCACCGAGCTTCTGCATGTGTACAATCCAAGCCCCCCCACTCTCTTCGGAGAGATCTTTGTCTTTCAGCAGCTGTTCGACCTCAACCATGACCTCCTGAGACACTTTCGATTCGCCCGAGTATTCATCGAACTGGACGCTCAGTCGGTTGTAGAAGTCGGTATAATTGTCGACGTTTGCTGCCCGGATACGCTCCCAGAAGGACACCATGGCTTCGTCCCCGGCCTCGAGCTTCTTGAACGCCTCGTTGCGCTCGGCGAATATACCCTGGCTTTCGATCTCGACTTGAGCGTCTCCCTCATCTCTGCCCTCTTTGGCTGCATCATCACGAGCCTTCTTGCTTGCTGCTTGTTCAGGCTGAAAGAGTTCTTCGATCTGGTGGTAGACGTCCAGTAGATGTCCAATTGGGTCTTTCTTGAAGGCTTCTTCAGAGTCGAACTTGCCCCAGCCAACCTTGAGCAGAGCAATTGGCTTTCCCCAATCACCGAGGTAATTGATCCGTATCACATCCCATCCCAACGACTCGTATAGGCGGCTGATGAATGCGCCAATGATGGTGCTGCGCAAGTGTTTCCCTTGAAATTCACTTGCAATGTTGGGCGAGGAGAATTCGACGACCACTCTCTTGGTCGTTTCTTCTGAAGACTGCCAGCCGTAGCTGGAACCACGATCTAGGATGTAAGGCAAGAGAATGCGTCCCACGATCTCAAGCTTCAGGAACACGCGCAGATGCACTCCTTCAAGGAACGGCGGATCGAACAATGCATGGTCTTTTGGAAACTGTGGCATAGATTAGCTTCTGGTTTCGACCACCAGCATGAAATTGAGCATACCTTGTCCACCAACTGCGATGATACCTCTGCAGGCTTGCGGCCTGGGCACAATTTCGGAACGGTAACTGAAAGATCACCATTGAATATGTTATTGGGCCATTGTATGGACCGGAATGCAGCCTTCACATCACATTCCACGATACTCGCCAGCAGTTCCGCGAGGGTTGTGCGGCACAGATCGAGCGGATTGCTCAAAGTTGTGGCTTGAACGCCCTCCAAGGTTGGTACAGAGATGGAGAGACCCTTCAGCAATTGCGTCAGTCCAGCCTGTTCTAGCGTCGACATATCCGTCTGTTTTTGGGCTCTGGTAATTGGGCTCGGATAAGGCAAAAGTGAGGCAGTCGAGGATGTTCAACTCAGCCCTCCAGAAGTACGACGTTGGGCATCCACAGCCGTGAACAAAGGGCAAAGAAGGGCAAAATGGAGGATCTATATGCAAATAAGATGTAAGGAGGGGATTTGGTCGAGCCATGATTGACGTTCAGCCTCGTCCCGATGTGGCGACGAGGTGCAGCAGTCTGTCGTGGTCGCTTAGGATTGGTGGCGTAGACAAGCTTGCTTCTCTGTGCTGGCCATGCGTCACCGGTGTCAACAAAGACAAGGCAGTTGGGAGCGTGATTCGTTCTATTCGTCTCCTCGTAACACTGGTCACAGACGTGTACAGCCTTTCTCCAATCAGAAACCGTCCAAGAAAGCCTTGTCTCTCAGGTCTCCCGTCATTATTGTTCAAGCTGTTGCGCACGTAATCTAGTAAACCACAGGTCGTTCAAAGCAAACAGCGAAATGCCAGATGAAGGGATTGCATGAATGCATAGCGGTCGTAGCCTAGGTCGTGACTCGTAAATCTCAAATGGTGTAGCCTTCACGGAGGATCCTCTGCGCTGCGTTGCGAAGAGGGAAGAGCGAGGAAAAGCAGATCAGGCCGCTGTGCTATAGATTCCTGGATACCCTGTCAGAACCTATAGTGATACCTTCTCAGATCAACTCACCGGACGCTGCGTCGGCAGGTCGTGGCAGAGCAGCTTTCTCGATTCTGCCGTTGAATCGGTCCGTGAAGACGATTTTGAAGCGATCGAACACATGCAACGCAAATGTAAGAAGTAGAAGACTGGGTATCAGAACGGTAATGCTTATCCAGAAGCTGCGTACATTACGCTCCCAGGCAAAGAGCGCACGGTCCGAGCAGAAGTATTGCAGCGCGATGACGACTGCTGTCGTGACCATCAGTAGCTGTACGTTGACCCTGGTCGCGCGACCTGTATCTTCTGCGACCCTTTGAGTATCTTCAGCAACTTTCTGGCTTTTTGCTGCGAGCTCGGTGGCGGCTTCTGTGAGTTTGACCACTTGGGTGTTAGATCGCATCATCACACGGCTCATACCATAGCCCTCGTGGCTTAGATGAAGTGTGAGCTATGATGCGTCAGCTCAGTGCAAGAGATTTGACGGAATGGGCTTACTATTTTCGCTGACTGTTCGCATGTGTGTTGAAGACGAATTAGTTTGACTTCGAGGATTGCCATCTTCTCGAAAGACTCTTCGATTTTGTGCAAAGCACTTCTCGCGTCGTTGTCCCGGAGGTCCGAGAAGTAGAGCACATCCCCTTTCTCACTATTGAAGTTTCGCCAGGTCGCATTGGCCTGTGAGAAGCGCTCCCTCAATAGCTGGAAGAGCTTGGTCATGTTTGCTATCCCAATGAAGGACTGCTGAACTCTATCGTCACGCCGATCCAGGCCTGGATTTGTAGTCAGATAGACCTTCTCTTGGATTTCCTGAGTACTGGTCAATGTATGTTCAGCTGCAGCGCAGAGGCTACTAACCCAGTCCTTGACGCCTGCTACTAGTGCCCGAACGAGGTATTCGTTGGCGCGCACGACGATCTCAAGCCTGAGCTGCAAGGTGCGGAGGAAGTAGACGCGAGGATCCCATATAACTTGACCAGGATTCAGAACTGGCTCGCATCCGCCTGCTGCAAAGAAATCCTCCTCTTCCTCAAAAAAACCTTCCGGTCCTTCATCATCATCTTTACCATCGTCCTCTTCGGCAAGGGAGTCCTTTGGGCCAGGGTATCCGAATGCATATCCATGCCAGTCAAAATGATGAGCCCCAGAGATGAACACTGTGGTCTGCGCCTCATATATGGAGAAACGTCCTTGTTCTTCGTCCACTCCGATCTTCAGCGGTAAAAAGGAGAGATCGTCCCAAAGTTTCTGACCCTGCTCATCTACCATCCTGTCGTCTGTGGACTTCTTCAGCAACAATTACGGGAGGTGTAATTCAAGTCGAAAGATTGAGAAGCCGGCATCCTAAACAAAATCAGTCCAACCATCATCGAGTCACCTAGCAGTTACATACAGGAACGAAGACGCGGATGGATGTATCACCTGCGATGTGTTGGCGCACAGCAGGCCGCAATGTCTGAGCTTCGAACCATGACGCGGTCTTTACGAGACCCGAGATAGTGTTAGACGTGAGGTTCGGTACAAATCTTGCTCTACGTCAGCCGTGCGTGCCCCTCTGGACATGATTGAATACATGTCAAGTCGCGCATGATCATGCAGAAGGTAGTGGAGCTGACCTACACCAAACGGCGGCGAATGCAAGCGGTGGAATTTGACATAGTGTGCTATAGACATCAGCCGAGTGCATGTCAACGTGGTGATTGAACGCTTACTTGATGCCGCGAGAACTTGTCCAGGTCAATGGAGGTTGTCCATTTAGGGACGCATTTCATTTCTGGGACGGATACGCGGTCATCGATCCAAATACGGGCCTTTGGTACTTCTGGTGTCGTCTTGCAGAACCTTTGCACCTGTTCAATCTCCCACGACGGTCCAGATGCATCTGTAGTCTGCAGGAAGACGGGTAAGAGACCCAGCTTCAATTTGGGCTTTGCCACGGTCTCCATGAAAGGTCGATCCTGGACTTTGCGTCTCGAAAAGAAAATCCGATTCCATTCCTTTGAGGTACGAAGATCAAGATTTGATGGTGCCTGCACTTTGAGATATATCTCGCCTGAAGCTGCAGTCCGTCCGCAATCTTTATCTGAGCTGTCAAAAGGTCCAGCTCCCCAATCGCTCGTTGCACAGTCCGAAGACATGCCGATGAAGGTCTGTTGCTGTCGTAGGATCTGATCGATTTGTTTGCAATACGATGCCAGAATCTTTGTCCAACGCTGGCTTTATGATGCTGGAGGATTTGCACAACAAAATTCAGTGACGAATTGCAAAGACTCTGAGAGCTCCTTGCGGCACGTCCAGAGTCTAGCGTTTTCATCGATCGATACCCAAGGCGGAATCGACCTTGAGAACACAGTCATTGATGTTAGATACCGAGATACCTGGCTGCTATGGTTGATCGTCCTTGGTAAATGCTGACCGATGATCCTTTGGATATCGTATAATTATGTTGCCGAATAGCAAGATTTGCCTGCTTGCCACCCTCTGCTACGTGTATAGCCATGTGCGCAAGCCGGACGCCCTTTACAGGGTCACTCGGACACTGGCATAAGGCTGAGCCTCAGGAACTAGGTGCGTCGCACTTACTTGTCGCAGTGTCTGGTGGGATTGGGTGAACAGTGTGTACAACCGGAAACTCGCTTGCAAATCCGAAGAACATCCCAGAGCCTCGGTTGTTAAGCCAGAATGTCTCCGTAAGGCAATCGTTTGCCTTCTTCTAGTTGCCGTATCGGGCCTACCTGCAGAAGCGTTTGAGGGACTCCACGCGTGCAGATGTCTGATCTCCAAGTGCCCTTGCGGGATGTTGTGCATACTAGATCCGACACCACCCGGTATGACATCGCAGCATTGAGAGATATCATGAGCAAGTAATTTTCGCTACTAAGATGGGAAGTATTTCCATTCGGACCTCTTTAATCATCGTTCTTCACTTATGCGCGGTGACTGTCGTTCCAAAGCGTCCAGGTCACGATGCCTTTGTTCGAGCTGGTCTGAAGCTAGAGATGTGCCAATGGCCTCAATCGTGCCGTCGCGGCCAACGTGTTACACGTTGGTTCGAATGCGGATGAGCCACGTTTGATGTCCAGGATGGTGCAGTAGGCCAGGCATTGTTCTCTGCCGGCCAATGAGCCTTTTCGACTTCGGCCCAGCGGACTGGGGGACGGAAGAGGTCCTTCGACTGTGCATGCATCCGCAGATCTGCGCTGGCAACTCAAAGTCATCTGGCACCGTGCATACAGAGAAGCAGCGTATGCACCCAATGCATCCTTCCCGTGAGTCAGGCAGCATTGCGAGGCTATGCAAGCCTCAACCGGCTTTGCATCAATTGCACCTGGTCCTGGCCCCTAGCTTGTGAGCGCAAAACTCTTCCAGATCTCAAGTGGAAAAGGAAAGATGTAATATTGGCAAAGTCCTACGGGCTGTCGAAGGGACCGACTGTGTCGGGTAGAAATGACGCCTAGGTACGGGCCACTTCGCGACAGCAAAAGTTTTCTGGGAGACGGCACTAGGTCATTAAACTATTTGCGACAAGTAATGCTGCTTCGCATTTCTCGAACGACGTCGAAATAGATCGTTTAGATGTGGAGACGGGGGGAGTGGAGACAGGCCCATAAGGCTGGTGATGACGACCTTGGGATGCTCGATTTGCTGCCATAGGTCAGGGACGAGCCCCACTACCTAAACGAGAAGCCCTTTCTGTCACATGTAAGAAACAGCTTCCTGACACCCACACCCGCAGGACAACCACAAATGTGCTCCCAGAATATCACCTTACTTGGATTTTTACAATGGAACAATTACCGCAGCGACCGTATCCACATGAGGGGCAGGCGGCGCTTCTATACGGAATAGAAGGATATCCACAATAACACTACGATTATTAGACGCGACTGCGAGTATGTTGTAATACTCACACATTGCCATACGTAAGTGTGCTTCTTCCCCTGCGCATGTCAGTTCCGAATCAACATATCGTACGCTCTCGTGGAAGTTTATGGCTTACCAAAGTCTGCACAGGTACCTCTGGTGGGTAGGCGCGAGAGGGCGGAGCCTCAAATTCCCCAACTGTCGTTCTAGATGGTTTATCGACGCCTTCCGGCCGCGCTTCATATCGCCAACGCTTCATGTTTGCGCTTTTCTGCGATACTCCGACTCGTCGCATCGGATCCTGATCGCAGTCACCGAAAAGACCCTCGTTGAGCAGCAGAGCCCCAATGCACCTGTTTGCCGGTCGATGCGTCGCGTGTCGCTCTGCGCGGTCGTTCCGGAGGCTCGGTTGAACTATAGAGAACGCAGACGGGTTGATGATGTGCTGCAATCACCGTCAGTCTTTTACAGCTGTCTGGTAGGGGGCAACTGAGCCACCTTTCCAGTACAATCGAATGCCTCTCCAAAAGTTGTTCCAGCTTCCGGCTCCCCAAGTCGACAAGACGAAGGGCAGCTGATGCTAATCTCAGGGGTCCCGGACGCACGAGTGCGCTTGGTCAAGGCTCAAATTCGATAAGATTCAATTTTGATCTGATTGTGCCGAAGACTTATGCAGGGACGTCGTAGCACGAGGTACGAGACCGTGTATCAAGATATTTTTGCTGTCACGGTACATGCGAGCGAGCTAGCAAGTAGGTCTTGCGAACGAAAACGTTCCAACATTGTGCCAGCGTGCCGGGCGAGTCTGTGCGCTTTCACGATGCCACCGAGATGTGTCAAGACATGAGCGGTGGCATACAAGGGGTACAAGTACCAACATTCCACAAAATCCGTTGGATTGCTTAGTCGCCGGCTGTGTCGCGAACGTGAGAAGCCTGCAAAAAGCCGTAGCGGTAATGAGATTTCGTGCGGGCTCCTAATCTGCAGCCACTTGCCTTCAGCATTGGGTGACAAGCTTGACATGAAAGTTTCTGGATGAACGAATGAGAGTAGCGCCAATGATGTATGGTTTGAGGCTGATGCGGGGTGAGACGCGTTAGCATTGGGCAGGTTGACATTCCTGATGCTAGTTGCTTGTGAGCACGGAGCTTCTCTTGCTGTACCACGAAGGTTGGACAGAGTAGGAGAGAACAACAAAAGAAAAACGCGTATTGGAGGCCGTGGAGCTGATGTCTCTGAAATGTCATAGACAAGGTTCGCGTGTAAACTGGACACTGTCAAGTGGCAATTCACTGCATGTACGATATCTTGACTCCCTTCGGACCTGAAGAGTCACGAGAATTTCCCTCTTCGACGTCGGCACTGTATTGGGCAGGTGGAAGTCGAGACGTCCGCATCACTCAAGCTCTTTGAGACATTTAGCGTCGCGCACATGTCGACAATCTACAGTGGGGCAGGTGTCATCGCTACTGGGAATGGAGGGATAGCCGCAACGGCACTGATTCTGTCAGTGACCAGGGACCCAGGGACTAGGCTCCAATTCTTGTCTTACACATTGCCAGACGAATTTGTTCTCTGACTAATTTGGTCAGATTCATCACGACGATGAGGCGGTGCAACGAACCGTTATTAAGTTTTGGCCACCCTGCTTGCACTGAAAGGTTGCGCCTAGGCTTGTGTTCGCAGACATGCCTGAAACCGTCCAGTCAAACGACTACGCTGCACTTGTACACGAGGGATTTTTATGAAGTGGTGTAGAGAGCCTCCAATCGAATCGATGGTCTGCGATGATGCGTGGTTCGCGCGTGACGTGGTATAGTGAAGCAGTTTGCCCTCGTTGACGCTTTTCTCAAGGCTGTCAGAAGGTACTTTCCAGCTCTTTAAAGGTTCCCAAAGTAGATCTAGTCGGCGTGTATGCGTGAGGGCGCCAGTGTCTTGATAGCGGAGGCGTCGAGTGAATTGCAAGAGAATGTTGCGCTGACTGCGGAAGGTTGTCAGGCCTGGACCAAATCAGGCTTCTGGGATTTTAAGTACACATGGCTGAACAGTCGCTTACTTGAACGATGCAGACTGCAGTGCACAACCGAAGCGATGGTCAATACACGTGTACAGGTGGGTTACACTACGTAAATGTAGTTGAAGAGGGCTCTTGCTTTCTACTTCCCTTGCGCTACTTTATGCAGTCTGCGATGCAGATCATGTGTCGGGTGGCCTGAAGTGTAGGTCTTGCGGTTCTCATCGCTCCGTTCCTTGCTCAGAACGAGTTTCCGATATTATATTGCCATATTTTTGCGTCCTTCAGGCTTGTTTCGTCCGCCGGCAATAAGCAATGTTAAGCGTTGGAAGACGTGAACGTAGGGAACCCTATCGAGAGCGGAAAGCAAGAGACTACCACTGTACACCATAGGTGCACAGCATTTGAAGGAACCATCTTTCACGCAGGCGCACTTGTTTCACATTTACAGTACGACGTATAATAGCGCTTTAATTGGTGGGATAGCCACCCACTCGCTGTCGGCTATTGACTAATATCTCTTTTTCGTAGGATCGGTGCGGGCCGATCCCTTCCTTGCTCTGTCGTATTTGTATCTCTCAAAAGATAATTCGTCCGATCGTCGTCAGCAGAAGCCACAACAATGGGCCTTGTGGCTTACCAGTTCCCAGGCATGGCAGTTGCGACGCTGAGATTGTGGGGTAGTGTGGGCACTCTGCGTCTTGTAACAAAAAGGATGGAGCGCGAACAACCCAAAGCCATGCGCACCAGAGTATGTCACACAGGAGTCAAGAAGTTATCGTGGAGAGATCATGCTATTCGTGGTTGCTCCTACTTCCTCCGTACTTGTGTCTTTACGTATGTACTACAGCTCTTCTATCCAGCGGTCCTTTTCTTTAACTCGATGTGAACAGAAGCCTCGTCGCATGCCTTTTCTTCTTGATTAATAGATTTTACCTGCGCATAGTTCAGCAAGCCGACAGGCCTGTTCTTCAACATGAGAGTTATCGCACTTCAATGCGATCTCTTCCCACGCTTGCCTAGCGTGCGCGAGGTCGTACGGGCGAGATACATTCAAACATGAGCGAGTGGATTTAGCGCCCAAGTGGATGGATGGAGGGCAGTCATGAGCACGAAAACAATGTACACTGAAGTTTCGGTGTTTCGGTTGAATGTAAAGGTTTCTTTTATGGGATCGTCATAAACATCGTGATCCCCACTGTCGGTAGCAAAGATGTTTTGTTGTTGATCTCATTCGACGTCGCTGTCCGTGTCTGGTTCTCTATCCTCGTCATCACTGCCGCCTTTGTTGGCATACTCTGCGCCGAGTGGACAGGGGCGCGAGAATCTGTATCCCTTCCAAGTCCTATAATCTCAGATGCACATTGTTAGAGATATATGCGCGACATAGAGAGCAGGCCGTCAGTTTTGTGGTGAAAACGTGCAGCATGGTCTAGGAATGTGAGGTCTTCCCATCTCATAAGGTATGGAACTCATAATCCATTAATGAAGATACCCCGGAGTTTTGTCCCTTCGATCATTCATAATTCATCATCAGAAGCAATGCAACCACTCCAACGCCTTTACGGGACACGTGCAATGTACAATCGTTTTGCGGAGCCTGGCTCCAACAACGCCGAAACACCAAAAGCAAACAGGACATCGCACAATATTTGATTCCAGCAAGCAGTCACGATAATGGCTTGCAATAGCCAAAAGCTGGGACTCTTCTCTCAGACCGGCGTGGGGTTCTGGTCATCTCCAGGCTCCGCCTTGCCGAAAATCCTCTTGGAAAAGTCATCCCAGCGCTGATTGAGCAAGCTCAGACAATAAGTAAGAATGGGTAGTGCACAGAACAGGATGCATATGGCGTAGCTAAACGTTCGAGGATTTCTCTCGAATGAGAATATGTCCTTCTCTGCTCCAAAGTACTGCAATGCCAGTACAAAGGGTGTTGTGACAAGGAACAGCTGGCAGATATTAGTAAAATATACTTTTCCTCTACTCTGGAAGGGAATGGCCTACTTCTATGTTGATGCGAGTCGTGCGGCTGGATTCAACCGCCGCTTGAGTACTTTTGCGATTCAGTACAGCCATTTGTTGACTGACTTTGTTCGTATCCAAATTGACTTTGTTTGCTTCGTGGGTGTGCGCCTGGGTTTCAGAGTTGAGCTGATTACCGATAGCTACCATGAGAAGTTGGATCTTTCACTTGTCAGAACCGGCACTTGACAGGGCATACTGACTTACGATCCGTTCCGTGTTGTCACAGGATAATTGCAGGCTTTCCAATTTATTCTGTAAGACCACCAATCTATCAAAGGTCTCATACAGGCTATCGAAGGTTGCTGCCACTCGATCGTCGTCAATGTCGGAGAAGTAGCTCTTGTCTCCATCGAATCGAGCAAAGGCTTGCACAGTCAATGTGAGGGGTTTGCTCATAAGACGAAGTAATATCATCGTCTGCAGTGTCTGCTTGAGCAGCTCTTCCGCCTGCTCTCGTTGTTTGTTGCCCAAGGTTTCTGTTTGCCATAGCAATGGGTTCCTGCTTTCCTGATTCTGACTGTCAGTGCGTGTCATTGCAGACGTTTGTAACTACTCACCCAGGCTCTCATCCAGGCCTTCACCTGTAATTCCATGTTCATAACCAAATATTTCCACTCTTTGTGTATAATGCGCATGCGGAGATCGACAACCCTCAGCCAGTACGCACGAGCGTCCCAGATTGGCTCAGACGCGTTGATGACTATACCTTCTTCGGGCCCATTACCGTCCGTACCGTTGTAATCCTCCTGCACGTCGTCGTCGTCTGGTTCTTCCTCATCTCGGGTAGTTGGGTCCGAGTGAGTGTTGGAAAAAGCCCAACATGTCCATTTCGATTTATCCCAACCACAGACCGCCACAGAAACATGAGCTTCTCGTACAATACAACGGCACAAAGTCTTGTGCGTATTGCATTTGATTTGTAAATGAGCAACTTCGGGCCAAGGGTCATTTGCGTCTGCATGAGAGGCTGCATTTACAGCAACCTCTGCAGCGCAACGAAGTGTCAGGAATGGCATGTGGAACTCTAGAAGATAAGTCTTGAAGCCGTCGACCTGCTTCGAGGTTAATTGATGCCGAGTTGGATGTGCCGGCATGACTTACCGGTATCTTCACCCGCATCGATGCTTCGCGGGCGATATGTTGCCATATGGTCTCACGCAAAGCTGACAGCTGATGACAATACGCTGTACGTATGAGGGCGAGAATGTATCCGGGACACAATCGGTAGATGTACCTAGCACATTGTCATTACTACTGTCCTTACGCAGTCTTTGCGCTTGCTCGGCAAATAAGGGCCCTGTCTTTGACTTACACAAGCTGGCGGTCGACATCTGGATACGGATGTTTTGCATCGTTGAAACGCTAGAAATGTCAATTTGCGGCAATGCTCTGTATCTGGCTATACGCATACCTTTACACCAAGGTGATACTCCAGCTCGGCCGGAGTAAGCCAAGTGGGATACCTCCGACCAAATTCGGTGTCTCGACAGCGCCCGTCTAGTTTTGCTCTGCTTTGACGCTGGGATTCTAAGCCGTTCGCCCTGTGGTTATCGTAGAATTCTCGCACCACCCGGATGTCCCATGACGGAATGGAGCTCTCGAAATCGACGTAGAACTCGTCTAGAACCTCGGTTTCCTTTTCCAGGAGCACGTTTCGATCCTCGAAGAATCCTTTATCTACGAATGGCCGAATCTCAGAGGATCGCTCCGGCCATCTCCCCTGGTCACGTCTCGTCCATGTGACATTGGTGCGCCTTAGCATCTCGGTCCTTTGAGCAGCCACGTCGGGCTCTTTCGAATAAGTATCCTGGGCAATACCAGAAATTCTGCCGTTCAGATTCAGATGTAACGACGTAGTGGATTTGTGGTCCTCTTGTGGGGGCTTGCCAGCATACGCATGCTCAGACACTGCCAGTCGATCGAGTGTTTTCGAGATTGTGTGACGACGATTAAGGAATGAGAGAAGCGAATGCAAAGACTGCTGATGTTACCTCTCCGATGTTAGAGAAAGAGAAGAGACTGGAAGCCGATGGAAATCATAAGATGTGCGCGTGCTTAAAATTTCGAGGCTTGCTCAAAGTCAAAACGAAAAACCAAGCTGATGTGAAAGACCTGGATTTTAGTACTAGAGGTTCTGAAGCCGGTGTTATTGACCTCCCGATATGCCTGTCTTGCTAACATCATCTACCAGTCTTAACATCGTGCAATTCAAAAACCCTATCAGCGTGTGCCTTGTCCGCAAGGCAAATTTCCACGCTCACCGTGGCCACGTTTCACGCTCCAGATGGCTATACAAGACATCCAACGGCTACAATCGTATCGTCGGAGATCGCGACTTGGGGCTGTGCTGCCGTTGCAAGGCGAATAAATGGCTGCGATGCAAAGTCATATCCTCTGACTGATTGCAGTATGTGGGTAGGGCTTCATTCGCTACATGTAGAATAAGAGTGTATAGACGATCAAATACCTGCGTCGTATGTGCGGTCATCGGGCCCTTTTGCCTAGTTTGACGTGCATGAAATTGGGCCGAAGTGCATTAAGTTGCATGAAGGACTCTGAGATACGCACACGCCAGCGCATGAATCCGATCTGAGGTATCATGCGGTCACATCTCCCATGCTTGATCCGGTCCGTCCCGAGCATTTGACAGTTCTCCACAGCATAATCTGGGGAAGGGAAGAAACCAAGAAGATCGCCTGGCCAGCCAAGCGCGCTGCAAGCAGCAAGTGCCTGTAAGCCCGGCCCAGTACCGGCTATGCGACGCCCTGTGTCATGTCAGTGGACGGAATCGTGCTGTTGGGCATCATACAAAGCCCTACGGTTCGAAGATGGGTAGCCTTACAAGGCTGAAAGGAAGCGGTCAGATGGTTGAAGGCCGCAGTCATCAAGAACGAGCCGCTGGTACACTTCAAGCACGGTCAGAACAGATCTTAAAATGACATCTCTGCTAGCGCAGATGCGATCATATTGTGTAGCGGTAATCGTCTAAGATGAAAATGTAAAATCAGAAGTACGAGAGGAATAGACGTCATCGCTAGAAAAAGCTAGCTTACAGATTGTGGCTTACTTGGCCCAGAACAGTAATATACATGGGTATGTGCTGCAGCCCTATGACCTGAGGACAAGGGAAAAGAAGATAAGTGCTGCTCTTCCGATAGAACCAGTATCAACGAACATGTGAACAGCAAAAAAGCCTTATCTGATGGCCACTTTGGTAATGTAACAGTTGCTGCACCGAGCATATCAACAGGGTGTACAACCCACTTGTATGGAATGGCTGAGTATCCACATAAGCGCTGAGGTTCATACTTTAAATCGCAATTGATGCAAACTGGTGATCAGAGAAAGTCCATACCTCCCGGATAGTGTTGGAGCACGGTTGCTACGTCCTCCCGAACCTCGTTGGGGTACGATTGCTAGGTGACTCTATTCTTATCTCCTTTGAGACTCGTGGCGGCCCGGAGTCGCCGCCTCTCCCTTTCTTACATAGGTATGTCTGATGGCCCAGGGTGCCTGTGTACCTGGATAGAAGAACGTGAAGAAAGCATGTTTCTATATCAGAGGAGGTTTTACATGAACTACTATTCACTAGAAGGAGGTTGGAAGTAGGGCCGGATTGTTTGTATTGGGAGAACATCAGCAATGCGTTCAAGGATACCCCATATCCTGATGAACAATAGTCGCCAATGAATCCCGAAAACGTGCAGCACACACGAGGACTTCTTTTATCCTTACTCAGTGATCCGATGCATTTCATGAACTCCTGCACTGTAGACATCCAAGGGAGAGAGAGCAAAAGTTCGATCAAGGATAACAATTGGACTATTTTTCGATTGATGCCATCGCACATCGCATAACGAGATTCGACCCGTCTCCAAACTTCCTCGCCCTCCAATCCACCTGGTGTCGATTCGGCGTGCGACCAAGTCAGACTCTGTGGCGCCTGCAAAATAGACTTTCAGACAGCAGCTCCAGCGCACCCACCATCCATCGGCCACGGTCGCCCGCCGTTGCTCTAGCACGCATCACCGCACCGTCACCTTGGTGATGCTGCAATTTCCGCAGCGACCATAGCCGCATTGAGGACAGGCACTGCTTCGATAGGCAATGCTGGGATAGCCGCAATAACACTACCCCAGTCGTCAGCTTTTTCTGGCTCCCGTACGTTCGACTCAACTCATACGCATTGCCACACGTACGTGTGTTTCTTTTTCCCAGCCTAACATGATCAGGACGCGACCTTGCTACAATGGAGCCCTTGCTGCAATGGAAAAGGCTTACTAGCTCTTGAATGGGGACCAAGATGGACAATTCCGGCTCCCGCGTTGTTGAAGCGCTTGGGCCACGTGTGTAACGTTCGAACGAGTTATCCACTGCTGCTTTGTCAGTCATTCGGCCTTTAAGTCAATTGATCGTGGTCCTGCATTGAGTAAGAGGCGATTTGTCTTCTCTTTGCTCGATGCAGAAACACGTACAATGGTAGATGCGCGTCTGAGCCCCATAAGACCGACACGCGACTCCTTCCACAATCGCGTCTCAACCATGCGAGTCTAGGCATCTGGGATGACTACACCAAATAAGCTCACGCAAAGAGAGCCCATCAGTTTTTTTGTCTTGCGACTTACTTGGGGGTCAGATTCGAAAAGTGGTCGTCTAAAGACGGCCACTTTTCGGACCCGCGTTCGTCCCGTTTTATAGCGCGCCTTACCGGTAAGACCCAGTCGCAAGGTACACAGAGCGCGGCGGCGTGGAAGTACAAGGGGCAAGCTATTCAAACAATGTTCATCCGGCAGCGACTGGGGACCCGTGCGCGTTCGGAGAGTCCTCCAGACAACAATAGGAACGCGCGGTACCTAGTGCAACTCATCAGCACTATCAGCTTCAGCGTCGTTCGGCCTTGGTTGTTTACATGAATGAGAAGTTTGCACAAAACTCCAACGCCCGCATTTCACTCGTTATTTGGTCTCCCTCTCATCTCAGTAATACGGCGCCAGTAATACAGCCTCATGTAGTGGGAGTACAAGGGAGCAGCCAATGGAATAAGTAAAAGGCATGCATTGATCCTTTGTCGATGTGGTACATGATTCTGCCTTTGCTACACGACTGCTTGTCAACGTTACGGATCTGCAGGAATGGAAACCGACGCTGCATATGCATCAAGCGCGTCTCAAGGGGCAGGACAGGTGGCTGGAACGGAATCACGGAGCTTGATTGCGCTTCCTGTCCCGCTCAGCCACTGCTGCTTTGGCTTTCGGCATTACTGCGATCTTCAATACATGCAGGGCTCAAACCAACGATTTCAAGCTCATACCATTCGTGGATGATAGCCACCTTCAGCATGACGCGTACGTGGGAATGTAATGCCCGACCAATGGCCTGTCTTGTCGACATTGTTGAGACGCTTCTTCTTCTCTTCACACCGACTGGAATTGCGTGAACGTGAGTTAAAATTGCCGCGTGATGTGAAGGTACGACGCATTCATAATCGTTGTGCAGTCTGAATCGGTAACACTAGCGTTAGGTGTGTGATGATGTGATGTTTCAATGTCAACGTGGACAAAGTTGCGGCAGTCTTGCATTGCACGATGCGCTATCAGCATCAGCCATCTACGACCACCACTTAACCCGGTTCATCTGTGTGGATAGGATGCTTGCGCTTCCATAGAAAAATTGGGATAAGTAGATCGCCAATTGCATACCCAGGAAGCATAGGAAGGGTGGGAATCGTCGAAGCTGGACCGCAATAGGAGCGTTCTGATTACCGGACTGCGACCTTCGTGATAGTGCAATTGCCGCAACGGGCATAGCTGCAAGAAGGACAGGCGACAATTCTATATGGTATCCCGGGGTATCCGCAGTAGCACTTTCGATACTCAGCACAATTTCTCAATCTTTCACTTCCTTGCAGAGATGGACTCACGCATTGCCAGACATATGTATGCGTCTTCTTCTTAGCGGCCCCCTGGTGGAATTAGCCTTCCGTCGATCCTTGTCGAATTCCTACTGACTGAAGGAGCAGTAGTAGATATCCTCGAGACAGTCCTCCTGTGCATATTCACGAGATGTGAAATATATGCTGATAAGCATCCACCCGCGCAACGTCCAGGCCTCGGTGGCGGGGTTGGAGATCTACGCTGTCCACCGATTCGGTCACTTTTGAGGTCGCCCTAGGTCGTATGGGAAATGAGACCGAGAGCTTTGTTCAGTGGCCCGCCCACGCTCCCAACGAACGTTTGATTGTTTGCTAAGATTGGCGTTTGTGGATGGGGATTAGAGCACTTGGATGCGATGGGAGAGCTCAGGTTCGAACTCTAAGCTCATGCTGAAGATTGGTCAGTGACCCGCGGTTTTTATACATGGGCAGAGGACTTACAATGACGACGCGCTTCCATGTACAGTCGGAAGTCCATGCTCTATTCAAGGCTCCAGTTGTTCCACAACATGGAGGTACCTATTACTCGGACAGTCGGTCTTGCGAACTCACAAAGCGCCTTCGAGTCGCGCCTTCCAAAGGAGAAGCATCCGCCCGGAACATGGACAGATGAGCCTAATATGGAAGGAGTCCGCACATTTGAGCGATCTACCGTGGCGTCCGCTCGCGATGGCTTCATTCGACAGGGAGATTCGTCACGCGCGCAGGCGACGAATCCATCTGCTGCTGTCATGAGTCCGACGAGCCGCTGAACGGACGTCATCTTGGCACTGTGTACCTCCAGGCTCGTGTCCTTATCGACTCATACATTCATTTGAGCCACATGATTCCGGCGCCAGGTATGGACATTGCGCTCTCTGACGGCTTAGCAAGACACAGCCGCTGGGGATATGTAAGGTTTGCAGAACCGTCTGCTATCTGGAAGGTCCCTCAGCTGGGAATGAGCGGCGACTCAAACAGATTGCGCTCCGGCCTGGCACGTGTGTGCTCTGGGCGTCCAAAGTGGTATCGTCATTGCAGACCTATTGAAAGTCGGGGGAACAACCGCGCAGGTGACAACAGCAACCTCAAGTAGGCTGACCGGTGTCAGTCTCTCTTCCCGTAAACCGGAGCAATTTACAGCCTGCCCCTCGGGTTGCTTGGACTGATAAGATTTCGACGAATGAAGTGGCGTCGCGAGTGGAAGGAATGCAAGGCGCCCCTTGTTTGGCGCTACCAATCATCAGCCAGCCTCTCACTCGCTACTCTCCGACGAATGCGAGGCGACCTCAGGGTGGCCTGAACGGATGACTGTTAGAACGGGAGATGGTAAAGGCTGAGACAGCCCGTCTTCCACAAGTAAGGGACGACGCGAATGTAGGACAGCGTGGAGCTCCAAAGGGCGCCGTTTCCTTTCAGATAGAGAGGGTAGGGAGGTAGGAGCCCCTTCCTTGCTTGCTTAGGCATCAAGCACAGTCCGTATTCCAAGAACTATCAACAACGTCCGGACGTCTTGCGATCCCATCAGGACGTGAGATGTCTTTGAGACTCGTCCAATCTCTCAGACTGCTCTTAGTGGGCCAAGATCGATTCGATATGTTAAGGACGCCGACAAGCTACGAGTACTCGAATACGACGGCTCGGACTCTTTCCTGAGAGAAGACGTCTCGTCTGTGGACCCGCTCTTGCACATGTTCCGGACATCTTGTTCAAATGCTGTCAACAAGATAGCTCGCCATGCAGAAAAAGACGAGTAAGAAATGCACACTTACCAGTAGCTCTCTTTCTGCGTACTTCGTATCTGTTTGGGTTTGTGAAATCATGTCTTTATCTTTTCTTGTACGGGTTATCACCCGCGTACATACTCTTGCCTTCACAGCGACACGAGGTCTGACATCCCACCTCTGTTGATTAATCAGAACTTCCGCTTTCGTAGCAGAAAATCCACGCACAGTGCTTGCCTTCGTCTTTCGCTCTTTCTCCGAACAAGTCACAGTCTCGGCTGGTTCAAAGTCTCCAGCTGTGCAGCCTCGACGAAGAGCCTGACGGCAAGAGCGACGCAACCGTCGCCAACACAATGCATATGTTGCGGGCTGCCCGAGCAACATGGGCGAGGGGGATATTTTGAATGAGCGTCGGGCATGTAGTAGTCAAGACGGCAGCTGGGAGCTGCATTAATATCACAATATCAGCATCCAAAAGTCTCTGATCGTCTCTCATACATACATTTTCGCGTCTACATACGAACTACTAGCTCAGTCGGGCGTCTAGTTGATGATCTCCTCGCTCTCCTCAATAATCTCCTCAACGATCTCCTCGATCTCCTCGGCCTCGCCGCCCTCGGCATCACCAGGAGTCTCGCCCTTGGCCGCCGCAATCTCCAGATCCGCGCCCTCCTCGCGCAGCCTCTGTGCGACCTCCTCGCGCCACTCGTTCCAGGCGCGCAGCTTCTCGCGGCGGTCCTCGATGACGGCGCGGTTCGCGCTGCTCTTCTTGGCGACATCCTGCTCGTCGAAGATCTTGGAGTAGTTGCGGAGGTTCTTGCGGATCTCGGACTGCTCCTCCTTGGAGAGGAGTGTCGGGGGACGCGGGCGCCAGAGGAGCTGCTTAAAGCCGTCGATGTGCTCTTCGCGCAGCAGCGTGCCCTTGAAGTCGTACAGGTGGTATCCGTTCTCCATGCGGTGGCGGAAGGCGGACGCGACGGTCGCGACGTAGCGGCCGGTGGGGTCCCATTCGATGTCTGTGACGCCGTAGTGCTCGGCCGTGTCCATGAGCTGCAGGTTGGCGAGCAGCTCTTTTTCGCCCTTCTCTGACTCGTCCTTGGGCTTCTCGAAGCTGAGATCCCAGAAGTCGAGGTCGAAGGACTGCTGGGACTGCAGAGCGGCAACAACGACGAAGCGGCCCTTGGGCGACCAGTAGATGGCGTTGCTGTTCTTCTTGTCGACGGTGCGGATGTGTCGGAAGTTACCGGGGGCACCGCCCTTAAGCTTCTCGGGGGCGAAGAAGGAGACGGCGGTCTTGGGGGGGACGGCAGCCTGGACAACGACCTCACCAGTGGTGATGAGGACGAAGCGGTTGCCCTTGGGCTCCCAGGCGAAGTTGATGACAGTGTCCTTGATGGAGTCAACAACCTCGACGGGCACGCCCTTCTCCTTGACGCGGAAAATCTCGAGGTTTGTTGCCAGAGACTTCTTGGACTTTGAGTGACGATCGACCTTGACGCAGACGTAGGCGGCCTCTGACTGCCAGTGGAGCTTTGCGTCGGAGACGTTGAAGAGGTTTCGTGTGCGGACAATCTCCTTGGAGGGGATGGACATCAGACCAACCTTTGCGGGGTTGCTGCCAAGCTCAGGAGTCCAGTAGCAGAAAAGCTGCTCGTATGTCTTGACACCCTCGCGCTTAGGAGTGGCAGGGGCCCACTCGAAGTCTACAACACCCTCGATCTTGATGGAAGACTTGTCGAGCAGGTTCATCCTGGGCAGCTCGTAGACGGAGATGGACTGGCCCTGGGTCAGACGGGCAACGTACTTGTCGTCTGATGACCACTTGAACGTCGGCCATTGCATCTTCTTCTTGATCGGGTTGCCGTCCGCATCAACACCACTGGGGATGTCAATTGTGGCGAACGAACGAAGAGGCTTGCCGGTCGCGATGTCCCAGATGATGTAGTTCTTGCCATCTTCCTCGAGCGACAGGGACGGGACGGGGTGGTTCTCGTCGACCTGCAGCGGGCGGTGCGACCAGGTGGTCAGGTAGTTCTCGCCGGGGGAGTAGTCGACCAGGTTGACGCCGGGATGCGCGAAACGCTTTTGCCTGCTCCAAGCCTTGCCACCCCACAGCTGCACACCCTGAGCGTGGATCGAAGTGAGGAATGTTCCCCGCGGCGACCACTGGATGAAAGACTCTGTCCAGTTCTCGCGGTCCACGACAACCTCGGGCTGGTCTTCGCGGTCGTTCCAGAACACGCCAACCTTCTCGCCGCGGTACATGGCGACCTGGTCACGGCCGTCGGGGTCGCCCAGCCACCACCTCAAGTGCTCCTTCTGCTCGAAAGGCGCGATCTCGGGCTCGTGGTACTCCTCGTCGATGCGGCCCTCCTTTCCGTAGCGGTCGATGTCGGTGAGCTTGTTGACGGCCATGGTATGCTTCTTGTCGAGCGGGGTTCCGTGGAGCTGCTTCACGGCGGCGATGGCCTCGGCGGGCGCGCTGTACTCGACGAAGGCATAGCTACGAGGCAGTCAGTACGGAGTTGCCTGCAGACGGCGTGGTCGCCAGGTCGCCGGGTCGCAAGCACAATCAATGCCTGCGATGCCTGCGATGCCTGCGCTGCCTGCGCCCTCAGATTCCCACATACCCCTCGGTCTTGCCCTCGTCGTTCACGGGCATGTGCACGCCATCATCCTTGACGCGACCCACGCTGTTCAACTTCCTCAACACGAACTTGACGAGCTTGCCCTTGCTGTCCTCGGGGACCACGGGCAGGCCATCGATAACGACAAAGGCGTCGAGGCCCTCGTCGAGGCGCACTTGGAACTGTTCTTCGATATCGGTAAAGTCGATCTGGGACTCGTCGAACTCGTCGTCCTCCAGCGGGAGGTTCTCGTATGAAGGCGCCATTTTGTGTTGTCGTTGCTGAGGTGGGGTCGCCGCGTCTTAAATTCGACTTTGGCGAAATTCGTGCGCAAGCCCGGCGCAACCTGAACAAAGTGGGGCCCGTCACGTGTACAGCCTTTCACTACCATCCGCACCACCATGTGTGGCCTGCATGACTCACTGAATTCATGACTGCAGCTGCAATCTTCTTTGGATCCAGGGAGCCTGCTTTGTATCATCGTCGTGTTGTTCGCGGTGACACTGGAGCGAGATCAGGCAGCGATGCAACAGTATACAAACAATACACTGTTCCACTGCGCTGTGCTCTGAGTCAGACCTTTGACTCGCAGCGAGGTGCTCCAGAAAGACCTCATATTATCGGCCAATACAGCGATGCGCGCAGGCTCATACTCTTGCATGGGAGCCTGTGACAAATCGCGAACATATCCGCTTCAATAAAGTTCAACACACTACTAGAGGCGCTTGCAACGTGTAGACATTATCGCGGCTATCCAAAGCCTGCTTTGCAGAGTATCTGTCATCCAGATCGATCGTCACCAACACGCCAACAGTCTCCGCAGAGTCATGTACACATCGCAGTCATCCCATCGACGCCCATCGCCCAATTCCACAAACCACCCAGGGCAGGTATAAACTAGAAGCAAACAAAACACGTAAGCGTCAGCTAGCCCTACGAGCCGCGCTTACCTTCGGTGAAATCTTGGAATGTATTTTTGACCAACCTTCCGCTGGCAGACACCCGCTTCTGCAGTCGCGCTTCTCGCTCACGCGCCCGTTCGGAAGGGGTACTACCATTGCCGGCTGTGATGTGGGGCAGTGCGGGCAGAACGTCGCCGCTGGGGTTTGGCTGGCCTCCAGCTACCACTGGAACAATCCGTTTTCCTGCCTTCTGGTCCGCTTTGAAGTCGAGATATTGACGTGCTGAAAGACTCAATGGAATGGGCGCCGCTGTGATAGGCAGATCTGCTCCATTCTGTAGTAAGAGCTCAGCCACCGGGAACGGCTTGCGCACCGGCTGAGGTGTGGATGGTCGTGCGTCGCGACCAGGTGAGGTTGCAGGAGACGCTGCTGCAGAAGGCGACGCAGGATCAGCGGCCGCAAGAGCCAGGAACACTGCGTGTGTCCCTCGCGACCGGTCTCGGGAGTTGGGATTCGCTCGTAACGCAAGCGCGTATAAGACGTTCTGGATGTCGTTCTTCTTCACTGAGGCAAGTAGTGTCTCATCTGGGGTTCCGTAATGTGAGACAGTGGACGAGATCGGGGAGACGTATGCTCGGTCCGAGTACTTGGCCGTAATGAAACGCAATCTTTGTTCCCTTGTCGACATTGGCCCCGGCTTTATTGATGGATCGAGCCTCGCTTCCCAGATGATGTTGCTGACACGATTGCCGACCTTCAGCAGTATTTCGATGATATCGGGCGTGAACGAATTGACGTCGAGCGTCAGAGACCGAACCTTGGTAATATGAGTGCCCAATGATCGGTGAATGCCGCTGCATTCGATGCATATGACAATACCAAGATTGATCGATACCCAATCGGCCTTGGACTCTGAACCGCAATCCGCGCATACTCTGTTCCCAGCGTCGGCTTCGCGGACCTGCCTTAGAAGCTTACCATCATCGCCCGCAGGCTCTTCGCGTCTGTAGCCAGGCTTGTCGCCGACTGTGGCGTGTCTGGATGGCGCTCTAGCGCCGTAGTTGTTGCCCTTACTGGACAAAGATGGGCTCTTGCCAGTCAAGACCGATGCAATGTCTCGACGGACTTGACCAGGGATTGAGTCGGTTGACGGACGATCTTTTTTCGGTGCAGATTCCACTGCAGTCTGTAAGGCGTTGTTGACGGCAGATATCCATGACCTCAAATCGTCCTCATTGGTGGCTTGATACACCCGAGTGAAGTTGGGTGTGATGACCTCGAAGCAGAAACGCCTGTCGGCGTTGCGCGCTTCTCGGACTGATGCCATTCGCAGATCTATTGGATCCATGTGGAGCTCAAGACTTTGCTTCCAGTTCGTGTACTCGGAAAGCTTGCCCTGGTCCAACACAATCCAGAACCTGTATGATGATCAGCGTCTCATGCGTTACAGCGAGGATCCAGAACTTACTTGTGCCACGCCTGCTTGTTCAGACCCTTAGGGTCGACATGACTACCCGGTCTGCTCAGAGCCCACAATAAACCTTCCTTGCGATGAGCGCCAGGCGCCAGTTCGCTAACACAGGCCCGGTCTTCCAAATCACGAATGCCCTTGAACTTGTCTGGCTGATGATTTATGGCCGCCAGCGTGGTTTTGCTGGCCTCGGGACTTTGGGGAGAGCTAACGTAGGATGTCGATGTTGGGAGCGGCGGTGGGCTGACAGTGCTCTGGAACACCGGTGCTATGCTCGACTTCCGCCCAGGGGCTTCTGAACCATCTGCGCTTGACGGGGCTCTTGGTAAGCCGCCGTTGATGGTAGCCATGGCTGGTGCATTCTGCGAAGGCGCGTCGAACGACTTGCTGTCTTTCTCCAGTGCCCTTCTCTTCTCTTCCCTACCTGTTCTTTGAAGTTGGAACTCTTTGTCTGCTTCCCTGACTTCCTGGCTCAGAGCTTCCAACTGGGGAAGCATAGTCTCGATGATTTTTGCGGTTGATAGGAAATTGTTCGCTTGCGTGTCTGCATATCGTGTCAGATGCGACAAGACCTCTTGATCTTTGCGTCCGCCGTGCAGATCCTGCATAAACGAAGAATAGTCAAATCGCTTCAGCTCGAATTTCCGCCTCTTGTCTTGGTATTTCGAGTCTGTCTCCGCGCGCTTCTTTTCTTTCAGGGAGTCTTGTCGTTGTCCCAGATAGCGCCCGAGATACTGGTAGTAATCTTTGCTCTCTTCTTCGAAATCCTTCCGCTTGGTCTCCGCTTGCTTGATGTCGATATTGTAGAGCTTATATATTGGGTCAATAATAAGCTTTTGGATGTTGGTGGCGTTTGATCGCTCATATGCAAGGATATCCTTCGCGATCTTGTCGAAGTAATGGTCGATGGCAGGCTGCACAGCGCTGGCGTTGGAGGTTGAAACCTCTTTGAGGGCATCCATAAGGTCTGACATGGCGTTGTTGCAGTTGACCTGCGCTTCCATCGCAGACTCTGCTCGCTTCAGAACTTTCTTCCATCGCATGCGCATATTTCCAGTCTTTTGCTCCAGCGACTTCATGGTCGCTCTGAAGAGAGGTCCATCGTCGGTTTGGCTAAGATCCTCTCCCGGTCGCAGAACGTCGACCTTGACTGACGCGCTTGTGAGAGCTGTGGCCTGTGTTGGCACCAGACTGAGGCCATTCTCGGGTATCGCTTCGAAAATCGGAGACCGTGGAGGGACATTATCCCAGTCACGGTTCTCGTCTGCCGAGTCGCTCACTCGCGAATCGATCGATTGCGCTGAAGGCACTCGCAGCCTTGGTGGTACGCCAAGCTCTAGTCGCGGTGTGGTCTTCGGACTTTGGAGGGCGGCCTTCGCTGTGTCTGTCAAGGTCAGCTTCCTAACTTGCTATGATGTTCCCCCAACCAACAAGACGTACTCTGTACCCAAAAGGCGAAGTTGGCAAGGGTCTCCAACCTATGCGCCCGCTGATCGTACTCTACAAACTTCATGCTGTCAGTTGTTGTCCAAATCCAGGGCTATGGCATACGAACGCTGCAGCTGGTGCGCCATCCTCCGCCTCGACACTCGTTGGTCTTGGGAGGAGTGAACTTCCAAGCCCACTGAAACGAGACCGAGGAGCTCCCGCCCGTAGTGTAGTCCCCGACAAGTTCGACCTGCGGATTCTTGTGGAGGTTGGGGTTGGCGTGAAACTCGCGCGTGACCAGATTGTCGAGTTCTCTGGAACTGGACGCAAACACGAATGTCAGGCCGTTTATGAATGTGTCAATAAGTCCAGTCGGCGCAACGGCGTTTGGCGAGACGTTCGCGTAGTTCGAAGGCACCGCTAGCTGCTGGCGCAATATGAATGTGAAGTTGAACGTGAGCTCTTCGTCGTTCGGTAGGCGGATAAGGAAGGATGGCGGCCCGTCGGCGTTTGGTGGTGCGTCTGGATCCTATACAAACAATGTTTAGCATCGCGGCATGCCCAGAAGCCTGTGAAACCCGTACCTGGATGTACTCGATAACGCTCTCGTCCCCGAGCTCTCTCTTCGGGCTGTACCGCGTCGCGGGGAAGGCGTTCGGCGAGATGTTCAGCAGCGTGCGGCCGCGGGCGTTGGTGATACTACAGGCAGCGACCGAGACTGCGGCTTGTTAGCAGCGCACTTGCAGGGGAATGGGCGGATTTGACTGCGTACATCGAGTCTGGTCGCGCAGGTACAGCGACTCGCCCTCTCCTGCTCTACTCGCAACCTGGCCCATGGTCTCGAGGGTCCAAGCAGCAACGCGCAGCCGGCGTGTAGGGGAAGCGCTGCGTGGGAGTCGCAAGGCGCAAGTCGGTGCTCAGGGTGCGCAGGTAGAACACAGCATGCCTGGCCCGAGAAAGGGAGTTCGGAGCTTCTCGAGTTCGGGTATCAATCGAGGACTGGGATCGCACGCTTAATTAATGTGGAGTTGTCCGGCGCGCGGGAGGGTTGCGCTATGGCGTGCAGCGCTGCTGCGGGGTCGACTGAAAGTATGTTGCTGGGTAACGCTATACGGGGTAATGCGCGTGAAGTCAGAAGCAGAACAATGCTCGCAAAAGCTCAGCAGGCTTCGGCCTGCGTTCAGGCGCCTTTGTGCGTCGATCACAAGGCAGGCGCAGCCCTGGAGCGGCGGGATACCAGACGGCGCTACAGCTTGTCACGCAGGAACGGAAATGTAAGACATTGATGGACGGGACAAGGCACTTCTTCAGCACCTGCCCGTGGGCTGTCGCGTCAAACCCGCAATACGCAACCCGTGCCTTGTCACATTCGATGCCGCGAAGGCAGAAGTATTGCCTGCATACCTGCGTGCGTCACCCGGCCATGTGTCCCTTCTGCATGTCTACCTATTTCGAGCATCAAGCCACATGACGAATACGCGAGTACACCACGCTAGACGGGTAATAACGAGGATTGGCATGGCCGCGAAGGATTCCAGTATGAAACTGTTCCGTGAAGAGTTGCTCGTCTCTTTAGTAAAGACGTGCGCGAGAGACTGTCACTTGGAGTACTATCACATGTACCCAGAATTCACGAACCCGAGTGCAGCTGCGCACAACCGTCATCATGAACACTCTACTATTGACCTCCTAACTTGACACGTTCCCAACACCATCAATCCATTCCCGATCTGTTGAGTGGTTACTCATCTCCGACGTTGGCTCGGTTCAATGCCGCGGTCTTGGAGCGGAAAGAGATCACCCTGTGAAGGAGGTCGGTCCCTGCATTTGGCCAGCCAATGGGGAGCCCCAGTCCTCCGAAGTCCATGGGCGCTTTTCGAGAGATGCAGCTCCAACCTCGTCATCATTGACCAACACCATCAACGACCATGTCACTGCGCATACCTGCCCTGCGGCATGCGTTCCGTCAGCCCTTATCGAACCCACGATTCTGCCAGCGCCGCTGGGCCCAGGTCCAAGACGTGCGGTTCCTTGCGACGCACGGCACCGAGGAGAGGATCCTGTCAAAGTACAAGGACAAGCTCGCCTCGAAGGCGAAGCAGGAGGGTGTCAAGGACATCTCTGAGCTAAAGGAGAAGCACAAGGAGAAGATTGAGGAGCTGAGGAAGGCAGCTGTTGTTCCTGGAGCAACAGGGCCTCTGACACCACCACCTTCGCCATCATCATCGACGTCGAGCGCATCGCCTGCCTCATCTGCATCATCGTCGCCCTGGCCATCGCCGCCTCCTCCGCCGAAGCCTCGCGATCCCAATGCGCCGCCACCAGGCATAAAGACACTAGATTCTTTCCTCGACGTGTCCAAGATCAGCTCGCTTCCTAACAAGGAGATTGAGACCCTGTGGAGGCTGCGCCACGCCTCCAACCCGCAAAGCGTACATTTCGCTGTCCCTGCGAACACATTCACTTCTTTGCTTCAGACCGCCAAGCAGCACCCTGCTTTCGTACTGCCCGTGCCACGCGAGATCCCGGTCGAGGCGCAAGAAGGCGAGCAAGCCAGCGCGCAGACGCAGCAAGCCGCCGAGCTACACTACCTTCAGTTCGCCCACCCCCATAAGGACACCACGACCCTTCTCTTCACATCACTCGCCGAATTCAAGCTGCGCGACGAGTTCGCCAGCCCTCACACAACCATCACGTTCCACCAGGAGTTGGCGGACAGCCACAACCTTGTTCTTGGGCAGGGCCTAGTGATCGAGAACAGAGGCATCAGTGTCGACGAGGCGAGGTGGCTGGTGATGTGCATGCAGAAGTTTTACGTCCAAAGCGAGGAGGGCAGAGGGCGGGGAGAGCTGTTGAAGCAGTTCACAACTGGCGATGCAAATTTCCAGGTCGAGAGGCTTATTGACGAGGCTGAAAAGGCTTTGTAGAGGGCGGTGCTGGACACGAAATGTATGACCATGTACGATAGGAGCTGTGCATATACAATGTTTGGCTCAGGATAGATGCATACGTAACAAATCATTGCAACTGGTTTGGTGGTCAGGAGCTCATCTTTGACCAAGAACCGTAGGAGACGCTCCATGGATCAAACCTGCAGTAAAGCTGCAATTGTGCACAACATGTTGAGCGTAACAGGATGTACAGCAGGCAGAATGCAATGCTTCGCAAAAGGGTCGGATCCAACTGGGCCTGAGCAATATGCAGTCAGTCGATCGACAGAATGCCAGACATCACGCACGTTCCTGGCTTGGTGTTGACAGCGGCTTCGCTTGTATGCATGCCCCACGGCGGGGTCAATCGATTGGTGGTTGCACGTCATCCGTCAAAAATCGCCGTACTCGGAGCCCGTCGAGCAACTCTTTGTTAGGCATGACGAGAGGTGTAAATGCTTGAGGAAAGCAGTGTCCCAGTGAGGACTGAGCATGCTCTAAGAATGTTGCTAGTGATTCGCAGCCATTGAAGCACTCCACGTGCGAAATTGCAACTTTTGACTCACTGCCGTCTTGCCTATCGCGCCCGCAGTCATCGAAAAGTTGTACACTACTAAAAGACACATCCACCCACTTACACCCACATCGACCTGCAGCACCGCATATCTCCGTCCTCCGCCAGACGCAGCTGCACCCAATTAGACTCACCTACGTGGGCACCCGCACGATTCGGTCACAGTCCGCGCGCAAAACACTCACGACTAACTACCGCGCGTCGCACCGCTGTTTGCAATACCCCATACCGCGCATTGCGTGCTAGTATAGACAACATGGATCTCGTCAACTCGTACGTGCTGCTGCCCCGCTTCCTCTTTCCCTCCCGTACGACGTCAAGATGCCTCACGCGAACGGTGACAACGGCGCGAACGAGATGGAGTACATCATGCAGAGAGCGCGCCAGGGCAGTCGCAGCTTGCCATTCATGACTGACACTCTGGGTAACAGCTTGAACGACCGACTGCTGTTCGCAGTCCCCAAGAGTAAGACTGCAATTCCCCAGTGTCTCGACACATCTGACTCCAGACAGAGGGCCGTCTCCACCAAGTCTGCCTCGATCTCCTCCACGGCTCCGACATCCAGTTCCACCGCCACTCGCGCCTTGACATTGCGCTCGTCAAGAACCTCCCCCTCGCTCTCGTCTTCCTGCCAGCCGCCGACATCCCCACCTTCGTCGGCGAGGGCCGCGTCGACCTGGGTATCACCGGCCGCGACCAAGTCGATGAGCACGAATGCGGCGTGCCGCCCACAGCCACAACCGGCGTCGTCGAAGTGCTCGACCTCGACTTCGGAAAATGCAGTCTGCAAGTCCAAGTCCCGCAGAAGGGCGACCTGGCCAAGCCCGAAGACCTCATTGGCAAGAACGTAGTCACCAGCTTCACGAACCTGGCCGAGCGATACTTCAGACAGCTGGAGGCGGAGCAGAGCGGCGCCACCAACGGCGACGCAAAGGACGCGAAGCTCAAGACCAACATCAAGTATGTGGGCGGCAGTGTCGAGGCGGCGTGTGCGCTGGGCGTTGCCGACGGAATTGTGGATCTCGTCGAGTCGGGCGAGACGATGCGCGCTGCAGGCCTCAAGGCCATTAGCACAGTGGTTTCGTCCAGTGCGATCCTGATCAAGTCGAAGCACCCCTCAGACCCCAAGCTGGTCGATCTGATCACAGCAAGGATAAAGGGTGTCATCAGTACGTTCACCTCCCTTCCGTTTCCTTCATGATACCACTTGCTATGACATACGGCACGATATAGAGACTGACTTGCCTAGCCGCGCAAAAATACGTCCTCTGCACGTACAACATCGAGCGCTCGAAGCTCGATATCGCCAAGCAGATCACACCGGGCAACCGTGCGCCGACCGTCACTTCGTTGGAGGAGAGCGGCTGGGTCGCCATCTCGGTCATGGTGCAGCGCAAGCAGATTGCCGTAGCCATGGACAAGCTGACGGAGGCGGGCGCTTGCGATATCCTGGTTACCAAGATCGAGAACTCGAGAACCCACGACTAGATCATGACCGGATTGGGGGAGGTTGTTGCTACGAAGCGGGCTAGACGGAGAAAATAGAACTGGATAAATGACATACTCTCAAGTCTGTAACTCACCGTATGGCTGTGTCCGACTTTCTGTGCAACATGAGAACACCTCAAACTTGACGCCAAAGACTGATTTGCGGCCATCACTATGGAATTGGGCACTCGCTGCAATTCAGTCGCTGATTCTCGCATGTCGTATCATCGACATGTCTTCTTTCTCAAATGACGTAGCTCTGTAGCGGTGCGGACTCACAACAAACAGGTCACATCGGACGACACTGCTGGTGAATACACAATTTACGATGCATCATCCCACTCCTAACGTCAAAGATTCATGCACCGTCACCGCTGAGTTACATCTGTCCACGACAAATCGGGAGCGAGTTTCCCACAGCATATTTTTGGACGAGTCAGCAAAACCCAGTTTTCCATGTGACGATGACGCCAAGTCGTGTAGCGAGCTCATCTCAGGCACACCCTGTAGACTCGCCCTTCCTCACTCGAAGCACCTATTTCTGTCGCTCAGCTGCGGCTCTTCTTGTGCACGATGCTGTCACCACAGGGCTGAAGTGCGCGCGGGAAGGCAGGACCTGGCGATGCACACCTTCCATGGCCAACGTAGAAGCTTCGATCATCTCGATGAGCTGTGGAAGGGCGGATGGCTTGCAGAGAAAAGCAGCATGGCTGGGGAAACTTCAGCAAATCAAGGCGACGCCGGTGTCGGGCCTTTTGGCTTGGAGGTGCTGATGCAGCGCTGTGAGCTACGCGTGTTGGCGCGGTTCTGGTGATTCAGAGTGTAGACTGTCGAATCCTGAAGAGCATCGTGAAAGGAGGAAGTGGTGTTTGCGAGGTGATCGACAACGTAAGGTTGGCCATGTGGTCGGTGGTTTTACCCCACAATTGAACGTGCTGCCATGCGGGAGGATGCCGGGCAGGCAGGCGTCTAGAGCGAATCCGTCGCGTTATCTATCCAGCTTGGTCTCCACCTCTAGTCAAGCCTCCAGGCTCATCATAATGCAGGAGCTGCATCCCTCTGCACAGACCAGACGATATCTTGCGCCAACGTCCAAAACCCCTCGCTCGAGCAAGGACTGCTGCTACATGCGCCGCGCTCTCGTATGGCGCGCTACGTGCATGCGTTGCATCGAGTAGTATCCGCTACCCCCGCTCCCACAACGGTGCTCTCAGCTTGAGACTCCAGCGCGGTGCATGGCATTCTCCAAACTCCATATAAGATCTCGTACCCAAACCCCTGGGACATCATCGTCGCTTGATCTGCACTTGACCCGCACAGGTTGATCCTCCGCTGCTCAAATCGCGCAAAATGCCTCGCCCGAAGAAGGAGGGCGTCATTCCAAAGAAGAGGTCGCGCAATGGTAAGCTGTTTCTATTCGCTCGAAACCCTCCATACACAGCTATCTTTGGTCATTTAAGTCATATATGTCTGCTTAAAACTCCTTAAGCACAGCTAACAGCGATCTCCATAGGCTGCTGGTATATGACTCTATGCACGCCCGTTACATACCCACACTAACCGCTTGTGTAGGCCATGTAAAGCGCGCAAAGTTAAATGGTGACTATGCTCGTTCGATGTGCAATATGAATAATAGTAACCCTCGGACAGTGGAGAGGAAAAGCCAAATTGCTTGAACTGTGAACGTCAAGGCGAGCCATGTGATTACAGCATCCGACTCAATTGGGGTGGACGCACGAAGCGCGAGCCAGTGAATCCAGGTTCAGGAGGATCAAGCACTGCGTCGGGCAGCCCTTACACGTCGACTTTTCCGTTTGGGGATGATGTATTGCCATGGTATCCTCCAACTCCAGAGGCATCAGTGCCGCCAAACAGGGCCAATCGACACGCTCGTTCCTCATCACGGACTTCGCCTCCTCGATCGAGACTGACTGCTGTCGATCCTGAGTTAGCCAGAATAGGAGACCCGGCATCTCATACGTTTGGAAGCAATCCCGCACATCAGAATGGCCAATTCATTCACAATGTCACTGGACTGCCTGCGTCAGCGCCCTTCCACCAGACTCATTTCCAGACGCATTTCGAATTCCCATCATCGGCTCCTACCTTCGACAGCTTCGCGTACAGCAATGTTGGCTTCACGTCCGTCAACGCAGAGGCACCTCTGTCTACACCAGCGATGCCTCCCCCCAGAGGATCAGGAGACTCGCTGTACAAGCGGCACAAAACGAATCACTCAGCAGACTCGCCTGCGACGACCATCTCAGACGCATACTCTCCAAATACAGGTCCGCCTACACCCTACAACCCCTTTGTTACCATGCCGTTGACCCCGAACTCTTCAGGAGGCTCTGAAGACCCCAGCGTGCGCTCTTCGGCGAACCATCAAAGTCCGGCATACCCACCGCCTGATATCCGCCGACTCTCTGTCCAGTCGCTGGTTAATAACCCACTCGACAGTAACTTTCAGGAACACAATCCAGACGGCGAGGCGAAACGGCGATATCCAGTCATAGACTCCGTGTCGACCACATACGGCTACGATCTAGGACTCCCCGACTTCGACACACCGCGTAACAAAGACGACTCGGCCATCGCCATCTTCAGCCCCGAGATCGGGACGCGCGAGCTCTACTCAGACTTGCCCCTGGACGACGCCGAACCACGCACGCGAGACATGGCCTTCGGCAAAGGCGGATACTACGTGAAGCCCGTTCCCATACGGATACCAAAGAGCCTGGAGCCGCTGCCTCCGATCCTGATGGAGAACAAGATGAACCTGCTCTACTTCCACCACTTCATCAACCACACTGCCCGCATCTTGGTGCCCCACGACTGCGAAAAGAACCCCTTCCGGCAGATCCTGCCCGAAAGTAAGTTCCCCTCCGCCCGTTTTCTCAAGACGCGATGAAGAACGAGTAGCAATAGCTGACACCTCCCAGTGGCCGTCCGCGACCCGTCAATCATGAACTTGCTCCTCGCCTACTCGGCCTCGCACCGCGCACGCATGCTCGCGCAGCCCGAGCCCAGCAACCGCATCGCTTTGTGGGTGCGCGACGTGTTCCCGCAACTGCGACTCGCGCTCGCGTCTAACCCGCACGAAGTATCCAACTCGACACTCTGCGCCGTCATCATGATGGCGTCGCTCGAGATCATCGCGTCCAACACCTTCGAGGTGCCCATCTCGTGGCAATCGCACCTGCAGATGGCGCGGGCCATGGTGCTGGCGCGCGGCGGTCCGCAGGGGATCGACAAGGCGGACCGCGTGTCGTACTTCCTGGGCCGCTGGTTCGCGTACCTGGACGTGCTGGGGTCGCTGAGCGGGAACAAGACGGACACGCCGCTGGGGTCCATGTACTGGAGCGCGTCGAACGCGCAGCACGACTCCGAGTTCGAGATCGACTGCCTGATGGGCTTCACGAACCGCTGCGTCGGCAGCCTGGCGCGCATCAGCGAGCTGGCCAAGGCGTGCGAGCCGCTGCGCATCGATGCGCAAGGGAATATCCGCGACGACTGGCGCCCGACGCCAGACATCGAGGCGCAAGCCCTCGCTATCAAGAGAGAGCTCGAGGAAGGCCTCACGCAGCGCCATGTCCAGCACTGCACACATGCGCTCTCCCCCTCGTCGTCGTCGTCGTCGTCTTCTTCCTCGCAAGAAACAAACACGTGGGACGCGACTGAGATCTACGCCACGAACGAGATGTTCCACTGGGGCGGGCTGGTGCACCTGTACCGGCGCGTTCTGGGGCGGCCCGCGAGCGATTCCTGCGTGCAGGGCGCCATACACTCCATCGTCGAGCTGCTGTATAAGGTGCGCCGCGGCTCGAGCGCGGAGGCCTGTCTTCTGTTCCCCATGTTTGTCGCCGGGTGCGACGCACAGGATGCGGGGCAGAGGGAGAAGATCATGGATCGGCTGAGGGGCGTCGAGGGGTTTGGGATGACGCAGGTATGTGTTGGCTTCTTCATCGATAGAGCAGTTCGGCATGCTGACCAGGGCAGATTGATCGCGCGAGGAGTCTTATGCAGAGGGTTTGGGAGACGGGGAAGCCGTGGGAGAGTCTGGTGAGTGGGGAGTTTTTCGGTTGAGCAGGAAGAGTGTGCACATAAACGCCAAAAGCTGGCCTCGGGGCCGATGTTCAGCGGGCCTTTGAAGGAAGGGTTGTACGATCTTGAGATGACTGATGCGAGCTTGTTTACGAAAGAGAAGGTCGGATACCCATAGACTATTTCTGTAGGTCCAGATTTTGACGTACTGTTGGTTTGCAATGATGAGCGTGTCGTCTCGAGAGATATCCGGTATTCTTCGGATCTGAGTTGGTATCATCAGCTTTTGCCGCGACATGAAAAGTGGTAGATCATAAACGTGTATTCATCAGCACTTCTATCCGTTTTGCCCAGCAGTCCATACCCGTCGTACGCTATGCATGAAAACTGTGCCATTCCCACCCTAGAGAAGCCAAGAAGCAAAAGTGGGAATCGAGGAAGCTGCCAAACAGCTGCCGCTGGGTGCGTGCGAAGGCCGACTCGATGACTGCCCGGCTACTGTGTATGGCACGGGAAGAGGTGTAACTAACAGAGAGCGTGTCTCAGCTCGAGGGTTAGACCGCTCACATAAAGTCGTCACTGTGGCGTTGTCAGCATCGAGGCATTCACGACGACATCATCTCTACTCACTCGCCAAAGTCGTCGTTGTCGTACGCAGATGTGTCCGCGCTACGGCCGACGTCCCGTGTAGCGTTCAAGCTGGTCTTGGTCTTCGCCGCCTTGGTCTTCTTTCCGCCCTTCTCGGCAGCCTTCTCCTCCTTCATCTTCTCGTTACTCAGGGTGGTCAGACCAGAGGCGATCTTCTTGATCTGATCGCTGGGCAAGTCCTTTGCGATGCCCTTGCAGAACTCCTGCAGGAACAGAGAGTACTGCCCCTTCTTCGAGTTGTTGGCAAGGAGGGGGATCAGAGTCTCGCGCAGCTTGAGGAACTGGTCCTTGGTGTTGGGGTTGAAGAGGGGCATGGCGCTGAGGTCGATGGAGTTGGTGGGATCGCTCGAGTCGGAGACGGTGATGGCCTTCGCGCTCTTCGACTTGCCGATAGCAAGTTCGCCGAACAGCTCCTCGGCCTGAGCACGCGAGGCTTCCTGCTCGGCGTGTCGCAGTCTCTGGCGGCGCTCCTCCTCAGTCTCATCCTCATCCTCGTAGTCCTCCTCCTCTTGTCTCCTGCGCAGAGCCGCTTGCCTGTGCTCCTCGATGCGCTGTGCCTTTGACTTGTGGTTGGCCTTTGCCTCGGCGTCTGCCTTGGCCTTGGCTTCGGCGGCCTTCTTTGCCTTTTCGCGCTCGACTTCCGAGTCCTCTGCGGCGTCCCATGAGTCTAGGACCTGTGGTGGGTGTCAGTACAATTCTTCGGCCATGGCGGGGCAAATGCTGTGCAGGCGCGGGGCATGGGCTGACGCACATCGTCTTCCTCCTCGTCGTCGAACTTTCCGCGGCGGGCGATAATGGGGGCGGGAGAGCCAGAGTCGGAGCCAGACTCCTCATCGTCTGTTTTTCGCGGTCAGCCGTGGTGTCTGTGGTGGCCAGGCGCAGTGCAGTCATCGTCTGCGGCGCACAAAATCTGAGTATGACGTACCCCACTTTCCAGGAGCCATGATTGTAGCGGGCTGTGTATGCGCGAGGACGGTGTTTGTGTGTGGTAACAAGGTGCTCACGGGTGAGGCTCGGTGCTTGTGTGAGAGGTAGCGGAAGAGAAGTGGAGGTAGTGGGTTGTTTCGAAATTACGAGAGAAAGTAGACCGCCGCGGACAACAATGTGGTTCGCGAAAGCCGGCTCCGTCAAAAATTGACTGCGGCCCAATCGGGCTGAAGCATGCCCCGACATGTGAACTTGATCTGTGGGTGTGTAGCATGGGTGCCTGATTACTGTGAAATGTTTGTGTGCTTTGTTCGATCCCTTTTACTTTTGCTTTTGAGAGTTGTGCGCTCACTGTGCTTCCAGACAGCGCATCTTCATCATGTGAATGACCACGTGGGAAGCAAAAGCAAGGCTCCTATCATGTCGTGTGAAAGGGCTAGATGCAATGGGACATAGGATTGAAGCCTCCAGATACCTTGTCAACGCGTAGATCTTGTACAGTTTCATGCTGAAGACCTCTCAGCTTGTTCAAACCCGGAACTCATGTCTGTCATTTCCACGAAATAAGAGGCCTGAAACACAACGTGAAGATGTAGTCTAACATATGGTATATAGCTATGCTACGCTAAAGCAGATAATTTATCTCGACACTCCGTATAAAATTTGAGTATCCCGAACTCCCGTTAAAAGTACTTTTGTCGAAGCCTAAGCCTTACTCTCCTGCTTCTTCTTCCCCTTTCCCTTGAGCTTATCCACAACCTTGCCCACGGTGCCGAAAAGCTTGCCAAATCCAAAGCTCCAACCCTTGATCCTCACGCTCCAGACAAAGAAGTAAACGAGCGCCCAGTTACTGATGCAGAAAGCGAGGAAGATGCCAAAGTCTCTCCACTTCTGGCTTGCCTGGATGTTGAGAGTGGCAAGATAGTCGTTGCCGGTGGTGTAGGGGCAGTACATGCATCCGCTGGTGGCGTCGGGGTTCAGGAGGTAGCCCGGCGACTGTTGTGCGAAGCTACCGGCGTAGCTGGAGCATGTCTGGCCGGACGGGACGTCGAAAATGGCGGTCTCGGTGTCGGCACATTGAACGGGGATGCCATCGAGCGTTGCTGCGAGAACGCCGCCAATCCAGTAAGTGGATGGGTTGACGTAGTACCTTTGCTGTGTTAGTATGTAGTCTCAAAGATAAGGCGAGGTAGATACGTACATCCAGTACTTCCAAAACACCGGAAGCATAGAGTATGGGCGAACGACGCCATTGAACAGACTGAACATGACGAAGAAGAAGGGCAACACGTTACTGATGACAGTAAACGAGGGCGCAAAGGCACAAATCCACTGACCCCAGCTGCTGATGAAGAGCCAAAAGAGCATTGTCATGAGGAAAACATATCCAGCAGTGGAGCTATCGGTGGGTAGACCGGTCGGGTAGTACCAGATGAGCCAGTACAAGACCGATCCAACAATGGCACTAGGAATCTCGCACACGACCTGGGCGGTGACAAAGGCAAACCAGCCATAGATCCTTGACGGCAATTCACGTGCTTGCCACAGAGCCATGTTTTGGTAAAACTTAGGCACGACAGCGTTCACGATCGTGGGTGGGATCAGGATAATCAAGAAGGATGTGAACATCCTGTTCTGCATATCGCCGATGGAGTTGCCCAGCTGCCAGAATGTGAATCCGTTGAAGATACCGATGATTACAGCAGTGAAGAGTTTGCCATAGACGTATGAAGGGTCACGCCATTGCTGGACAAAGGTACGCTTTGTGAGCATTGTAGTCTGCAACCAGACCGGAGCAGCGAACTCAGATTCCTCGCCAGCACCTTCGCTGGCTGGAGCCTTCTGGCTGCGCTCGTTCTTGACGCGATCGATCTCTTGGAGCACCTGCTTGGCGTTGTCTGACTTGAGCCATTCTTCATTCCAGTTGATGCGGGTGCCGTCCTTGCGCTTGACTGGCTTTGCTGCAGTCTCGAGGATGAACTCAGCTACGTTCTTGCTGGGAGGGCACTGAACGCCGCGGTCGCCAAAGTACTTGATCACGTCTTTGCCGTTCTCGCCGACAGGACCGAAGTAAAAGGTGTTGCCGCCAGGGTTGAGAGCGAGGATCATGTCGAATTGCTGGATAAGAACACTGCTAGGCTGATGGATAGTGCAGACGATTGCCTGACCAGCAGCCGCAAGCTTCTTCAAGAAAGTGACAATCGAGTAGGCCGAGTTACTGTCGAGTCCACTGGTAGGCTCGTCTAAGAAGAGCAGGAGCGAAGGCTTCGCTGCGAGCTCAACACCAATCGTGACACGCTTCTTCTGCTCGACGCCCAGACTCATTACGAGAGCATCTTGAACATCTTGTAGCTCGAGCAAGTCGATGATCTTGTCAACGTAGTCGATCTTCTCTTGGCGTGGAATGTTCTTGTCCTGGCGTAGGATAGCAGAGAACTCAAGAGCCTCGCGGATCGTGGCAGTACCGTCGTGGAGATCCATCTGTTCGCAGAAGCCAGTTCCGCGCTGGAAGGCTTTACCTAGGTCTTTGCCATCGACGAGCATCTCGCCCGAGACTACACCGGTGCTCTGACGCTGAGAAAGCGTGTTGAGGAGCGTAGACTTACCAGCACCTGAAGCACCGACCAGTGCAATCATCACTCCAGGCTTTGCGTATCCGTTGACCTTGTTGAGAAGCTTGCGCTCGCCTCCCTGGTAAGGTACAGTGTATTCAACATCCTTCCATGTGAAGACACTTTCGCTGCTCGAGATCGATGCGAGAGCCTCCTCCTCTTCCTTTGTGCCGTCACCGGAGGAGCTGGCGCTTGTCGCGCCTGCTACAACCTTCTCCTCGTCGTTCGTCTCTTCCTTGACAGCCTTCTTGGCGCGCTTCGACTTCTTGAATACCAAAGCACCGCCACCACCCTTCGAAAAAGAGAGAAACTCGGTCGCCCAGACAGTAACGAGCAGGTAGAGAACGGAGAACGCGATTACGACACCGAAGTTGCGCCAAAGGTGGGATCGTGTGTATTCGAACGAGGTCTGCAGGTACGAGGCACCGCTGACGGTGTTCGAATTCGGCTGAGCACCCGTCAAGCTGCAGCCTTGGAATGCAGGATCAATACCAGGGCCTTGAGGAACGAGCTGAGAAGGCGAGCACTCCATGACACGGTCGGAGAACTCGTTGGTCAGCACCGCCTCGAAAGAGTATGCCACAGGATTCACGTGAAATAGCCAACCAAACCAGATGTACTCTGAAAGCAGCTGCGGTTTGGGAATGACGTAACCGGTGAAGATGATAAGGATGTTGAGAGCCAGTCCGGCAAACCGCACGGCGTCATCGATGGTCGGCGACATCGCGGCGAACATTCGGTAAAGCGATGTGATACAGAAGGTGGAGATATAGATGAAGAGGAAGTAGATCCAGAACTTGCCAGCGTCGACATCGAGACCTGTCATGAAGTACATGATGATAGAGAAGGGAATGACCTGAGCCAGCAGGAGGGGGATATCTTGCAGAACTCTGGCCAGACTGACAGCGCTTGGTCGGTAGAAAGCGTAATCTTCGTGCCTCTTGACGACGTGTCTGCCAGAGACCGCTTTCATCAGCTCCGAGAGTTGCAGCCAGCCAAGGAATAGGATGGAGAAGAACGCCGAGCCGCCTCTTGTGAAAGCGCCAGACGTGTCCAAAGATTGACCGTAGAAGAGAGAACCGACGATAAGGCCATTCGAGATAATGATGAAGAATTTGGTGTACAGCGTTGTCTTGTCGCCCCAGGTGAGCCAGAACTCACGCTTTGTACATGCTAGGACCTGTCGCACAAACGAGACGGTAAAGGGCGACTTTTTCGACTTGAGCTTGCTGTTACTCTTGCTCTCGGCAACAGCGCCCTCGAACTCCTTCGCGTCGAAATAGTCACTCCTCTTGAGATCTTCTTCGTAAGTCGCGATGTCCCGCTGGATCTTCTGGTACGCCTCGGAGTTCCTGAAAGCTCGTTCGAGGTCCTCTGGTGTCTTCGGCGCGCTGTTTTCGTATCCTTCCCGGAACTTTCGCTCGGTGGGGTCGGTGACAGCGGTGAGGAAGTCGGCGGTGGTCTGTCGCTCGGGGCAGAAAAAGCCAAGGTCGAGGAAGTACTGCTTCGCTTCCTTCGCCGGTCCCTCGTAAATGCAGCGTCCCTGATCGATGACCATGACTTTGTCCATTTGCTCATAGATGCCTTCTCCAGCTTGGTATAGAGTGACGAATGTTGTGCGGTTGCTCAAGTCGGTCATGATACGGAGTGACTTTGCGTAATCGAGAGCAGTTGAGGCGTCGAGACCTCTGGTACTGTTGTCCCAGCACACAACGGTGGATTTCGCGGCAAGTGTCTCTGCTATAGACACACGCTTCCGTTCTCCGCCAGAAACACCACGAACATACTCGTCTCCGACCGGAGTATACTTGGTATGCGAAATTCCGAACATCTTGAGCAGAGCTTCGAGGATGATCGGAATCTCATCCTTCCGTCCCTTCCTCGTCTTGTTGGTGAGCGCAAATTGTAGTGTTTGCCAAACGTTCAGGTTGGCAAAATGAACGTCATCCTCCTCGTTGTAGTTAACCTCACCACGGAACTGCTTCGCTTGCTTTTCTGCAGAAATGCCTCCGTAGTGGACGTCTCCTTCGACCGCCGCGTAGCTTTCTCGATTGTTCGCAATTGCCTTGAGAAAAGTCGAGCACCCGGATCCCGGCCGTCCAAGTACGAGCATCATCTCTCCATCCTTGAGGACGCCGGAGAAGTCATTGATGAGTGTGCGAGTCTGTTGGTGTCGGTTGAGACGCAAAGCGGGAATGAAGCGTGTGATGATGCGATACAGATCAGGACCGAACGTCCCAATGATCGCATCCGGGACAGTCTTTGCGAATGTGGCGGTAGATCCAACACCCTTGACGTTTAGGTTCTTCCAGACGACACCAACCTTCTTTGCTGACCTGCCGTCTTTTCTCTTCTCGAAGTAACCCTCCTTCATGAAGTCGCCGAGCTCGAAATCATCTTCCTTCTCCGCAGCTACTGCAGCTTCTGCAGCCTCTTCGTCTTCTGCAGCAGTCGAGTCGCTGGTGTTTGTGTGCGATACGCGGGATGCTTGACGAGAGACAGTACGGCGAGTGCTCTTTCTGCTGATGGTGCGCATGAGCCCATCTTGATTTCGCTCTGAGCGTGCGGTCTGGGATCGTGTGCGTGATAGGGTCGCGAGCTCTTCTCGAAGAGCATTTATGTCCGCCGCTGCAGTGGTAGGGTCGAATCTGCCTGCATCAGGTTCACCCCAGGTGCCAGTCCTACGAATACCGTCTGGACTACTGCTGTCGCTGCTGTCGTCTGCGGTTGCAACTCTCTCTTGTCCATCCTCGATGTACTGGCTCTCGTTATGCCATGGGTTCCTCCTGGGATCTTGATCGCGAGGATCCTGGAGACTTGAGCCCCACAACATTTTTGAGGTTCAAGTGTCTCTCGAGAAAGTCGATATGCCGGATCGGGCAAGAGCAAATGAGCTCAGTAACGAAGGGACGTTTCGACACGCAGGCGAACGGAGCAAAGCAGCAGAGAAAAGAGCGCAATGGCACTCAAGTACCAGACAGTAAAGGGAGCGTAATTACCCTTGCGCTGATAGTACTATTTTCCGGACTTAACGCCGGCCCCAAAAACCGCACTGTCGTCATGCCGTAAAACGATGAAGACGCGATCGGTTCGCCGAGCCCTACCAAACACTACCCGCTTCTTAACTCCACAACGTCACCGTGAAATCTCGCTCTTGCGGTACTTTGTTGAGCCCTAACGGCACCCTAACACACAAATTCAGCAAGTGCGACATACATTACCAATCACCTTGACCCACTATACCGGCACGCAACCGCTGGACACGATTCTGTCCCTGCATAACTGCGCCGGATTATGGGTTCCTTGAAGTCTCCTGAATCAAGTGGTGGATGTGAAAAGGCGACGTCTGACAAGCCCGCGGTGATCGTCCCGCAGAAATTTGGCGACGATCCCTGACCGTTCGTTGGGTACCGACATGCTTCCACATTTCTAAGCAGAGCCTCCGCGGATGCAGGGTGATCTGCGACGATAAGGAAAACCATTGGTGGTTACACGCGTGTAGGCAGAGTGCAGCCTTGCGCACGAGGAAGCAGTCATAGTTGCACTACTGTAATAAGGCAATCACTTTCACGGAGGTCTGGCACCTGCTCCCATATTCTTCACCTCTCATCACAGCGATCGCGTTGAAAGGCTGAAAGGCTGCACCGCACTGGCCTACGGTCGTCCAGCATCGGCCAATTGCCAAGCTGTCAGCGGCTTGCATTGTGCTCGGAGTTTGGCGGTGTTTATGGACCATGAATACGATAACAGTACTCGGCTGTGCGCAGGATGCAGTGTCTGTGGATGATTTGCGTTGTCGTGATCAGTGAGCATGCATGCATCTTGTGCAATTCACCGGGACGCGTTCCGACTATGTGGGCCATGATATTGAATATGCGCTAAAACGCTGCTTTCTCCACAAGGGACCGCAAACGTAGGCTCATTATAAATTTATGGTGGGTATTGCTTAGGAATCCGTACACTTGCATACGGCTCCACATGGTTGTTCCTCCTTGAACACTCTGAACGCTCAGTGCTTGGGCTCAATGAGCTCGGGAATATCCTGAGGCTTTGCCTTGCCCTCCAGAATGTTGAACACTGCGGTGAACAAAGGGAAATCCGCCTCCTTGCCTTGTGCCTTTAGAAACTGGTTCACCTCAACGGCAGTGCTAGTGCCTTGGAGTTTTTGCCCATTAAGCTCCTTCTCCTCAATGGCACCGATAGATTCTCCACGCTCGACAGCCATCTTTGCACAACGGAAGTTGCGGCCACCTGAGCAAGATGTGATGACATCAGCCACACCACAGCTCTCTTCTGTGAAAGTGCTGGTGCGTGCGCTCTCTCCGAAGAACATCTTGCCAAACTTGACCATCTCGAGGATGCCCACACGCATGACAGCTGCCTTGGCGTTGTCACCCCAGCCCAAACCGTCTACGAAGCCAGCCGCGAGAGCAATAATGTTCTTCAACGCTCCACCAAGAGATACACCAGCAACGTCGTTGACCAGGTGGACGTGGAAGTAAGGGCGATGAAAGAGCTTGCGAATGTTTTCGTGAGAGAGAGGGGGGTACTCATTTGGCAAGGGAGTCAGCTGGGCGGATCGCTTGCCAGGCTCGATCTCAGGGTTGATCAAGTTAACTTGCGAAGCACTTGGTGACCCGCTTGGAGTCGGGTGACGAGAGTCCATTGGCGGTGGGTCGTAAGCGACAGTCGTCTCTGAATATAGCTCCTTGGCGATCTCAGAAGCAATGTTTGCGCCCGACAGAGCACCACAGTAGATATTCAGACCCTTGCCGATGGCCTCTGACATAAGCTGGATGCCCTTCTCGCTCACATCGACACCCTTTGTGCAGCAGATAGCGCGAGCGTATGGTAAGATCTTGCCTGAGAGCTGAGAGCATGTCATGGCAATGAATTGATGTGGGAGCACGAAGACGAGCATCGTGGAGTCCTTGCAAGCATCGGGCAGGTCGGGGTTTGCGATGACGTTCGACGGCAGTGTGATGTTCGGCAGGTATTTGACGTTCTCGTGTACTTTGTTGATGAGCTCAGAGAGCTTCTCGGGCTTATCTGAGCCATTGTAGTGTCGCGAGGTCTTGGGAATCGTGTACTCCTCCTCGAACACCCACATCTGGACCTGCTCCTCGAAGAGAGAGGGATTGGCCTTGGTGTTTTCGGCCACGAGCTTGGCCATTGTGGTGCCCCTAGCACATGTTAGCTGACAAGTGCATAGTCCCGTCTTTCTTCGCATCGACATTGCAGATTGCAACTGACGCAGGCTGTGACGCACCAATTGCCGGAGCCCACAATGGTCACCTTGTGCTTGCGCTGGGCACTGAGTGTTGCCATGGTTCTGTACAGGCCGTCTTTGCTTTGTGGATGTTTGATGTAGGTCTTAAGGTTCGTCGGCGCTTTTTCTGCGAATATGGGGCGGTGACAAGCTCTGACGTAGCTCAATGGCGAACGCGGTGAGAACGACAACGGCCTTAGAAGCTTAGAAAAAGCCAGCTTATATGATTTGAAAGTCTGAGTGAGTAGGAAGTCAGAAATGTGACGCCCAGCCACACCGCCGCTCAAGATTTCAGCTGCCACGCACCGATGGATCTGTAGCTTCTGGAAGCGGAAGGAATACTCGAGCCTCGGCTGCCTGTGATGCGGTGAGACCGAAAGCTGCGACGGACAAGTCGGAGGATCGCAACTGCAGTGATTTATAGTGTTTGGAAGGAGGGGCGTCGGAGATGAGGTGAAGACAAAGCTATCTATGCAAGATGCTGCAGATTGTTGAATGATGCAGCTCGTTCAACACCCTTGCGAGGATCGCTATCGATTATGCATGCCGGAAGTCGGGGCGAGCCAGCTGATCAACGCTGCAGAAGAATTGGCCAATGGCACTGATGCGCCGCAACGAGGCTGACAGCGACAACGACCATCTGTGGTTTACAGATGCGGCGGTTCTGACGCAGGTGACAGCTCGGTTCCAAAGTTCATTTGTTTGTTGTAGAGACCCTGACAAGGAACACAATTGCATGGAAACGACTGCCGGATGCAGCCAGGTTGTTCACAGACGCGCAACGAAGGCAACATCAGTGCGATGACCAGCAACCTAGACGGATGTGAGATTGTACTCAAGGAAGCTTCACAGGAACAGGCAAACAGCGGATAATTGAACAGTTGAAGATTTTGATTGGGGTATTGCAAGTCGTGTTATCCTTCGTATCATCGCATTAAAGCTCCTCGAGCTTCTCCTTCTCCATGTCATGCGCAAGTGAGCATACAAGACCTCGCAACGTGACGCCAAATAATTTCGTAAGACCTATATCCTCCTCCATTATTACCACAACCACACTATAGGGACCGGCCTGCTACCCACACTGAGATAGTTGACCTTCCTACAAGGCAAGGCCGAAGACGGCGAGGAGTCCAGCAGCCAGAGCAGGTGTGCCCAGAGCGACGGCAGCGCCAGAGGAAGCAGCAGCAGTGCTGGAGCCAGTAGCAGAACCAGTGGCGGAAGTGCGGCTAGCAGTACCGGTGGCAGAGCCGGTGGCAGATCCGGAGGCCTGGGAGGAAGAACCGTCGGAGGACTCGTCGAAGGTGGTGTTACCGCACTGGCTGTCGCGGGCCTGTGTGCACTGGAACTGCTGAGCAGCATTGCCCTCGCCGTTGGCGCCAATGGTGGCGTTGATACAAGCATCGTACCAGAAGTAGCACATCTGGGCGGGAACGGTCTGCTGGTAGGTCTTCATGACGTCCTCGGCGATGGTGGTGCCGTTCGAGCAGCTGCAGGTGTAGTCGAGAGTGGACTGCGAGCAGCGTTAGCGGTTTGTTACGAGACCAGTGCTAAGCAAGCTTACAGCGTCGCAGGTGTTGCCGTTGCTGGCAATGTCACCCTGGCCACCGCAAAGGTCGACGCAGGTGTTCTCCTGGGCGTCACACCATGACTGCCTTGTGTCCTCGGGGACCTGGGTCAGAGGCACAGTGCAGCAGGGAATGACGGTGTTGTTCTGGGCGGCGGCGAAGCCAGCAAAGGCAGCGGCGACGATGACGGATGAGTAGAGCATGGTGAATTGCTGTATTGCGCAAAGAGTATCAATGCCTGCGCGAGAGAGCAGAGTCAGCGGGAGATCAACACGGATCGGCGGTGGAGAGCAGCTGCGCAGTGGAGAGGCAGCCTGGCAGCGCAATGGGTGGAGAACATGCGACGTCCAAGGCCTGCCATTGCGAAGGGAGGGAACTTACTGTGATGCGGGCTGTTGTCTGGGATGAGAAAGGCGGATTGCTGGGAGGCGGGTGTGTCGGGCGAGCGAGGCAGTCTTAAATGATACGCGGCACAGACTGCTGTGCACTATTCTGCACTAGTGCAAGTGCTTCATTGAATGCAGTTTCCGAAGCAGGGTATCGAGGAAGATACGCTCGGACGCGCTTGCTTCCTGCACCGCGAGGGAATTGCTGCCCACGGCTAATCTATCTGCTGCTGCTCATCTCCTTTCACAATTGACATTTATCGAGCTGGTGCGCTTCTTTGGAGCTCTCAATGACCGCTCCCTCTCTTGCAGAAGGCGTTTCAGAGGAATGGCCACCGTGCCCGTGCCGCACTGCCGCAACACTCAGTCGCACGCTAGTGAACACGGTTGGCTGTGCATTCCTTCAGTCCACGCGCCAAGTGACGCACACCAGGACGGAGGGCGCGCAGAAAGAGTCGACTTGCGACGGCGGGAAGCTATTGCTTGGCCTGGGGCAACATGCATTCGAACCGAAAGCCGTGTCGTTGTGGCCGTGCTCAACGATCATTTCCATGGAAACCCCAACCACTGACACTTCGGCTCTCGCAAGCGTGCCAGTGTTCGGGCAGGCATCTTGCAACGGGCCGGGCTCCACATCAGCCACAGAGTGCATCATCGGCGGCGTTACAGTACTGCCAGCCTTGCATACACCCAATTTGTTTGATTGATGTCGCACAGTCTCAGACAGTATCCCTTGGAGAGGGCGTGGTGCCCGACAGTGGCTGGTGAAGTAGCCTCACAAGACAGCAGGCAAAGTCCCCGCGAGTCCGACGCGTCGCTAGCAAACAAAAGCGTCACGGTTGCCCGATCTGGACAAGACCTTGCATAACGTGCCCCACCCAAAGCCTGACGCACGGTCCTTTTAGGTGCGCGAACTCAACACCATCCGTGGACTTTTCCTACTTGACAAATTGCCTATAAAAGTCGCTCATGAGCTGAACGCGGTCGCCACCACCAGACGTCTTGCCACGCACCATCAGTACGATGCAGAGCCGCCATTCCGAGACTTGCGAATAACTCATCGTGCAGGATGCGCATACCCGCATACCAAGCGTTTGCCGGTGGCTGGTCTTGGTATTCCCCGCAGAAGATACAGCCTCAAAGCCTCGTACACCGCGCCTTTTCCCGCGAGGTTGGTAGCTCTACATCCTGACCGATTAGTGACGACGAGAGCCGTGCCACGAGCACGCAGCGGGACTTTGCGCTCGTCAGAGCTTCTGATCGCCTTGAGCACAGATACAATACTTTGTTATCGCTTGATCATTATCCTGGTAGGTGCGCGCTGACTTGACATTTTCCAGCCGAAATTGCTCACCACGCTGATATGCAGCATCCGTGCTGCGTCTTTGGATTTCAGTCTTGTTTCTACATGATATCGTGCGAGTACTTGCTATAGGCGGCGTGTCTCTAATGCGGCTTGTCTTGAAAGTTACTTCTAGCGCTTGTACCTAGGCGTGCTTTTGCTCGGCGATCGTCGAGCTCTTTACAGTAACGCCCACCGCCGCACAACAGCACCATCACCTCTTTCGTCGTAACTTCGCGTCGTGTCGCGGACATCTGAACCTGGAGGGCGACGTTGTCTTTCGATGCGGTATCCGCGTAATCTGCTGACGACGCTAAGAGAAAGACCACCAATGACTTTGCGGATAGCTACGCTCGAAGCCTATCAATCCGAGCTGATTGGACTGAGTTTTTACCGGATTGCTCATTAACATTGGTGTCTCATCGTGTCCATCAAGACAACCTCATCATTCAAGTGATGGGGTGCCGCGCAGAAGACTCAAGTCAACAACTCGTGTGCGTACCAATGCAGACAGACCCTCAGCGACGCAGTCATTCACTGGGATTGGCACCATGCAAAAACTGTTGCAACGGTCTACATCAGAGCAATATCCGTCTCGCACTCTTTCTCAGTTCAGCCACCCATTATTGAGGTTGGGATGTGCGGCGCAGCTTCCCCGCATGTCGAAACAGGCTCGTGCGCCCAGCTTCCTTCGTGCTGGTTGGACACCACTGTCTCATGGCTTTATCGCATCCTAGTAGCTGATGGAGATTGTAGACGAACTAGTTTTACGAAATGCAGTACCAATGTAGAATCCCGACTTGATGTTTTCATGCAAGACCTCCAGTGTCTCGCTAAATTAAGAACCTAGATGATGTCACGACTTAAGCGCTCCCTGGAACTTCATTCCAGCGCTGTACGCGAGGTTGAATACCCTTCCGCTCAATGTACAAGCCTATCACGAGGCCCTGATCGAGGCGCAGTCTTCCTTTCTTCCCTACTCTGTCCCCTGCTATCATGCAAACCAATTACTTCGTCTGTACGCTTGGCCAGGCGGCTACGCTAAAAAGCCAACCCAATCCGTACACGACGATCGGCCAATTCGTGAACTATCAAGCACAACAACATCCTTATCTCCCAGCTGTGGGATTTCCTATACCCCAGTCACAACAGGAGAAATGGTGCTTCAAAGTCCTCACTTTCGCAGAGATTGATCAAGGCACAAATGTCTTTGCAGGTAGATTGAGACGAACCCTAGGAAGCTCTCCAGAGGGCCCAGAAACGATAGCGCTGCTGTGTCACAGCTCACCAGAGTTTCTGTTTACATGGTTGGCATTGATGAGATTGGGTTACTCAGTACTACTCATCGCACCACAATGCCAACCCGCTGCCATTTTGCACCTATATAAATCGTGCGAAGCGTCCGCGTTCTTCTTCGACACCGCACATGCTGAACGTGCTGAGCAGACTGTCAGCTTAGCGAAAGAGGAGGATGTGTTCAGCTTCGACGCCAAATTGCTGCCCTTACGAGACGAGGAAGACATCTACGAAGTCATCAGCGAGGCTGTGGAGACGGCATTTGAGACGCCCAATCTCGAAGAAACTGCGGTTGCTTATCTACACCACACATCCGGGACTTCATCAGGGCTGCCAAAGCCTATACCACAGTCACACCGAGCAGGACTGGGCGTTCTTCCTCACCTCCCCAAGATACCAGGAAAGGCAACCTTTACTACAACACCTCTCTACCATGGAGGTATTGCGGATGTGTTTCGAGCATGGACCAGCAACGCTCTCATTTGGCTGTTTCCCGGCAAAGATGTGCCAATCACAGCTCGGAACATCTGCAAAAGCCTGGAGATGGCGGCATCTTACTCGTCTACCGAAGGTCTTCCAGCGGTCAAATACTTCTCGTCTGTACCATACGTGCTACAGCTGATGGAGTCCGATGAGCAGGGACTGTCGTTGCTGCAGAAAATGGATATTGTAGGTGTCGGCGGTGCGGCGCTGCCAGCAGAGGTCGGCGATCGGTTGGCAAAGAGTGGAGTGAACTTGATCTCAAGGTTTGGAAGTGCTGAATGCGGCTTCGTCATGTCCTCATTTCGCGATTTCTCGGCGGACAGCGACTGGCAGTACCTTCGGAACTACAACCCAGCGAAGCTTCTGAGTTTCGAGCCACGAGAAGATGGACTGGCCGAGCTTGTGATAAAGCCGGGCTGGCCACATATGGTGAGTATTGCTTGCCTCTCAGAAGCTACATATCTAAAGTGAGCTCTAGGCGAAACATAACCGGCCGGATGGTTCCTTTGCGACCGCAGATTTGTTTGCTCCGCACCCTACGATCCCAGATGCGTGGATATACAATTCGCGTGCCGATTCTCAGCTTACACTCATCACGGGCAAGAAATTTGACCCTGCGCCACTTGAGGATGCGATAGCGACATCACCACATCTGCAAGATGTCTTGATTTTTGGCACTAATCGGCCTTACCCAGGGGCGCTTTTGCTTCGGTCCGAGCCAGCCAGCAGCATGAGTGACCAGGACTTACTCGACGCGATCAGGCCTGCAATAGAGAAACTCAATAGGGACAGCCAAGACCATGCAAGGATACCTCACCATATGTTGGTTCCTCTACCACACCAGGAACCACTCGAGAAGAGCAGCAAAGGCACTCTCATACGCAGAGTCGCTGAAGCCAGATTCGAGGAAATCATTAACCGCGCGTATGATGAGCAGGATTCTAATGAGTCGGTCCACGTATCTGACGATGAACTGCCACAGCACCTCAAGGGCTTGATACAGTTCATCACATCTCAGTCTGCTGAGTTGACGGACGACATGGACCTCTTCTCTTATGGTGTGGATTCCATCGCGTGTATGCAGCTCCGCACACGCCTCAAGGGGCTGATTCCGAATTGCGACAAGCCCTTGCCGATGAGCGTTATCGAAGACTGCGGATCAGTCAAGCGCCTGACGGACTACGTTCTGCGAAGGAGATATGGTGAAACCAGCGCTATTGAGGAGGACGAAGAACAGTTGATGATAGATCTGGTAAAGCAGTACGGCTCTTTCGACGAGAGTGCTTCACAGCCTGCTACAAATGGTCAGCGTGAGGACGACAAGAAGAATGACGTGGTGGTTTTGACTGGAGCGACTGGTGCCCTTGGAGCGCACATTTTAGATCTGCTACAGAAGACAGAAACGACTAAGAAAGTGTACTGTCTGGTTAGAGGCGCAGACGAGCACGTGGCGGAAGAACGCGTCAGCAAAGCTCTTGAGCAAAGGGGTCTGACCAGTCTACTCACGCCTGACAAGGCGAATGAGAAAGTTGAAGTGATTCCAGCCCAACTCAGCGATGCGCGTCTTGGCTTGAACGACGAAGTCTACAACAAGCTGGCCAAGGAAGTGACCTGCATAATCCACGTCGCGTGGACGGTCAACTTCCGTCTCAAGCTACGGAGCTTCGCTAAAGACAACATCGCTGGTGTCAGAAACCTTCTGGATCTCGCTCTCAGCGCGGGGCGCGCTACCCCTCCGCGCTTCGCATACTGCTCATCCACAGCCGCCGTTATGAATGGCGAGCTAGATCAGTCCGGCCATTGGCCCGAGAAGCTCCTTTTCAAACCGTCTTCTGCGTCCCCGCTTGGTTACTCAAGGTCAAAGTGGGTCGCAGAGCATATCTGCGCTGAAGCAGATAGACGGACGAGTCTGCGCGGGCGGATTGCGGTCGTCCGTGTTGGACAGCTGGCCGGAGACTCAACCTCAGGAGTTTGGAATACGAAAGAAGCGTGGCCAATGATGCTGAGCACTGCAAGTATCATCAGCTGTCTGCCTGATCTCGGAGATGAAGCTTTGGATTGGTTGCCTGTTGATATCGCGGCACAAGCGTTTCTTGAGTCGACGCGAGAGCAGAATTACGGTCAGGAGGACTTACCAGTGTATCACATCCTGAACCCACATCGCCAGCCTACCTGGCATGACATGCTGCTTTGGTTGAGGAAGAAAGCAGATTTCGAGATTGTATCGCCTCAAGTCTGGCTTCAACGACTGGAGGACAGTGACATCAAGCATCCAGCGAAGAAGCTCTTAGGCTTGTGGAAAGAAACCTATGGTGATGGCGTCCGAGGCGGCTCGGCTGAACTACCTGGATTCGCCATGGAGGAGAGCAAGAGACACGTTGCGGTGCTAAGGGACATCGAGCCGCTCGACGAGGCATACATCCAGAGGGTATGGGAGTGGGTGCAAGCGAACGTGCGCTGAGTAAGACGTACATATTGGGGGTGGGTCGCACCTTCCTGCGATGCTCACCGGCGATTCAACAGTCGGGAGCGAGTGTTTGATTCTGCGACGGTAAATAAGCCGTCAACAGGCGAAAGACGGACACTGTGGTCAGTTCAAGACATGCAGTAGTGCCATCAAATGCAAAAACATTTACTGTCGAACTTGTCTAGCTTTTCGTTTTCGAAATCTGTGTTTAGCAGCCTGTTCACGTGGGAAGAATATTCTACACTCTGCATGTCATGGGTTACATGAGGCTGATGTAGCGGGCTGGGCATTGTTCACAGGGGCATCTTCTTGCGAACGAGTCACCAGGGCGCCAGCTGCACGGCGATTCCTTCCGCCAGCAATCGTGATGAAGGCAGCCAGTGCTGTTGTCATCAAGCCTCGAATGGTCACCGGGCAACAGGCAGCAGCTGCCTGACCGGTGCTCAATTTGAGGCAATCCTCCACACAAGTGACGCGATGACCACTCGAAACGGATGAAACAGATAGAATGTCGGAGGTCGGACGAGTTGCACTGCCCGTTCCGACTTTTTTCACGAAGCGAACACGGCTCGTCAAGCCGTTCTTCAAGCCACAAAACGCATTCAGCCAATCTGCATCCGATCACCCGCGCATAATCAGATCTTCAGGCAACCAATTTTATCCAGTATCGACGGACGAAATTTCAACACCACGATGGCGCTTCGCGATGCTGTTGTTTGCGGACCAAAGACACGTCTTGCCTGCATAACACGGTAACAAAGAGGGAGTCATTCGTTGGCTACAATTTACCCACGGAGACATTTCAAGCCTTCTGTTGCTTGGCCTGCGATTCTTGAAGTGTCCCACTTTCCGTAAGATCCACAAAAAATGAGAGCGATCGACTCACGTTTGCGGAGCGCTTGGCCGCGAAGCTGGAGTCTAGAATGTTTGTCGGAGCGCAAGGACAGCGAGTGGCCTTGGCTTGCGCTCTCTCATTCAACGCCAGACTTTGGACACTCTTATTCTTGATGCCGTACTCTGGTCGCTTGCCAGCAATTTTCGTAGCTGCACCCGGTCAACGGGACTGATGCGACACGGCGACGTGCGGGTGTGACTGACACAGCGCCCGCTGTTGTGCTCTTACACGAAGAATGCGTGCAGAGCTTCAGGCGGCCTAATGTCGCAAGGCGTCGCAGACAAGGGACGAATGTTCGACCGATTCTTCATACGAAAACAGGCTAGCGTAATCTCAGCCCTTTACCAACGGCGCCCACGGTGAGTCGCGCATCCCGAGAAGCGCGAAAACAGTCAGTGAACAAGGCTAGCGTCCGCACCCTAATTGTACCGAGCAGTGGATGAATCTCTTGGTATTGCAGCTTGACCGTAATGTTAACTCCGCCCTTGTGAATCATGGCGCTCCTTTTGTGGATATACTTATAGTCGCCCCTTCCCTCAGGCTACAGTTCTTTCCTTACACCAATAACACCAGGTACTTATCCACTAATCAACAACATTACCTTGGACCCTGCCAACGCAAACCCTTACATCATCGTACACCTCAACGTACCCTTTGGTCCAGATGAGTGAAACAAACAACCAGACGCTACGGCCTGCCAGTATGGCAGACTCAGAGAAGACAGCTGCGCGAAGCGTGGGCGATCTCGAGAAGAAAGAGATGGGTGTTGGCGAGAGCGTTCTGCCTTCAGCGGCTCCCTCAGTACACGAAAAGACACCAGAAGAGAAGGAACCTGAGGTCAACGAGAAGCGCAACTCAAGAGGCAGCAACTACGACGAGGAAGATGACTTCGAGTACCCGACTAAGTGGAAGCTGGCGATCATCACATTGGCCTTGTGCCTTTCGGTGTTCTGTATGGCTTTGGTATGCTTGCAGATTAGAGATACTCCAAGTCGGCGAGGCTGACCATTGCAGGACAACACAATCATCGCGACAGCTATTCCTCGCATCACAGATCAGTTCAAGGCATTGAACGACGTCGGCTGGTACGGATCCTCTTACCTGCTCACCACCTGCGCAACACAACTTCTTTACGGCAAATTCTACACCTACTACTCCATCAAATGGGTCTACATCATCGCCCTCTTCATCTTCGAAGTCGGCTCTCTGATCTGTGGTGTTGCGCCCAACTCAACCACTTTGATCATCGGACGCGCCGTTGCCGGCGTTGGTGCTGCTGGAATCTTCAGCGGTGCCATCCTCATCATTGCATCCACTGTGCCTCTGCGCCAACGCCCGGCATACATGGGTCTGATTGGTGGTATGTACGGCATTGCGTCTGTCGCTGGACCCTTGGTAAGTGGAGCCCTGGATGTCCTGAATGCGGAGGAGTGGATCTTCGTACAACCAAGCATTTGCTAACGAAGCCTTAGATGGGTGGAGCCTTTACCGATCATCTCACTTGGCGTTGGTGCTTCTACATCAACCTGCCTCTGGGCGCTGTTACCGCCGCATTCATCATCCCGTTCTTCACCATCCAGCGCCGCGGCCAGAAGAACGAGGCTACTTTGATGGAGCAGATCAAGAAGTTCGACCTTGAGGGCACTGCTCTGTTCTTGCCTGCTATCATCTGCCTGTTGCTTGCTCTCCAGTGGGGTGGCAGCAAGTACGCTTGGGGTAACGGCCGCATCATCGCTCTCCTTGTCATGTTCGTCCTGCTCATTAGCGGCTTTGTCGCCGTGCAGTGGTGGAAGCAGGAGGATGCCACCGTTCCTCCTCGCGTTTTCCTCAACCGCAACGTCTGGGGATCAGCTTTGTTTGGAGCCATGCTCGGTGCATCCTTCTTCGTCATGGTCTACTATCTTCGTAAGTGAACGACCCCCTCAATCGAATGAACAAGATTAACAATTTGTAGCCATCTGGTTCCAAGCCGTCAAGGGTGTCTCTGCCACGAAGTCTGGCATCATGAACTTGCCTGCCATTCTTGGTCTTGTCATCATCTCCATGTTGGCTGGTGGTCTTGTCACCTACTTTGGCTACTACACACCTTTCATGCTCCTGTCTTCGGTCTTGATGGCTGTCGGTGCCGGTCTCCTGTCGACCTTCGAGACTGACACCAACTCGCCCAAGTGGATTGGCTACCAGTTCATCTTTGGTGCCGGTGTCGGTTTCGGTATGCAGCAGATCCTCGTTGCAGTTCAGACGGTCCTTCCCGCCGACGACATCCCCATCGGTACTGCCACCATGATGTTCAGTCAAACTCTTGGTGGTGCGCTCTTCATCTCGGTTGGCCAGAACGTCTTCACCAACCAGCTCATCAAGAACCTCCACAACGTCGTTCCCGAGCTCGACTCCGGCTTCGTCCTGACAGTCGGTGCGACGGAGCTGAAGAACGCAATCGAGGCGCGTTTCCTGCCTGGCGTTCTTTCGGCGTACAACCTCACATTGACGCAGACTTTCTACGTGTCGGTTGCTGCAGGCGCGATGTCGATCGTCGGCGCTGCTTTTGTGGAGTGGAAGAGCATGAAGGGCAAGAAGATCGAGATGGCGATGGCGTAAGCCAGTCGCGAGTCAGCACTTGTTTGAACCAGATTTCGGCGACACCACGTGTTGGTTGATGACCTGTACGATGATACCCTTTTGCGAGCGACGAACAGCATTGATGAGCGGGCGTTTTTAAGTTAGTCTGTGCAATGGCTAGCGTTTATGTATAACCTTTAATAGACGGGGAAGAGCTCAGTGTTGAAGCCTGTGGCTGAGTATGTGTGGTGGACTAGACTAGAACATCTTCTCTCTTCAAAAGTCATTGTGGAACCTGACGAATCTGTTCTTGAATCAGGCGCTTGTGAAAACTGAAGTATGGCTAAAAAAACAAGAGCAGACCCTGACACATGGGCTCGCGTGGCTGAAGATGTCAGGTTTGACATATGTTAGTTTCCAGTTTTCTTCACAACCCAATAATCCAAAGCAGTCTAGATATGACGTCGACAAGTTCACATGTGCCGAGAGCCGTACAAACAGGGGCGACATGCACGCATCGAGCCACTTCCGGCATGGTATGTAACAAATTTGAGCGTAGCTGGCCATGAAGGAGCACAGCCACTGGTCAGACAAGCATTGCCTAGACGACGGTAAAAGCTTGGTAGGCCGTAGCCCTGCTCATCCGTCCCGTGCCCTAGGACCTTGCTCCGCCTGCATAGCGACGCGCGGGGCCCTTCCCAGCCGCAGTCATCTTGCTGCTGCGCCAATTTACTTGCTGTCGCGCTGGTGAATGCGCTGCATCCCTCTCCTTCTATAACACCGACTGCGCCTCGACGCCGTGCCCGCGGATCCCGAGGTAGATTGCACAACAGGACCGATTGTCTGAGCGCGAAGAGAGTTCGACCGGTCGCCGGAAGGAGCCGCGCAGACTCGTCGCATACAAGAAGGGCGCAATGGCACAGCAGGCGGGCAGCGGCATGGACGAGACACAGCAGGGCAGCGCGACGGGCGTGAAGGCTGAGTCGGCTCAGCCAGACGAGAAGGCCTTCGAGCCGCAGCAGCCGCAGAAGACCAACACCAACGAGAGCAAGAAGGGCCCCGAGGGCGGCTACGACGACACGCCAATCCCGCGCAGAGAGGTATAGAGTAGAGATTATCATGCGCAAGATGTAATTGCTGAACAAGAGCAGCCCGGGTACACGGTCAGGTTCACCTTCCACCGCGCGAGCAACCTGCCGCTCGCCGACATCAACACGCTCTCCGCCGACCCCTTCATCCTCGCCGAGCTGACGACGGCCCTGCCCACCCGCCACAAGGAAGACCCGCCGCTGACCCTGCGCACGCGGACGGTGCGCCAAAACACCAACCCCGTGTGGAACCAGGAGTGGATCGTCGCCAACGTGCCCTCGACCGGCTTCAGGCTCAAGTGCCGCATCTACGACGAGGACCCGGCCGACCATGACGACCGCCTCGGCAACGTCCACGTCGAGGTCGCGTCGGTGAACGAGAACTGGGGCGGCATCCGGGAGCAGGCGTACCCGCTGCGCAAGCGCATGATCAGCAAGCGCGCGTTCGTGCTGCGCGCCGTCGCCGTCTGCATACGCAAGGCCGAGCACATGAACGGCACCCTCACCGTCAGCGCCGAGGTGCTGGGGAGAACGCAGGACGAGCACGGCGGGCGCTGCTACACAGTTGGGCCGCAGTTCTGGATACGGCACTACTCGCCGCTGCTGGGCCGCCTGCTGGGCCAGAAAGAGCCGGACGAGTCGGGCAACGTATCGCGACGCACTGGCAAGACCAAGGCCGAGCGATACAACTTCCAGTCGAACCAGCTGCAGCTCCGCGGCCCCGTCCCCGAGCACATGTACCACCGCTACGTCGTCTTCAAGCCCTTTGTCAAGAGCATGTTCACGGCCAAGGGCGTGCGCGGCTTCATCCTCTCCAAAGCGCTGCACCACCAGCACGCGCGCGTCTACAACTTCGACCACGCGACCGAGTACAAAGAGTTCCCCGAGCCCTGCAAACGCTTCACGCAAAAGTTCCTCGAGCTCGTGCACTACGACCAAGGCGGGCGCATCTTCACCTACGTCCTGACGCTCGACGCCCTCTTCCGCTTCACAGAAACCGGCAAGGAATTCGGCATCGACATGCTGTCCAAACACACCATGCACAGCGACGTCGCCGCCTACATCGCCTTCAGCGGCGAGTTCTTCATCCGCCGCCTCAAGCACCCGAACCGCTCGCCGGAAGATCCCTCGCAATCGAGCCACCCCCCGGAAGACATGGACGGCGGCCCGCCCAAAGACGACCCCAAGACCGACCCGGCCTACTACGAGCTCATCATCGACAACGATAGCGGCACGTACCGCCCCAACGCCAAGTTGCTGCCGCAGCTGAAAGCCTTCTTCGAAGCAAACTTCCCCGGCCTGCACGTCCGGACGCTGGACTGCCAGGGCGACGCGGAGAAGATGGCGCACATGAAGGAAGAGCAGCGCGAGAAGAAGAAGAAGGAGGGCGACCACGTCGTGTACACGCAGGCATCGCGGTCGTCGTCGGTCTCGAGCTCGGACATTTCGGAGCTCGATCGCCTCGAGGGCGAGGGCGAACACGAGGAGAGCCATCTGAGGCACCAGATCCAGGGTGTGGCTGGTGCGAAGGCCGGCGCGCTGAAGCATCACATGGCTGACTTTACACCGAGTCACAATGCAGAGGGGTGGAGGGGCAAGCATCACGATGTCAACGGAGACACGGAGGAGGTCGAGCGGCAAAGGAGAGAGGCAGGGCAGAGCGAGGAGCCGCAAGAGAACGGGAAGGTCGCGCAGAACGAGGCGGATAATAGCAAAGAGGTGCAAGCAGAGAAGGCGGGGCAGTCAGGACCGCCAGAGCAGCCAGGGCAGCCTTGAAGTGCACGGCGTTGCAGTCTTTCTTTGCGTCGATTCCCCCGATTGACCTCTGCTTTGTTGGATTGGATAAACGGGCGAGGAAAGTAACAAGGACGCTCTCTTGTCGAGATACCCACCACTCTACTGGTTTTTCCTTGCACTGCGTCGGCACCGCCCATCGCACATCGCACATTCTTACTTACTTAGTCGTAGTGTAGTAATACCATGCTTTTATGTACGCGACACCGCTCGACCGAACACATGCTGTCTGACCGGCCTTCGACATGTCCGCCCGAAGCACAAGCGCCCCGCTTCGCTTCGGTGCGGCAATCCCGAGCCGAGGCGGATGCTGCGCCACAGCTCATTTCTGATGAGTTTCCTCATCGACGTCGAGCACATCGCGTTCGCTTCGAATTAGACACTGTTAGATTATATTTTTTATAATTCATCACCAACACGTGATCTCACAATGAGCTGACACGGTTTACCCGGCCCGATGGCGCAACGGTAGCGCGTCAGATTCCAGTTTGGTGTCTCCTGAAGGTTAGGCGTTCAAATCGCCTTCGGGTCAGTTCTCTTTTTGCTTCTACAATAGCTCCAGACCGGTTGCATTGATATGCTCCGATAGCCGAGTCTTTTCCTCTTTGTTCTCGAACTACATTCGACATTACCTCGCACCGCCAAGTGGCTTAGAGTAAAGTATCAGCATTACGGCGGTAGACAGAATAGTAGGTTACAGCTAGGTATCAACAGGAAACCTTTGCACAGATGCAACCCAACCGCAACCGCAACCCCAGCCCAGACACCCAACTCATCCAAATCCACTGCAGTGCCCTCAAACCTCCCACCAGCTGACCACATCCCCACCGCCCTCAAACCACGCATCCCGGCACCCTCGAACATCAATCCCATCAACCCACTCGTCATTCTCCACTGCCAGCGCGCACGGAACGCGCTTCAGCACACCACTCGCACTCCCGTCGAAGCCCACGACCACACCGCAACTCAGCAGCCGGCGTCTCCTTCCCTTCGCTTTCGACGTGGAGAGCGACGGCACTGCCAGCGACGTGATTCTGCGGAGTGTCATGCGTGTCGGCATCCCTATCGTCAGCGGTGCGGGAGTTGGAAACGCGGACCAAGCCGTTGCGGTCGACAGATTGTTTTGCTCTGACGACGCTGTTGGCGTAGTTGCGGGTGCCCCATGTTCTGCACTGGGAGGTGTATGTGAAAGCCCAGATAGTGATGTCTGGACGCGTTTGAATGGCGAGCTCGCAGATATCTGGCAGTCTGCCGATTTCTGTGCCAGACAGGGCTATGGGCCAGATGGGACTGTCGTTGTCGCCTTCGGATCTGGTTGCGGGATCGAAGGCCATAGGCTCGTCCCACCAATTGAGCCAATGGTCGTGATGACGGCCGTCAGGAGAGAATGGTGGTATGTTGTACATCTCTCTGCTCTCTGCTGCCTGTTCGAGCCTTGAGAGCGCAAGAACATCAGGCGGTATGCTGTACAGCACGACGATGTCTCCATATGCTACAACGATTCGAGCTCCCGATGACATATCAGCTGCAGCTGTGTAAAATCGTGGAACATGTTGAAGATGCGTTGGCTGTCTCCTGGCATCTGTATTCTCTGGCGGGTTGAGGATGACTTTGCGCAACAGCTTCGTAGGCCCACCAAGCGGTGCATCGCACCCGAGTATCAGTCGATCAGTGGATGGATCAACAAAAAGCACGTGATGACCATCACTCAATGGCACAGCCTGTAGGTGGTCACAGCCGTAAGATTGGCGTCGGCGACTCTCCCTAGCGAATGAAATCCAAATAGAGTTTGCGAGAGGAGCTGGGAAGAATTTCCTGACGAGAGCTGGTCGATCGTTGGGATGCGCTGCGCTTGAGATGAGGCGCAGCTTCTTGGCCGACTCGAAACCAGGACGAGGAGAGAGGAAGTACAGGTGATCGCTCGGTGAAGTAAGTGGGAACCAACGGCTCAAGCTTTGTCCAGTGAGTGCATCTATCCAATGCAACTCGATGCCAGCTGAGCATCCAAATGCAACGCAGCGGCGCTGCGGACATATCGCAACATTGCGCGGTGGATCATCTTCGGAGCAGAGATGACGATAGAAGGTGGAGGTCCCACTCTCAATTGGGATACTGTGTGCCAGTAATGTTGTATCTGGGTCCACTCTCAAATTATCCAATGGTCCACGAAGATCCAAGTCCCACGTCTGGTTGATCGCATTGTGATCATGGGTACTGGGATCATAAGTGCCTCGCAGATTAAAACCTTGGTCATGCGCTTTGAGCTCGATCGCGTTTATCGTGTCGGTATCCGGATTCTGAATGTATGGGAAGCTGCGAAGCACCCTGGGCGAAGTGTGTTCCGCTGAGTCTATTGCATATTGCAAGTCGCTGGTGTCGCCGATGGATGTGCTGGGCTGAGCGCTCCTCCGTGGTGGATAGCCATCTCCCTCGACACAAGTGTCCCCAGAGGCAGGCCTGGGAGATGGTCGACCAAATCGAAGCTCGCAGACCATACCCATTCTCCCTTCCAGCAGGGCAGCAACAGCATCTCGACCAACAGATGTGTTCATACTCACGGAAACAACTCTTCTCGGGCACACCACGCTGATGAGAGGTTGCAACAGACCATCACCCATACCGTAAATATAGATAAGGGTATCTTTCACGACCAGTAAGTACTTGCCGCAAGTGCTTGCATTGAAAATTAGACCCCCGTTCGCTCGACCTTTGTGTGGAGCATAGCCGTTGGCAAGGCCTGAGAAGTCGATCTCGCCGCTTTCGACAACGACAGGCCCCAAATCCAATCCATTGCCAGTCCAGTGAGAGCTGAGAGCACACTGACGGGAGAGGCGCCGACTGATGATCCATGTCTCGCTGCTAGAAGTGGTGGGACACTGCTCCCCCAGTTGGGAGAGATTCACGACAGTGTCTCCTAGCCATCCTCCACGAGTCAACATCGCGATGAGCAGGCTGTTGTTCAGGCTCGCCATCATCCACCTTCGGCTGGTCCTCCGTGCGGCATTGAAGTCTTTAGCATTGAGGTAAGTGTATATCCCTATCAATATCTCGGTGGGTAGTGTGCCGGAAAGCGGACTGGATGATGTTGTAACGTCGAACATCGGCTCGTTCTCGGACAAGCTCTGTCTGTTCATGGTATTTCGCACCAGTGTGCTAACCGTGGACGTGCGGCTGGGCCAATACAGCTTGCTTGAAGAGGTGTCGCTTTGTATAAGGTTGTGCATTAGTAGATCAGCATCGCCATCAGGACGCTCAAGCAGCGGGTCTGCGAACTCCTCGATAGGTGAGTTGACCCCTGAGAGCACGTCGGACACGCTCCGCATCACACCCAGCGGGCCATCAACAGGCTCTAGTACCTCCTCTTCGACACTAGCATGGTCGATCATTGAGCACGAATCTGTACGGAGACGGCGATGCAGATACCGGTCATCAAATGATTCTGTAACACTAGGGAGTCGTGATCTTGAGTTATTGTGTGACCCCGAAGACTTCAGGCTGGGTCCGCTGAATAAGAATGCACCGGGCGAGACAAGGTCAAGACTTGGTACCGAACCGTGGATCGACGATGCAGGGCGCGAACCAAAGCTCGACGCTCTTGATCCTGATTGTGGACTCGCACTGATCGCTCCTCGCTCTGCGTTGCCACCAAAGAACGAAGTGATGACTCTGTGGAATGTACCCCGTGGTCTCAATTGCCGTCTGTAAAGAATTCCGCCTCTGTAATGGTCTCGTCTTGAGATACGAGAAGTACCTCTACGATCAGCGGTTGTAGAAAGGCGCGTCGAGCGAGGGAATACATGGTGCAGTACTTCGGAGCGTTTTTTTGCTGGGGTGTCGTGGTCGTTGTCTAAAGCGGATGTTGATTGCTTGTTCACATGCCTGAGGTTTGTATCGATAGAGTTCGAGGTCCCAGGTATGGTTTGAGACATGTGTGAAGTAGAATTTATTGAACTCAAGGACGGCCTGTACATGCTCGATGATTCGAAGGACGACGGAACCTGAAGAGGTTTGGTGTCGAGTCGAGGAAAGACAGGTTCCGATTTGGTGCCGGCAACTCCCCTTGAGAGATAGATCTGGGAAGACGTTGTCGCTGCACTCCCGAAAGGAGGCTAGTTGAGCGTGCGCAACGGTGGTGCTGTGTTGTAGTGATGAGAATGCGACGAGAATAGAAAGGTCGGACTGAAGGACGACAGCGCTTAAGAATGAAAGAATGCTGAAGCAACGGATTCACCAGCAATGGCTTTGTTGGTGGATCGGCGGAATAGCGATGTTGAATGAGGCGGAGATGTGTTAGAAAGCGAGGGTCAAGACCAAGAATATCCACATTGCATTTGGGGTATCGACTGAACGGAAAGAACGCCAGGGGCTTATGCTGGAAAGTGATACAGATGACATGTACAGAAGGTGCTATGCAAAGTCTCCGAAAATAAATATCGAGAACAGAAGGCGCAGCATCTGATGCCATTCTAGGCATCGCCATTGCTACTGTACGGAGTGGATCCATTGGATCCGTTTGTTGACCTTGCATCCTTGCTCGAGAGCCAAACTTCATTCAGACTACGGAACGCGTTAGTCTTCGAACATCATAACGATTGGTAGACTTACGGCATAACGAGACTTGGAGTCTCGAATTTCAGGCCTCGCTCTCTGGCCTCGTCCAAGGTGAGCCGGCCGGCTTGTCGGCCTTGTCCATCCCGCTCAGCATGGACAGCGTCCTCTTGAACACCCCGTCCTAGACCCGATCGCTCAGGATCATGCAGGCTGCGGAGAGCGATGAACTTCATCAGAGGTCGATAGGTTCGTGCGTAGACGAACAAAAACCATACAGTACAAATGGCCAGTGGCGCTACCATCACGGCGCGTTTGAACGCTTTCTTCAAAGCCAACTGTCCAGCAACCGTAGCCTGGAAGAACACTACGCCAATGATGACCCTGTCGCACATCATTGTCCAACCTCTGCCGGTCGAATGCTGGCGATGCTCCATTGCGTAGAGCAACTGGTACTTGTGGACGAATTGACCGATAATGAAGTACGCCAGGCCAATCAGAAGGACCTGCCAAGAGTCCCTCAAGACACTATAGACAAGACAGATGATGAATATGAGTATAGTCTGGGGCAGGAAGAAGCCATAGCTGAAGACCGGCGGCTGCACAAGCTCTGCGTAGTCTAGTGTAACAGTAAGTGCGAGTCCAGTCATGAGCTCAAGTGTGCAGAAATACCTCGAGGTGTCTTCGCTCCCATCAGATAGATGGGATACAGCGAGAGAGCGCCGAACTCTAACAGCCGGAACGGAAACAGACCGAAGGCTTGCAGAATGATAAAGTTTGTGTAGAAGCCGATTAGAGCCGATAAGGAGTTGGCTAGGGCAAAGGCAATTTCCGTAGCGCTTGTCAGTCTTTCTCCAACCCTGGCCCAGAGATCCCAGAAGTTGGATGCAGTTCCGAGGATCGTAAACCAAATGAAGAAATTGAAGAACGTAAAGAAGAAGTTCTTCGATATGACGGACAGCTCGACGTCGCCCTGAGAAATCATACCTTGCTTGTTCGCCAACCCTAACCATGTCAGTCATGAAACAGTTTCCGTGCCGTCTCACTTACAATCATAGAGAAATGGCACGAGCACGTTCAGCAACGTCACCGACAGAGTTGGCAAGAATGTATTGACTAGCCGTTCCAAGAGGTCGTGCTGCGTGAGGATATAAGCCAGCCGGGGGAAGACTTCCTCGATGGAGCAGGTATTCAATGCACCAGCGACCGGGACGAGGATGAGAGCCCAGAAGATAGTGAGGACTCCGATGAAGAAAGTGATCGCCCAGGACCGGAAAATGCGTTGACTTCGCGAAAGATAAGTGTTGGGCCAAACAACGTCGGATGGCGCAGGGCTGTTGTTGGCAAGAAGCTGAAGAGGTGATGGATCCAACACAGCTTGTATGGCCATCTGAGCACTCGCCACACTGTCCATTGTCACAAAGGCTAACGGCACAGGTTCAAAGTCCTTCTTTCGCAGTGTTTGAATCTCGTCATCCAGTCTGCGAAGCTTCTCTTCATAGTAGTCGATAGCATCAACGGTCCTGTAACACAGCTTGAGGGGACCGTACCATATTTTCGCTTTTGGCCGCGAGCGTGCGAATAGGAGAACATCGTCAGAATCTCTGTTGGTGCCGTTGAGAAGTCGGCTGTCTTCGTGGTCATCCCCGTTGTCCTGAGGAGGACGGGGCTGGATCGCAGGCAGCGTCTCCAGGTTGCGTTCGACCCTCTTGCTTCCCAGGTAGACTGTCCAGGCTTCTTCGAGCTTCCGCAATATAGTTTGTCGCCTAACGATCCTATCATCCAACTCTTTCCAATTTTTACACAGAGTCACACTCTCAACTTTGCCAATCTGAAGATCTTCGATGAACTGCTTTATCTTGTTCTCGGAGCGCAGTTCCAGCGGAATGCCGGACAGTCTGATTGTCCGATCGGTGATGGTCGTTTGACTGCCTAGGTACTCCTGCCTTATGTCGATGATCCTTCTCGTTTCAGACACAATCAGGTACAATATGAGCGCCGTAAAGAGGTACACAAAGACGAGGTACATCCAGAGGTAGTCTGTGTAGTTGTAATAGTCATAATCGGCCCATGAGGACCATAATGTATCCGAGCGGAGCTCGATGCGTTCGGCCTTCTTGTCGCCGTCGCCGGGCCGGTTCGGTTTCTTCTCCGGGTGAGTATCGTGGACCGGTTTGATAACGGCGAGTGCAAAGAATAGCGTGACGAGGAGGAACTTGATCGCGAGCTTGAAGAATGCCAGATACTGCAGTCGGGGTCAGCACAAGGCCATGCCGGGAACCGTGGGACATACCACATAGGCGTCTAAACCAGCCGAGGCCAGGACCTGCTCATCTCTGATCTTCCATAGGGGTACCATCCAGCCAAAGAAGGTATCCGGAAGCTCGGGAAGCGCAGTCGCCAGGTTATTCTGTTTCTTGCGTGCAGCGTATAAGCCTTTCCATCGTGGTCGCAGGAACTGCGTTCAACGGTTAGCGCATCATCACCAGGCCACGAGGATAAAATTCGTACACAGAACAGCAGAAATGCGCCTACGCCCAGGGTCAAGGAGATGTAGATCTGTAGTCGCACTTCGCGCGCGTCATGGTCCGTTACCACTTCGCTCCCGCTCCTACATATGGTCTTGTTGTTTTTGTGGTCGTCCATCAGCGAGTAGTGTGTCTGAGAGCCATGCCAAAAGATGTGTGAGTAAAAGACAATGGAGGGACGCGGTGACTGCAAAGGCGCGTGCGACAAAGCCGGAGAGTCGCTGCGGCGGTGAGCTCATCATGAATGGGGCACGTAACCGGCTAGTCTGAGCTTTGACGTAGGGCTGACCACGCGTAGCCCGCTCATACGCTGCAGCCTCGCCCTATCATTTCTCGGTTCACAGCGACTGGTGTTTCACACTCAGACCGTCTGAAAGACACACAGACCGTCTGAAAGAAACGGCGGCCTCTATGCATGTTGACCCTACAGCCTGATCGACGCTGCAAGACACTCGACTGGGCTGCGACGCCCCGTCTTCTCACGAGCCCAGGACGGAGGCATTCATGTACAATTTCGCGAAACAGGCTACCTGAAGAGTGCATTCCCTTCTTGCATTCTGTGTTACATGAGCCACGCATCGCCCACAGTCATGGCAAGTATACCGGGGAGGTAGAAAGCGTCAAAGACAGCGATACGGCAACGCGGCACAAGAGTTCCCGGCGGAAGCGAATCAGGATCAAGCAAGGCAATGTTATGTATGTTAGCTCAAGCTACCAAACGCTGCAGAACGAAAAGCTTCTTTCGGACTCCGACAGCCGGATCGACAACCGTTCCAGTTGCGATTCTCATTTCGGTGTGAACGCATGATCTGTGTCATTCTGACTGAACCCCCACCTCATCAGTTGCGCTAGTGTGTGGAATGACAAGCATTGGATTTGTGCTTGGCTAAAGCTTATTCAATGGCTCGCGTGTGATGACAGTCGAGGTCTCGAACACTTGACATGTTTGGTTGACAGGCGCTGCCCAGGACGCGTAACTCTGGTTTCGAGAATCGGTCCCTTCTGCCGGCTTGACATGGGTCACAGGTGATAGTGCGACTCTGAGAGTCAAGGGCCAGTATAGACCGACGGTGCAACTACGTGGCAGAGGCCAGTATGCAACTGTTCGAAGCAGGTCCAAACCTGCGACTCCGCGGGCCGAAGGGAGCCAAAACGACCTCGTTTCGGGCACCTCTTCGACGAAGCAGCGCTAAGGCTATGCGGGCTGCGTTGTCACTGGCGGCCTTCAGCTGCTCGCTGCACTGATGCAGAGCATTAGCAGCCCATATCCCAGACGCCATTCCCGTTCCGCAAGGCATGAATTGGGGCACGGTGCGTCTCTCGGGCAGCTCTCAGAAGATCAATATCGCTCACCTTGCCCTGGCCATTCTTCTGCTCACATCGCTCTTCACAGTCAACGACACGCGCTCTCTCTCTCTCTCTCTTTCTCTCTCTCGTCTCACACCCAGACTCGTATCCTGGCCCATATCGACGACTACCATAGCTTTCGTATTTGACATCTCTGGATCTGCACCCCCCAGAACCTGTGTTCCCGCAGCGTGCGTCGCCCTTGGCAGCCAAGATTGATGCGGCTCTTGGGGCAGCCTTGATCCTCTCTACCAAATTCAAGTGGTACGTAAATAGCCACCCGCATTGCGAACTTCGACCGCTGCCCGTGTTGTCGGTGCGCGATGCTGGGCATGGTGTTGTCGCGCACCAGCGATCGGCTTTCGCACTTGCACCCACTCTCGCGCTAGAGCACAGCCCCGTTCGCTCCCCACACCCGCCAGGACGACTCTAGCTGCCACTACCACGCATTAGCTACCCGCAATGCTGACTGCAAGCCAGCGCAATCCAGCTCCTGACCACCATCGCCGTGTCGCTCGCCATAGCCCCCCGTTGACCTGAGACAGTTGCGTGTCGCCGCGGCTCCCACCCTTCCGCAGCAAGCCCAACCACGAAGCGGCCACCAGTTTTCTCTATCGCGCCCAGATCGCGCACTCACATCGCCCTGCTTCTACGGACACGTCCACGGACACGGTCGCGACCTCCTGCAGCGCATCCTCCCCTCCATCCGTCCCGTCTTGCGGCTCCGCAGCCCTCAGCCTCCGTCTGTGCGCTCTCGAGCCTCCCACCCGCGACACCGTCAAGCTTCCACAAGCTCGTCCTGCCCATCCGACGCCAATTGCGCAGGATCACTGCGAACCCTCCGGCGCATACACAGCTTGGCGCCTGCTGGGTTGCGTGCGGCTTGTGCCCTCTCACATCGGTTGCGGGTAGCCGCAGTATGTGCGCGTTGCAAGTAGCATGACTTCCAGCTCCAAGCGCGACTCCGTCTCCTCAAATTCCCCAGCGCCCAGCAGATCGTTCCTGTCGCGACTGAAATCGCCCCTCACTTCTAAATCGCGCAACTTCACCGATTTCTACATTCAGTCGGACGACCCACATCGCCAGTACGTTCCAGGAGACATCATCAGTGGGACCGTCATCATCAAGGTTGTCAAGCCTCTGAGAATCACGCATTTGGTCGTCTCACTGCACGGCTATGCTCAGGTGTTCAAGAACCCAAATGCGCCAGGCGATGCGTACAAGAACTACTCAACAACAGTCGGGTCGGGGAGAGGGAAGAAACAGGGAAGCTACTTTGGCAATGGCTTCGTATCACTTTTTGAGGATGAGGTAGTCCTATGTGGCGAGGGCAAACTGGCAGAAGGCGTTTATCATTTCAACTTTGATCTGGAGTTCCCTTCGAAAGGCTTGCCAAGCAGTATTGACGTAAGCGTAATGCACTGATCTGCTCACTAAGGATCCTGTCGCTGATCACTGTTTAGTTCGAACGGGGTACAGTATGCTACATGTTGACCTCGACGTTAACACGGCCGACAACAATGTCGCCCACCACGACCTGCGATGTCAAGGTCACTCTCCGCGATGTGATCGACGTTGCACCAATCGCAGAACCCAAACCTCGCGTCATATCCTTGGAACCTATCTCGAGGCGAAACCGGACCAAGACGCCAAAGCCACGACCAGAGACTGCAGTGACAGAAAGTGTTCCACCCACACCCGGCGGTAGCACGGATACACCACGATTAGGTCCACCCAAATCGGAAACCGGAAACGGCACGCCTGAGGAGACCACCATTCCACGCAGCCCGTCACCAAGTGAGACAAGCTTCGCAAGCCAGATGAGTAGTAGTGGTGCTTCAGGCACAGAGTATGGCATTCGGTCAGTCAACACCGTAACCGACGCTGGTGGTTTCATAGCTGCAAATGGCAGTCGGCCGACAGTCAAAGGGAAGACCATCACTGCTACAATCGAAGTTCTAAAAGGCGGGTTTCTCAGCGGTGATCAAATCCCGCTCAGGGTCACCGTCAACCACAACAAGCACGTGAGGAGTTTGAAAGGCATCATTGTCACACTCTACCGCCAGGCAAGGGTGGACATGCACCCAGCCCTACCCGTTGCGCCCAATAGCAAAGGCGACAAAACGAAATCGGAAGAGTACTATCCCAAATCCAGGACAGGACTTGGTGGTTTGTCTTTGTCGTCTGCAGGTTCGAGTCACACGTTTCGCAAAGACTTGGGCCAGTCGTTTGCACCCCTGTTCGTGGATCCTCGAACACTTATGGCGGATATCAAGTGCTCTGTCAGAGTACCAGACGATGTCTTCCCCACAATCTCTAACGTCCCCGGTGCTATGATCTCATTCAAGTACTACGTCGAAGTTGTTGTAGACATCCAAGGGAAACTCACTGGGCTGGATCGAATGGTTTCCAATGCTGGCGTGATCACCGTTCCAACGTCCACGAACAGCACACCCGGCGGCATGGGACGCGATAAAGCCGCAAGCAATACATTCTCGACCTGGGGCGGGACGTTTGTCGACACAGATGGCATTAGAAGAGAAAAAGGTGTCATCTCGTCGCTGTTTGAAGTCGTCGTAGGGACAAAAGACAGTGAGCGTAGCGGCAAGCGGAAGCAGACGCAGATTCTGCCCACCAATGGTCAAAACGGCGTCCATGAGATCCCGTATGGATCCTACGATGAAGCGAATGCGTACGGTGAACACGACCATTACGACTATGGGTACGATGAAAACAGCCAGTATTACGGCGACTACGGCTACGATCCAGCGTACTATGAAGTTCCCGGATACAGTGATAACGGTGCAGATGGAGGTCAGTCATACCACGCGCCGCCAGTGCCAGCAGCAGAAGAAGGCCTTTCAGAAAAGGAACAATTACGGAGAGCAGAAGCGTTGCTGCTTCCATCAGCGCCCCCTGGCGATGCCGACGGACCCTCAACACCCGCTGGCGCAGTCCAACACGGTATACCAGCCTCCGCACCCGTCCTCCCAGAAGACGACGACCCGAACCCTTCTTATCCACCCGAAGCATCTTCGTCCTCATCAGCGCCATCACACCCTCCGCCACCCTTCCGTGCAGCAACCGAATCCTCACTTCTCTACCGCGCCCCTCTTCCTCCTTCGACACGTCGCACGACAACCGAAAATCTCACCCAATCGCCCGCCACAGGCTCCTCGCTCACCGTCAACACCATCACCCAGACGCCCTCCGCACCGCCAGCCACAAGCGGCACCAGCAACACGAACGACGCAGAGAACCACACCAAACCACTGCCACCCCTGCCACCGCAATCACCAGGCGCAGCACCAGATTATTTCCCCTCATCCTCGCACGTACAACCCACCGACGACAAGCAGGAGATGCAGCGGCGGAGACTGGAGATGGAAAGCAGCGCGCCGCCGCCTGCAGAGGACGGCGAGAACTCACAAGGGCCATCGGCACCGCCTGTCAACGGGGGTCTTGCACCGCGGCTCCTCGCCGGTGGCCAGCAGGGTTTCCGATATCAGGCACCTCGACACCTTGCGCCTTCGGCGCCGGTGCTGGATGAAGATGACGAGGAGTTAGCGGCCGCTATTGCGCCGGTTAGAAGTCGCGCTGAGCGACTGGTCAGTGAGGCGTTGCCCGAGTACCAGCGTTGAAGAATGAGAGTGAGCAGTGAGTGGGTCGATTTCAGCATGGGCGTTCTGGCGAAGCAGTGTGCCTTAAAAGGCACTGCGCTGGTTAGGTTTTGATCGCGAGAGCTATAGATTTATGATACCTTGTTCGTGTAGAAGTTCCGAATCATACCGGTTTTAATGCGAATCCGATAGTCCGTTGTGTCTGGTGCATGTTTTCTGTCAATCTATGTGCGTGTCTCACTGTGTGATGAAAGGAGATAGGAAGGCCTGAGCGGATTCTGCCGAGCCACCACCGCTTTCAAGCAGCTGCCCTTGATGCTTGACTGTTCTGCGAAAGCTTCACTTGAAACGCATACATTTACATCGTCTCCTCAGCAGATACGCGCTGGTTCCATAGCATCGGCGCCATGTGTCTGTTTGTTCTCTGTCTGCACGCTCCAACGACGCCTCAGTCCCTCGGACGATGTTCCAGCCTACGATCACACCTCTACAGCTCCTCTTGGTTGCCGGACAATCGGGAGCCAAGCCTCCGCATACGAAGCCTTGTCAGTCCAGACTGGGCGAGGCGCGAGTCTACTTGCTCAATTCCTTGATTCGGGACTCCACTGCGTGCGATAGTTCCCGGGAATGGGCATCGTACATCGTCTGCAAGTGAGCTAGCTTAGTGGTCATTTGTGATTCGAGAGAGGCTTTCAGGGCGATGAGGTCAGCGAGTCGCTTTAGCTGAGCGCTGTGCGCGGTGTCACTGATGTGGTGTCAGTCGACCAGGTTTTGGAGTGGACGACCCAGGAGTAGTCGAGGCAGATTAGTATTAGTGAAACGATGTGGGTGCGTGAGCCGCTGCTTGGGCTAATTGAGGGCAGAGACTGAGTAGTGAAGCATTAAAATGGGTGATGAGAGGGTGCACAGGTACCAGCGACTCACGCCTGTTCTTCGTGCTCTTCGAAGAGCGCTGCGATGTCGTTCTGCACTTCGATCCTGGCGCGGCTGTACTTCTCCTTCACCTGCTTCTTGTTCACGACATGGCGCTTCTTCTGCTGTGAAAGTGTTAAAGAGCCCTCGAGGAGCCCAGTGCAGGCTGACATACGTTACTCAGACCTCCGATGATCATGTTCTGAACGGCCGTGCCTTGGGAGGATTCGATGTCATCATCTTCAGCTTCATCTTCAACATCCTCGGGGTCATCTGCGTGTGTATCTTCGTCAATATCCTCGGCCACTTGACTACGAGCGTTTCGGCCTTGTCGTGAAATAGTCTGAGTAGCTGTGGACCCTGGCTGCTTAGCAGTGCGTGGAGGAGCCATGGCGCTGCTGAGTGAGTGAGCGCGATTTGTCAGTGCGAAGATGAAAGGAGCGTCATGAACGGAGACTCGCTTATCGAGGTTATGCGTTTTGGAAATCTGCGCCGCAAGTTTGCCTTTTTATGTTGTCAATTGACAAGAGAGCAGGAGCAGCAAGGGTCGCTCTGGCCCTAGACCCCACATGTGGGTCCTCGAGATCTTAGCGCGCTTTCTCCTCCGCCAAAATTTTGGGAGTAGGAAAGAGCGCTTCTGCAGCACCTCCAGAGCGAAATAACCAGCCGTCACAATGGGTCTCGCGCAGCAAAAGAAGTACGACATCCCGAAGCTCACCCCGTGCTGCGATAGCAATTACACATTTACTGACCAGCTCTAGCCGCTCCAAGATCTCCAATGATCCCCAGAACACCCACTGGGCGAAAAACACCGAGCGGTTTGGCCACAAGATCCTCGAAAAACAAGGATGGAAGGCTGGCGACACCCTCGGCGCGAAAGACGCCGCCCACGAAGCGCACTATACGCAAGCGTCGCAATCGCACATTCGGGTGTTCCTAAAGGATGACAACCTGGGCCTGGGCGCAAAGCGTGGAAGCGAACGTGCGGAGAACTTCGGTCTCGCTGGCCTGGAGAGCATTCTTGGACGTCTGAATGGTAGGAAAGAAGAAGTCAAGAAAGAAGAGGCCAGGCGCGAGGAGATCGAGAAGAGGGCGTACGTGTACAGGAAATTCGGCTCAATGAACTTCATCAGTGGCGGCTTTTTGGTTGGCGACAAGCTGGTGCCGAGGGCAGAAATCAAGCTGGAGTCTACAGAGCCCAAGATCAAGGAGGAGCCCGACAGCGACAACGAGTCAAGCAAGAAGCGCAAGCGGGATGTGGCTGATGCGTCTGAGGAGGGTTCGAGTGAGCAGAAGCTGAAACGCAAGAAGAAGAGCATGGACTTGCGCGAAGAGGCTGACAAGCAGGACAAGAAGGCCAAAAAGGACAAGAAAGATAAGAAAGATAAGAAGGACAAGAAGGAGAAGAAAGACAAGTCAAGCAAGAGTGTCAAGAAGGAGAAGGCTTCATCCGACCCAGAACCGATGTCAGACGACGCGCCAACGCCTGCGTCCGACCCCGAACCCCTCACAGACAAGGCGAGGCGAAAGGCAGAGAAGAAGGCCCGCAAAGAGGAGAAGAAGCTCAAGAAGGCCCTCAAGAAAGCTGCAAAGGAAGCCAAGAAGTCGAAGGACGACTCGAGCTCGGAGAGCGACGATGATGACACAACACCAAGCTCTTCGGTACCAGCGACCGGCACATCTACACCCAGCTTTGTACCGCGAGGTGTGCAGACAGCCAGACACAGGCACATTATGATGAAGAAGCGCGCAAGCATGGATCCGCAGGCATTGAAGGAGGTACGTGAAGATGTTCGCTGTGGCACTTGAGTTTTTAACTGACACATCTACGCAGATTTTCATGATCAAGACTCCAGTAGCATAGTCGACTGGCTTTTGTCATTTTCATGAGCATAGCGAGGCGTTTTGGATTTGTTGTTAGTGAGCATCAGGAGCCGTTCATCGTCGCAGAGTAGTGAACTCGTTAGCAAGAGATACGTTCATGCATGTTATCAAGGTCTTCTGGTTTCCGCACGTTCGAACATCTACCGGAAAACATAATCTCCTGAAAGCAGATTGTCTTGCAGGATCATGCCATGATGGACAACATGATTGCGTTGCGCACGAGGCTGTGCCATCCGGTGTGCTCCGCGACGCAGGCAATGCCGAGTGCATGTACACGGAACCGACGTCAAATGCAGGGAGCGAGATGTTAAGTTCGATGTTCTTGGTGATTTGGCTCGGTTCGGACTGCCGGCTGATCAGGGTTCAGCTGGAAGACGCACAGCCGGAGGCCTCGAGTCGATGGCGTCCCTACTATTGTTGTCGACTCGACGTGTCCAAGGGCCGACCTTGCGTCTGTTCTTTGTGCCAGCGCTGCACCACGCGAGCTGCAGCGATCAGCTGCCAGTGACGACGCCATGTGGCAGTGAAACAGCGTTGCAGCCATTGGCGAACGTGGATTCGACAGGGGTGTGGGGGGGAGCGCCCCCGGTCGGCAGCACCGTTCCTGCATAGCGGCTTGGGCACCTGTTGATCCAAGGCAATGCTTAGCGCGCCCATTAGGACCGCCCATGTAATGAGAGATCCAAGTTACGCAGCGCTCAACGCCTCCTGAAGAAAGAAAGTCGACGCACCTTGCCCCACACAGATACACTCGTTCCAACCTGCGGGCATGGCAGTTAACGGCAGCATTCGCAGACCCGGCTTCGCCTCGCCTCGTGAGTCCTGCAGGCACCGCAATCTTGAAGTCATGGCTGATCCCTGACCCGCAGTCACAGTCCAGCAGCGCTCGACGTCGCAATCCACGCAAACGCCCGAGCACTCGCCCGTCGATACTGCGCGCTCGCAATTGGCCTCGAAGATGCCTTCCGCCGTCCCCTCCACAACAGACATGAAGCCCGCCCTGAAGCGGAAGCAGTCGTCGCCGATGATGCCTCCCTTCATGGTGTCTGCGCCGGGCAAGGTCATCGTGTACGGCGAGCACGCTGTCGTGCACGGCAAGGTACGACCCACGCGCGACTGACGACCGAACGCCAGTCTAACAGTGTGTAGGCTGCGATTGCTGCTGCCATCTCGCTCCGCTCATACCTCCACGTCTCGTTCCTGTCCAAGTCGAACCGAACCGTCAAATTGCGCTTCCCCGACATCCAAATGGAGCACACATGGAACATCGACGAGCTGCCATGGGAGGCGTTTTCGAAGCCGGGCAAGAAGAAGTATTACTACGACCTTGTCACAGCCCTTGACCCGGACCTGGTGGCCGCCATCCAGCCCTTCGTTGACGAAGTTTCGCCCAAGGCCCCCGAATCGCTACGCAAGATACAACACGCATCCGCCTTCTCTTTCCTGTACCTGTTCCTTTCGCTCGCTTCGAGGAAGACTCCACCCTGTGTGTACACCCTGCGCTCAACGATACCGATAGGAGCTGGTCTGGGCAGCAGCGCCAGTATTTCTGTCTGTTTGAGCGCCGCGTTGCTCATGCAAATCCGCGCTCTGAGCGGTCCCCATCAAGACCAGCCACCGCAGGAATGTGAACTGAACATTGAGCGCATCAACCGCTGGGCATTTGTTGGCGAGATGTGCATCCACGGCAACCCGTCTGGTATAGACAACACAGTATCGTCAGGTGGCAAGGCAGTCTTGTACCAGAGGATGGGCGAGGGCAAGCCACCTCGCGTCGAACCTCTTCACAATTTCCCAGAACTCCCCCTGCTTCTCGTCAACACACGGCAATCGAGAAGCACAGCAACCGAAGTCGCAAAAGTCGGCACGCTCCGCACATTGCACCCAGCACTCGCAGAGAACATCCTCGAATCGATTGGTATGGTCACCGAATCCGCATACCAGCTCCTCAACTCCCCAGACTTCGACCCCACATCCCACGCCTCGCTAAAACATCTCGGCGAGCTTGTGACTATAAATCACGGCTTGCTCGTCTCGCTCGGCGTTTCACATCCCAAACTCGAGCGCGTCCGAGAACTCATCGACCACACCGGCATTGGCTGGACTAAGCTTACCGGCGCGGGCGGCGGAGGCTGCGCCATCTCCATCATCAAGCCCAAACCCCCCGCGCTCACGAACGGCAACAGTAACGGCCACGATCTATCCTCCGACGAATCGTCAGACAACTCCTCCGAAGCGGACTGCAGCGCGTCGATAATATCAAACGGCACGAAGCTCAAGCACAAGATCTTGGATTCTCTGGAAGTCAAGCTGGAGAATGAGGGCTTCGAGAAGTTTGAAACCACACTGGCGGGTGACGGTGTGGGCATTCTCTGGCCCGCCGTTCTTCACAACGGCAATGAAGAAGAGGGCGGAGAGGAGATCGATCAAGAGAAGTTCCTCATGGCCGAGGGCACCGTAGGGATAGAGAGGCTAGTCGGCGTTGCGGGGCCACGGAGAAGACTTGCGAAAGAGGTTCGTGAGGGATGGAAGTTTTGGCGACCCTGGATCACGCACGAGGATGATGCATGAGTGGGAGAAGGGAGCACTGGAACACTCACCTGCGGATCCTCACTCGAGCACCTATCGACGACCTAATATTCGATTCAAGACCGCCTTTTGGTATGTATGTTGTATAATCAGCAAGGACTAGCACGGGAGATGCAAGATTTTGGACGCAAGTCAGACGCAAGTCACTTTTTCCCCAGCAACTTCACGTTGCTGGTTTCATTTCGCAGCTTCTGAGTACCGCACGCCTGTCGCATATACTTTGTCAATACCTAATCTTATGTCTCACGACCAAATCCTGCAACCGCTCAATCCTCGTACTCACAATCCAGCTCCAAGCAAGGAAAGGGAGTGCTATCATCCCTGCGAGTCCTGTATATTATACCCAACCGTTCTCCCAAATCCCTCCAACCCGATCTTGGCCTCGACATGCCTCAATCTCCCGCCCACAAAAGGCGTCCTGAGCTCCACTTCACCAAAGTAATTGGGCTCCGCGCTCGTCCTCACAAGGCCAACCCTCTCAAACAGCTTCAAACTCCGCGCGTTGTCTTTATCGATCTTGACCCGCAGGTATCTCCACTCCACGCCTCTTGCGCCTGCGAACTCGGACGAAATAGCCGGGAGATGGGATTGTATGTAGCTCATGAACGCACGCAGCGTCTCGAGCGCGAGTCCTTTGCCCTGGTGGTCTCTGCGCGCGATCATGATTTCTAGCTCACCGATTACGCGCCGCGGACGGTGCTCGTCTGGACTTTGTTCCTCGTCCTCTTCGTCGTCGTACAGGAACAGGTTGACGTCGCCGACCATGTGCTGCGGCGCGTCTTCTTTGCCGGCTGTGATCGCCTGGGTTGCGCTGGATGGATCGCTGTTGCTGGTGCTTGGGCGCTGCTCTCCGGGATGAGTGCACACGATGAAGGTCAATTTGTCGTTGTCGGTGCGCCAGGAACGTTGCATGGAGTACTCCTCATCCAGAGTCAGCGGCTCGGATGCGGTGGCTTTTTGGATCTCCTCGTCCTTCATCCACTCGTGATATGTTGGAACGTGATGTGCGCTGTATGGCACGAGGAGCACTCGCGGGGCGATGATGCCTGAGACTGTGTGAGAGTGGGACTTTTTTTTTTTAGGAAACATATGATTGAGAGCAGACGCACTTGTGAATTCATTGATCTTCATGTTTGTGACGACCGTCAAGAAATCGATGCTTGAGATGTAGCTGCAGAGAAACAATCGGCGAAAGAACCGCTAATGTGTTCTAAGAACAGATGGAGATCTTCAATCTTGAATTCTGGAACTATCCACCTAGGTAAGGGAAGAATTCTGTGTGACGGCACGGTGTCGACTTGGACTTCAAGAATTGATGGTGCTTTCCCATTTGATTCCGAAATCTCGGAAGGAGGGTGTTGATGACTAGCTTCTTACGGCAAGTGCTGTCTGGACCTTTACCTTCATGGCCACATCCATCCTTCATTCATCTCTTACGTCTTCATAGTGCATGTGTCCAGGAAAAACAGCGCTCTCTGCAGAGGTCATGTTGACCGCAAGAGCCATTGATATATAGCCAAAATCCTCAACGGACGAACATGCGGACAAGAGCAAGGAACCAACTTGGCAGCACGTGAATCCTTCCGTTTAGCCACCATCAATCTCAACACCACCACAAGATGGCTACAGAACGAGTCCGCGTCCTAGTGACTGGCGGCTGCGGCTTCCTAGGTACCGAGATCGTCTCTGCGCTCCTGGCGACGCAGCGCTACGAAATCACGGCCATCGACATCAACCCGCCAGCCCTAGGTACGACCACATTCACCCAGGACGTGCGGTACGTCCGCGCCAATGTGCTCGATCGCGATGCTCTGCAGAACGTCTTCGATGAGGTGAAACCCGCCCTGGTGGTGCATACTGTGGGTGTGTACCGCTTGGGGACCGCGCGGTATTCGACGAGGAACAAAGAGGGCGAGTTCACTGTCAACGTGGAGGGCACGAGGAATGTGCTCGAGGCGAGCAAAGAGTGTGGCGCCAAGGGAATGGTGTATACGAGCAGTGTGACCGTGGTGCTGGATGAGCTGGGCAAGGACTTTAGAAACGTGGACGAGGAATGGCCGACGGGCAGAGCGAAGACGAGTTACGGACAGAGCAAGGTAGGTAAAATCAATCTCTCCTGGGCTTCACCAACTCTGGTCGCGAAAGTTTTGTGCGGATTCCGCCTGTGTATCGCCCGATTCTGCAACAGACTCAGCACAAGTCGAGCAGACCCAGCATCCGCAGACACAGAAAGTCCCCAAGGTCCCCCCCCCCTCCAGCAGCTCCCTTGCCGGCAATATATACCTCCACTCCCTCTCTCCATTCTCTATCACGTCTGCACCACACCTGCACCCACCCCAACCATTAACCTCCCTCCAGACTCTAGCCGAAAACCTCGTCCTCTCAGCCTCCACCCGCGACCGCTCCTTCGCAACCTGCTCGCTGCGCAGCGCGCCCATCTTCGGCCCCAACGACCCGACCGTGATCCCCACGATGCACGCCTGCATCCCGTCGCAAACGCCCTTCATCCTGGGCCGCTCGAGCTCGAACCTGCAAGGCGCGTCACCACCTCAGCCCCCCTCCCCAGGACTCCGCACTCCGCGCTCAAGCTAACTAATCCGCCTCCAGACTACGTCTACGTCTCCAACGTCGCCGACGCGCACGTCCTGGCCGTGGCCAATCTGCTCAACTCGCAGACCGCAGCTGGCCACGCCTTCTTCATCACCAATGGCGAGCCCGTGCCGCTGCGCAACTTGTGTCTCGCCATCTGGGTGCAGTTCGGCCATGTCCCGCGGTACCAAGTCACTGTTCCTGAAGGCGTGGCGTGGTGGATGGGCCTAGGTGCGGAGGCTTTTGAGTGGGCCACGGGCGTGGAATCTGGGCTGAGTAGGGGCATTGTGGATGACGCGTGTAGAGACCGCTATGTGAGCTGCCACAAGGCGATGAGGATCTTGCGGTACAGGCCGAGGGTGGGGTTGGATGAGGGCATCAAGCGGAGTTGTGAGTGGTACAAGAGTGTTCTTGCGAGGAGAGGAGTGGGGAAGGAGAATGGAGGGTGGTCGTAGCGGACAGTAGAGAGGCGCCTCACACATGGTATTATAATTACAGCGAATTCTATCCTCTCACCATCCGCTCCTCCACCGACCAATGAATATGCATGCAAAACTTTGTGTCCCCTCTCAATGCCATGTGATATCGCAAAGGGGTAGTCGCGTCGATAATTTTCCGTACAAACCAGATCTCGCAAATAGACAAACGCCGCGTAAATGCAGAACAAATTCGCTCCATATCGCTCCCATCAAATCCTCAATCATCTTCCGTCTTCAATCTTTCAACCATTAGAAATAAACGAGCCCTGTTCACCGCCCCGCTCGCTAGATGTTCAGGCCGCGAGTCATGTCTTCCAGACCATTGCTCGCGTTCTCCTTGCCCTTGCCGATGAACTTGCTCTTGCGAGCCGCCATGGAGCCCCAGTCCTCTTCGTCGTCCTTCTCTTCGACAGTGATCTGCGGGCTCTTCTTGAGGATGCCCTTGATGACGCCGGGCTTGATTGCCCCACCAGACGTGGCCTGCAGGGTCATACTTGTGCCATTTGAGACTGCGTCCGAGTGGTTAGTGACTGGCCTATAGCGAGCTGAGAGACCAATGTTCGAACGCTCTGACGGGGCAATGCTGGGAGTGTAACCGGGGCCAGGACCCATGCCCATACCACCGCCGAATGTGGAGAAAGGGCGCTGCGAAGAGGACATAATGGACATGGGCCTGTTCTGAGGAGGTTGCATACCATTCTGCATGCCTGGCACACTCAGGAACGAGTTATTGCCCATCATGTTTTGACCCTGGCCCATCATGCTGTTGCTGAACATGTTGTTTGGCATTGCCATCGACATCCGTGGATCCGGTTGTTGTTGTGGCTGCTGCTGCATTTGCTGCATCTGCATCTGCTGCATGGCGATCATTTGCTGCATCTGCTGGAACTGCATCTGCATCTGCATCAGATCCTGCTGCTGCTGCGGCATGTAGCCCATCTGACCCATGCCCATGCCCATCATTGGGGAGTTCATGCCGCCGCCCATCATCATGGGGTTCATGCCATTCATGCCATTCATCATTGGCATCTGCGACATGCGCATTGGGTTCTGCGCCTGGCCTTGTGCGTTCATCTGCTGTCCGAGCATGCCGGTGAATGGGCCCTCCGCCGGCTTCTTCTGGGATGCACCACCCAGGTACTTCTTCCTCGTCATGTCACGCATCTGGATCTGATCCACAAGAGAGGGTGCTGCCATGCCGGCATCCTGGTACATGAGTGGCGGCGGCGGACCCATTGGACTTTGCCCGTAGCCTCCACCCATTGCATCGCCAGCGACAGATTGTGGGCCACGAGGGAAGTTGTTGAAGCCCAACGACTCGCGGTTTGCGTGGTGTACCAAGCCACCGCCAATGAAGGAGTCGTGAGGGTCCATCGGCAATCTCCTGGCGAATGCGGGAAGCGTCGACGCGCGGTTGCCACCCACAGCGCCAGCTGAGGCCGGACGGTCAGGGAAGTATGACGGTATAGCATTCGCGGGCTGGCTGGGTACCCGGTTGCGTGCTGCATTGGGGAAGCCGTGTTGTTGGAGGATACCGAGAGGAACATCCTCATCCTCCCACTCGTCCGCCTTCATCGAAGTCTCGGACGGGAAGCCATTGCCCATATTGAAAGCGTTGTCGATAATGCTCTCTGGCCGGTTGGGATCTGCTGGTGCAGTTGTCGAGCGACGCATTGCTTCTCTTGCGAAGGACATCTGCTGGTTCTTCCGCCTGAGTATTTCCTCCTCTTCCCGCTTCTTGATGGCATCTTCTTCGTCCTCGTAGTCCTCCTCCGAGTCGCTCTCCTCAGGCGGCGGGGCAGCAGCGTGCTTCTTCTGGTACTCGCGGAACTCTGCCTGTGACATGACACGTGAACCTCCTGCTGCGGCCGTTCGAGGGGAGTTCTTGATGGCGGGAGGAGCTGGCCTGGGCGCAGGCGATGGCTTTGCTTGATGCTTGGATGGCGGCGGTGCGAACATGTTGTCCTCATCATTGTCATCGTATGCAATTGCCGACGGCGGCAGCGGTGCCCTCGGTGTAGCATTGGTGGAGGCGGATCGCGATGATAGGGGGGTCTCGAAGGAGTTGGCGGACGACGTCGAGATGGAAGTCGGATGGTGCTCAGGAGAGCTGTCCCCTCCGCGCTGCATGAAGGGCTCGCGGGCGGCGTGGCCATTGCGGTCCTGGAAGGCGGTAGACGATTGGATGTCGGGGCTGTCGGGGGCCATGGAGACGGGTGCGTACTGCTGGTACTTGTGTGGCGGCGGTGCGGGCGGCGAGTCGTTGTCTGAACGCGGCGAGTCCATGAGGTTGTCGGCTGAACCACGGCTGTCCCAACTTCTTAAGGGTGCCTCAACATGCTTCTGAGGCAGGACCTTGATAGGCTCCGGCTGGAATGTGCGCTTTTCCGCAAGGAGCGAGCGGCCCGTCGGCTCAGGTTGTCTCTGCATCTCAGTGGAGGGCTTGCGGTTTAGTCCGCTGAAGATGTCGTCAAAGGAAGACTCTTCTCCAAAGGACAGGTCCTGGTCCAGCTTGGGCGGCATGGCCGTGCTGGCGTAGCTGGAGGTTGTCATAGCGCGATCACGCTTGCCGAAGCCGAACGGCATCGTGTTGTTATTATTAGACGGAGCTCCTGAGCTAGACTTGGGCAGGGCTGGCAGCGACTTCTTGGAGCTGGAATACGAGCCAGGGGAGCTGCTGTGCTGGGCGATCTGCGGGCGCGGAACGTTGGCAAAAAGATTGTCGTCGGAGCCTGTGTCGGTGGATGACGGCAGGGTGGAGGTCGACCCATGCTGGCCGTTAATGTAAGGACGAGACGTCGAAAATTGCGTCCCACTGCTCGACTTGCTGTCACTAATGCAGGAGTCAGTTACGCCGGCGCTACCGCATGGGCCAGGCTGCCTTACCGCTTTGAGGACCCTGGAGATTCATCTTCAAATGACTGATTGCGAGCCTTGCTGGCGCCACTGCCAAAGCCCGAGAATCGAGGGAAGGCGCTCTTCTTCTCCTTCTCCATCGTCTTCCTGCGCTCTGCTGTGGCCGTGACCTCCTGCCGGCTCATGAGGCGGAAGCCGCCCGACTCGCCGGCGGGCGGCGCGGGCGCAGCTGCAGCTGCAGCTGCACCATCAGGGCTCGCGGGTGCCCCGTTGCCCGCCAAGTCGTCCAGCACGTTGCTCTGCGACTTCCTGCGGCCGGTGAAGAGGCCCAGCCCCGGCTTGCCCATGGCGCTGCGCGGTTGTCGGTGTCCCTGGTGCGCGGGAGGCGCTCTCGATGTTGCCCGGTGTGGCCTGCGTGCAGCGGTGCGGCTATCTCATGCAGAGGGAGCAAGGCGAGGAGCGCGGCGGACAGCGATAACGACCGTCTGTGTGTGTATAGAAGCTGCTCGATAGAAATGAGTGTGGTAGGCAGCAGGACGTGGGGAAGCGAGCGTGGATGCGCGAGCGTGGACGTGAAGGCGTGCTGGGAGCCGTGTCAGCGACCGTGTGGAGTCAATGGTGTGCGGTGGCAGCAGCGAGCGTCAGGGTGCAGCTGAAGGAAAGTGCAGAGAGCGAGGGCAACGTCAGGCAATGTCGATCAGACGGTTGCGCATGCGGTCGATGCGCTAGCACGCCGGCGACAGCTCCCAACAACCGCTGCGCGCTGGCTGGGAGGCGACTGCGCGCACTGCCAGAGGCTTCAGAGGACCCCGAGGTCCCTCGCGCCCTCGCAGTGCCTGCGCTGACGTCGCAGCGTCTCACGCTGCCTCGCACGCCCGAACGTGCCGGATCGCCTCAAAGTGTTCCCGCTCGGCTGCGAGCCGGGGGTAGGGGTACGACAGAGCCGCGAATGGTACTCACCAGACACAGGCGCGGGTAGCAGCGTCTTCGTTGTGACAAAGCCTGGCGACAAAGAGCGACAACCTCGAGAGGCGAGCAGTGACGGTGCGCGAGAGGGTGCACGGAGAGGGATGAGGGCGGCGGGCTCGCACGGGCGCACAGCAGAGGTGATGCTCTTGCGGGATAGTAGGGGTTGACCACTCTGCCCACTTGCAAAAGTCGCCAAATGATCTACCGATTGCAATAAAATCGAGCCGCAGAGGGGCTAGCGCGTCCGGGTGGCTAGGAGTTGTTGGTCTTGGACGTTGCTATGCTCCGCTATACCGCCGCGGGCCCATAAACACTGCCACTCGTATCCAGATGGACGCAAACAGCGAGAGCGAGTGGTCGACGTTGGACGCTGCACGCTGCACGCTGCAATGCCCGCGACGAAACACCCACGGCAGCGCGGGGACAACCCCTCGCCCGCCGTCCTCAGCCACCAGTGTTTCTACGACGCTGTCTCTGTCCGCTAGAGCGCGGTGCTGGTGTGCTGGTTGTGTAAGCCCGCCGGCGCACCATCCCAGCAAGGATGGCTTTGGACCCCAGCAACCGTACCAAACTTAGACCAAGCATTATTGCATCCAGGCACGCTTTTTCGCCCGTCACCGCAACGGTAAACACAGCTGCTGACCGTGACCTTGAGTGCTATTGACGAGCAATTGCCCGTCCACATCTCGTCACCGAGCCCCTCCCGTCCACCAGCATCCCACACCGCATCCCTCGTTGAGCTGCTGTTTCAGATTCATCGTCACATTTCCATCGTGTACGACGTGGGCCGCGGCGTGCGCGAACTCGTTGACCTTGACAACGGGGATCCGTGCTGGCGGCTCCCTGCTAAGCCCCATCCACCGCCTACCAGACCACCCGTCTTCATACAGGTAACAGACTGCTGCTGCAGCAGCACGCCTTCGCTTGTCGCGAGGCAATTGGGTGTGTCTGCCGCCGGAGGAGCATCATGACTGTCCTGCTTTTATCGAACAGCAGAAGGAGAGGCTGCTTTCAGCCTGCGGGTCTCCGAGCACCGCAAGGCATCTGCTCGTGCCTAGCCTGCATCTCTTGCTGCATGGTCGCTTCCGGGGAGCGGAGCACGGAAGAACTGCCACTCCTGCCTTGTCATACAGTAACACTCTTCCTTTGGCCATGGACTTTTCCAACGCCCTTTGCAGCCAAGCAGTAGGATCGTCTGAATTCCATGCAAGCAATACCTTTGCCCGTAGCCTCAAAATTGACGCCGCCGAGTGGCTTCCTCGTCCCGCTCTCACGGGCGGCACAGACTGTGGCGTGACTGTCATGGGCGGGAGCGCTGGAAAGCATGCGGCTACGCTCGCCGAGGTCTTTTTGGTGTTGCGTGCTCTTGCCAGCCTTCTGCGGACGAACATGCGCGTCTCAACCCAACACCACGCGAATCATACCCTAGGGCTCTCGACGTCACTTTGACCACTGTATCCCCAGCCCCTTGTGCGCATGTTCTCGAGACCGTGTGCAACCGCTACGTAATCGCACACAATTCCCGCAATTCAACCATCTCATTGCACGTCCAGCGTTTATTTTGCAACCTGCAGCCCTCAATTGCATTCACTAGCCGCATACCGCTCGCATGCGCTGCTGCGGCGGTGCGTCGTTCAGCCCATCCGACTGGCCACGGCAACATTGGCTCAGCTCCGCAGTCACACAACTTGTAGGCGCAGGTCTAGCACTCCCGCCCCTCGGATTAACCTGACTTGCAGACGCTGCTGAACGCTTGCAACGTGCTCTAGCACCACGAACGCGTAATGCTCCCCCGCAGCGGCTGAACCTCAGGCCAGCGCGGTAGAGAGCGGCTTGTGATCTGACTTGCCCATCAAGCTCTTCCAAGAGACCTGATCATGTGGGATTGTGGAGTGCACGCGCGGGCTGCGTCTTCTGTCTGGGCCTGTGACGGAGGTCTCTGACGATGAGATCGGATCGGCGTTTGATCCATGTCACCGACCTGTTAGGCTGAAGGAGTCTATCGCAGGCGATCTGACGCAGATGATCTGACGCAGATGATCTGTCACAGATTGATGGCAAGAAACATCGCTGTGAAATGGTGTTGAGGATCTGCCACTTTCAAGGCTGTCTCCAGTAATGATTGCCAGCCCCACAGCTGACTCTGCTCCCTGCCTTCGATGCAAATCTTCGATGAAGATCATGGACTGATATTCCAAGCATCGTTATCTTATCAACTCGCTCCAGTAATACAGACCCGCCTCACCGACCTTCCATTTCTCGATTTTCTTCGTCTCCCCCGACCGACTCCTCATCCCTGAACCATGTCGACCCTTTGACCAGGCCTGATCCACTCAGAGCACGGTTCGAGGTGGATCCAGCGGCTCAAAATAGATGGGCATCAACGTGCACGCCGTTAAAGGAGATCGTCAACGCTGTGATGTGTCGCGCAGAGAATTCTCTCGATTTCTCGAGAAAGGGTGCTTGGGCCTCGCGCAGCATGAAGACTCATCTCCGAGTACGATCTGTGATGTAAGCCTTCGGTGGAATTGCATCCTCGTGCCCTGTTTCGTCCTGGTGTTAAACTTCTGAATGTTGTGGAGTCTCATCTCCATCTGTTTGGAAGTTACCAGATCTACGACACCTGCGCAATTGTGTTCTTGTCACTCAATATCCGATCCCCGCCTGGTCTTGTAAATCAAGCATTATCGACATTGCTTTTCTCAGGCATTGGCTATTTCTATCCTACACTTGCACGTAGAACCTGTTCTACGTCCGTTTACTGTAATCCTGTGCCGACGCCGTTCGAATCGCCCCGTCATTCACTGTGCGCTCACTCTCAAGATATCTCTACATTCACCATTCTGAGTTCTACTATGAGTGATGATTTGTTGTCGATTTCCCTGCCAAAATCAAATCGACGCTCGATATTCTTGCCACCATCACAAGCTTCGGCCATGTCTCTGCATCCACATCGTTCGCCAGCTCTCCATCCATGAGTCCATGTAATAGCAGTCCCCAGTCGATTTGTACCGCGTGACAGTCTCTCCGGATTCGCCTGAGGCATCTCCTTGCTTCTCGATAGGCGGAGCGAATCCCTTCATGCTCGAGAAGCAAGAAGGATGGCAACCTCGTCCCCTCGTTGCGTACGCTCGGGCCTGAGGCTCACGTAGCCCTTCTCAGGTATGAACACACACCGACTAGATATTGCTCGATGCAGCGAAGCACATGCGTCACAGACCACAGACATGTTCTGGAGATTCAGGCACCAAGCTGAGAAAGGAAGGCAATATCATGCAGTCGCATGTCGGACAGGCTGTCCTTCGACTGCGCGTGCCATCGTTGATACTCTCACCCGCGATGTATACATTGTCAGCAATACCATGAGTCAAATGCTATCTTATGTCCTGGAGCCGCCGCGATCGGCTGAAAAAAGGAAGATCTCTTCTGACCTGATCCATCTGGACCTGCAGGTCGCCACCAAGCCAGACTGCGGTTCCTGACGCTGGGAGTAGATCCGAGGCATAAGTCGAACTTGAGCACTCTTCTCAGTCAAAGGACGCACATGTTTGCACGCACGAACACAGATATTTGCGAAAGTGAATGTTGTGAACGTGTAATGCAGAAATGGTTGCCTTGAAAGATGACGAGGCTAGAGCAAGGGCATGCTGATGCACAGGAAGGAGCTCGCGACCGACAGGGGCAGAGCAATGAATTCGGGCCGATGGTCCTGTTCGATGGGTATCATTACTATTGATTGAAGTCGAGACGTAGTCGCGCAAAGGATGCAGACGTCTCTACTGTCTTCTGAAAGGTTATGGTGGGTCGATTGACAGTTGTGTCTAGATGGTCTTGGTCGACGCCTCAACTCCATGCACTGCAGACGCAATCTTTCTGTACGAAATGGTGTACGGCTTGCTCTACCGGTTCAACAATTCCTTCGCCGCGATGATCTCTGCCTCGTCGTACCCAGACTGTCCCTTCTTCTTGCTGCCAAAGTCCCTGATGATCTCTCCTAGCTTCTTCGTCGCGAGCTCGTCCAGTTTTTGTACACTGGTGAGTGTCGGAATCGGTACGTCCTCATCGTCCTGCTCACCTCGCTTCTTAGACGAAGCTTGTGTGTCCGATAGTAGAGGCAGAAGCTTCGAAGCTACCGTCTTGATGCCGTAGAACCCGCGCAGGTAACTCTCGTTCAGCTCGACAGCGCGACAGAAGTGCTTGAGTGCCAAAGATAGTTCGCCCAGTGATGGTGGGTTGTTCGATGCGGTAGACAGATAATGTAGCGTTGCAACGTGTGCATGCGCGGTCCAGCTTGTCGGCGCAGTCAGGAGAACCTCCTCGGCGCAGTATATGGCCTGGCCCCATGCACACTGGCTAGCGTATAGTTCTGAAGCCTCAGCCCAAGCCTCGACGTCTGTGGGCGAGTTCTGCAGAAGCACTGTCACCGCTGTGATGGCATCTGCTGTGCGCCCCATGCTCTTGAGCACTGCCACTCGTCGCTTTCGAATGCTCATGTTTGTTGGGTCCTCGCGCAGAATCTTCTCGTATCCGTCGAACACCTTCTCGAGGTCGGCGTCTGTCTGCGCCGTGGCCTCGTTGTATATCCCCCGGAGCGTGATGATGCGCTCATTCTGTTCGCCGAATCGTGACTCGAGGCGCTCAAGGATCTGATGGGCGGACCTCTCGTCACCGGTTCGCAGGGCTGAGAAGAACAGGTTCTCGTGAACGGCCCAAGATTCGGGGGTCTCGCGCGAGAAGAGGAGTGAGAGCGGCCATGGGAGAGATGAGGTCGGTGGGTTGGCGAGAATCTTGGGTGCTTTCTGCGACAGGGCGAGCGCAGTCGGCGGCGGGATCGAGGACGGCGGGGACAGGAGATTTGCGGTGGCCATTGTTGCGAATGTGTACGTGTTGCAATGGTGGAGGTGAATGCTCGTGAATGCGGAGGCCAGACGGCGTCCAAGCTTCATTTGGGGTCGGCGCATTTGGCGCCGCGGCGGGATGATGCGATGCACTTCGACTCGTGCCTCGAGGCAGGCACGACACAGCGCTTTTGCGCCTCCAGACATACGATTGCTACGGCCAGTAAGAGCTTGGATATGCACCCGACGCTGCAATAAACATGCCCACTGGCTTTCACTCGACAACTCTCCGCCGACCGTCTGCCCCTCCCCGGCGTTTCCCACACCCATATCTTTCGTAACGAACGCGAGTCACCTTGTGAGCGCGCGCCGCCATGTTCGAGAAGTCTCTCTACGACCTCATCCGAGGCCTACGCAACCACAAGGGCTCGGAGAAGGAATACATCGCCGACAGCATCAAAGAATGTCGGCAAGAGATCCGCTCCAACGACATGGACTTGAAGTCCACCGCGCTGATGAAGCTGACCTACCTTGAGATGTTTGGCCACGACATGTCGTGGGCGTCCTTCAACGTGCTGGAGGTCATGTCAAGTCCCAAGTTCCGCCACAAGCGCACCGGGTACCTGGCTGCAGTACAGAGCTTCCGCAGAGACACAGAGGTTCTGGTGCTTGCTGAGAACCAGTTGAAGAAGGATATCATGCTGCCTACGCCGCCGTTCATCTCGCTGCCCCTCGGCGCTATACCGCATGTCATCAACCCGAGCATGGCCAATTCGGTGCTATCAGACCTCATACCGCGCTTGACGCATTCAAGTCCGCAGATCCGCAAGAAGACGGTTGTTACCTTGTATCGACTTGCACTTGTCTACCCAGAGACATTGCGACCTGCATGGCCGAAGATCAAGGAGCGCCTTTTGGACGAAAACGAGGATCCAAGCGTAACAGCTGCTATTGTCAATGTTGTCTGCGAGCTTGGGTGGAGAAGACCGCAAGACTTCCTGCCACTTGCGCCGCGACTTTTTGATCTGTTAGTCGAGGGAGGGAACAACTGGATGGCTATCAAGTTGATCAAGCTTGTAGGTGGTTATCACACCGTGGAAGGGTACTCTGCTGACCCATATCTAGTTTGCGACATTGACGCCCCTCGAGCCTCGATTGATCAAGAAGCTGCTGCCGCCCCTAACGAAGATCATCCGTGAGACATCTGCCATGTCTTTGTTATACGAATGCATCAGTGGTATAATACAAGGCGGCATTCTTGAGGCCGTCGAAGGCACTACAGAAGGCGAAGAAGTAGCAAAGCTTTGTGTTGGCAAGCTGCGAGGCATGATGGTCATAGAAGGCGACTCCAACTGTAAGCTCACGGACAATGAAACTACCTTCTCAAGACTGGTTCTCATCAATCACAGTAAAATACGTTGCGCTACTCGCTTTCGAGAAGATTGTTGGCTCACATCCATACCTGGTCGGCCAACAACAAGACGTAATACTAGAATGCATCGATGACCCGGACATCTCGATACGAATGCGGGCCTTGGATCTCGTCGTCGGCATGGTCAACCCAGACAACCTTACTGCGATCGTAGGACGCCTAATGCGCCAGCTGCGGAATGCACCCATTGCCACAGGGGCTGATGAACCTGAGAACGACCGCTTTAGGAACACCGGCGTTGTGCCATATGCAGATTCAGACGATGAAGACGCAGAAGAGGCGCTCCCATCACATGAACAAAGATCTGATCAGCCACCACCTCTGCCGGATGATTACAGAACCAACGTCATTCGAAGAATCCTCGAGATGTGCTCGCGCGACACGTACAGCAACGTCACCGACTTCGAATGGTACATCGACGTTCTGACACAACTAGTCCGGGTTTCGCCCGCAGCTAAACATGCGGCGATCTCAGCAGATGAGGAGGATTCGGAGCATTCTGATGATATTGGTGCAAGCATTGGTCACGAATTGCAGAACGTTGCGGTACGAGTCAGAAGCGTACGGCACGAGGCTGTTGACGCCGCGCAGTCACTCGTGCTTGTCGATCGCAGAGACCGCATGTTCCCAGCCTCAGGCAATGGTGGACAAGGCGTGCTTGAGTATGCTGGCTGGCTGGTGGGCGAATACGCGACGTACCTGTCCCAGCCAGAGCCAGTCATGACTTCGCTGCTACATCCGTTGTCCCTCCAGCTGTCCTCGAAAACGCTCGCTGTCTATCTCCAGGCGATCCCCAAGGTCTTCTCGAGCATGGCCGGCAATGAGCGGATATCATGGACCCCAGAACGAAAGACACTTATGTCTTTGCTCATGGCCCGCATCGTCCACTTCCTTGAACCGCTGTCAACACATCCGAGTCTTGAGGTTCAGGAGCGCGCTGTAGAGTATCTTGAACTGATGCGGTTGGCAGCCGAGGCTGCCTCAGGTGCACCGACTGACGCGGAAGGAGACTTCACAGAACCACCACTCCTCTTGACACAGGCTATACCCGCGTTGTTCTCCGGTGCCGAGCTCAACCCAGTCGCACCAGGCGCCCAGCGCAAGGTGCCTATACCTGACGACCTCGATCTCGACACGCCCATCAATCCCAACCTACACTCTCTCCTGTCTCAAGCCGAACAAGAAGGCTTCGAAACAGAAGAAGACGACGTCTACGCGGCATACAGCGAACCCATCGCATCATACACTCCCTCAGAACCGACGCCAGCCCCAGCAGCCGACCGCCTCGACGCGCCCCACAGAGAACCTGCCTCCTACCAAAACGCCGTGGAAGAAGAGTACTTAGACCCAGACATCATCGCGCGTCGCAAAGCCGAGCGCAAAGAACGTTACAAAGACGACCCCTTTTACATCGACCCGGAAGGCGGCTCCGGCGCCGTAACACCCCTCAGCAAAATCGTCCGGGATGGCAACAAAGACGGCGATCTGGACATCGACAGCATCCCCATCATGGACCTCGACCTGTCCAGCAGCCGGCACGCATCGTCAGACAATGTGCCGCGCGCCCGCAGTCCCCGTAAGCCAGTGCGCCGCGTCGAGATCATGGGCGACGAGACCCTGGGCCCGGCGTCTGCGGACCCGGAGCGCGAGGACATCGTTGCGCCCAAGGGCAACGCGTCGCGCTTGAAGAAGAGTCTGCTGCAAGTCGACAGCGCGGGGCTTGCGGCGCTGTCGCTCGACGACGACGAGCCGAGTTCGGGTCGCAAGCTCACGAAGCTGGAGATCGAGCGCAAGGAGCAGGAGGAAGCCGAGATGGCGCGCGCGCTGCTAGCGATCGAGAGGAGCAGACTCGAGATGCAGCGCGCGAGCGAACGCGTCGAGTATAATGAGGAGGGTGTCGTCAAGAAGAAGAAGAAGAAGGTTAGGAAGGTTGCTATTGGTGGGGGTGAGGAGGCGGCTGCTGCGCCGCAGGATGCGGAAGGGGATGCGCAGCCGCTCAAGAAGAAGAAAAAGAAGAAGGTCAAGCCTGAAGATGCGGGGGCGCAGGAGGCTGACGGGACGGCCGAGGGTGAGGTCAAGAAGAAGAAAAAGAAGAAGCGGGTTGTGGTTATGGAGGAGTGATTTCAGCCCAGCCGCTGTGTGAGAAGAACTCAAGAATACATTCAATGCACACCATTTTGGTGACGGCTTTCCGATACTCACTTCCAAGACGTGTTTGCAAGTCTATTGATGCTCAACATTGGGTATCTCTCTATGCCTTCTTCTCTACTTTCAGTTCCCCGTCCACACCGTCTTGCAGGGTAATGAGCCCGCTCGACTCGATCTGCTTCTTCCACTTATTCGACTCGTACCTTGCCGTCACAACAGTCAAGCGCAGCTCAGGCTCACCAGCCCCTGCTGTAGCTGCCGCCTCGGGCACGTGTGTGAACGTCCACCGCCCAAATGCCCAATTCAGAATGTAACGCCCCCTCCCACTCGCCGGTGCCGATGTGATGATATCCCTGTCCGAAGATTGCGGCGGCGTGGACGCGTACAACACGCCCTTGATCCGGTAGACCTCGTCTTTGGTCGGGTCCTCGAGTAGCTTCGCAAGCTTCGCTGTATCGACGCTGGCATTGCCGTCTTTGCTCGCCAAAGTGATGCTAAGGACTTCGACCTCGCTCGAGTGGTCGTGGTTGTGCTCATGCGCGTGTCCGTTCTCGCTTGGCTGCTCCACGGCTCTCGCGAGCTTTGCGTCCAGCCCAAAGACGACGTTCTTGTCGACCCAGCCTTTGCTGCTTTTCTGTCGCGGAATCGGCGGGTCCACGTCCAGATCCAAGATCCTGTCCTCGACGTCCTCCAGCCTCCGCTCGTCGACCAGCTCCCACTTGTTCAGCACGATGAGATCGGTGTACCGCGCCTGGATCTTCGCGGTGTAGCTCGTATCCTCGTAGCCCTTCCAGTTTTCGACGTCAATCACGCTCATCACGCCGTCGAGGACGTATTTGCTCGTTTCCCGGCTGAGGCGGTTGACTTCCATGGCCAGGGTGGCCGGGAACGCAGACCCGGAGGTCTCGATGACGATGCGGTCGGGCTGGACGTCGGTGGAAAGCTGCTCCAGAGCGTCGGAGAGCTGGCCTACGAGATTGCAGCATATGCAGCCGTTAAGCAGCTCTTGGACGCCAGAGATGGCCTGTGAAGACGCAAGTTGCGAGTCGACGGCGACATCGCCGTATTCGTTTTTGAGGAGCGCGAGTTTGTAGTCTTTGGGTAGTTGCTGTATCAGGTTCAGGATCAGGGCTGTGATGTGTGAGTCTCCATGGCGAAGATTGACAGTGTACCAACATTTGTTGAGTTGTTCAGGACTTACTCGTCTTTCCCGACCCCAAGAAGCCAGTGACGATGGTAACAGGTATCATGACGCCAATGTAACAAGTTGATAAGCGAGCGAGGCCTTGCTATCCAGAAAAAGTCGCTGCGAGCCTTGTATCACCCCTTCGCAGATCTGTCGGGGCACCGAAGTGGGATGTTTGGCAACGCGTCAGTCGCAACTGCTTTTTCCAATCTAATGCGGGGTCGCCGAGCGAGGCATGGCAGGGGTCCGGGGCTAATGACGTAGCTCCTGCTCCCATGGGCTGGAGCACGTCAGGTACGCATTATCCCGCTGCGCATCATCTGCACTACTAATAGTCTGATACCAAGGCTGCTAGATCCTGTTTGCTCCCCTACACAGCCTACTAGTGGTACCAAGCTTGAGCTCTGCAACAGCTTGATAACGTATAAAGCCTGCCCTCTGCCTGCAAACCTACGAAGACATTATCAGCACCTCTGCTCCTACCATTACCTAAAAACTACCGAAAACAATACTAAATCAACAATGGATTTCGTCAACAAGATGACCGGTGGCGGCAACAGCCAAAGCCAGGATCAGTCCACCGGCTCTGCTGGCGGCCAGCAGCAGCAGCAGGGCAGCGGCGGCTTCCTCGGCGGCATTGGCGACAAGCTGAACAGCGCTGCTGGCGGCGGCCGCGAGAGCGAGAAGAATGAGGACTACCTCGACAAGGGTGAGCTCAAATGTCACATGCTACAGCTGTCCCAGTACTCACACACTATAGGCGTCGACTTCGTGCAGGAGAAGTTCCTCGGACAGGGGCCCCAGGACAACGAGGTATGTCGTCACGTCAACCAAGGAAGGGGTCAGTGCTAACGTAAAGACAGTCAGCTGTGGAGCAGGCCAAGGACGAGCAGATCTCCGACTTCATCCGTGGACAATACAAGGGTGCCACCGGTTCTGACATCCCCATCAAGGATAAGGAGACCAGGCTTGGTTAGTGATGGAGCTTGAAGCTCGACACTCTGAAGCCGATAATACGACATGGAGCAGCCTTCATGGTCATGATATTACGATAATGATAGTCAACAAATTACAAGGATATCTTTATTGCTGCGCTCCGCCGATTGTGATCTTTTGCAATGTCTGCTACATCTGCTTGTTGTATCGCCGACTCCTGGCGTGTGGGGTATCATAAACTCTCGTCCAGCCGTGTATACATCATCGCAGTTACTGCTGCCACATGTCTGTGGGAGTGCCTTCCTTATGCCTCTCTCTCCAACGTCTCAATGCAGTGCTTCAGCAACATCATCATCTTATTCTGTATCCTCTTGCCAGCAGGCGTGTCCACGTGCTTGCCGGCGCCCCAACCAAAGGGCAGAACGAGTCTTCTACGACCCTTGCTGTCGACGACTGCGAGCGCATCAAGCGGGAACTTTCCCCCTCCAAGAGGGTGAAGCAGGCCTAGGCGTACGAAGTGGTTGTTCGGTGGATCAACGGCCGATATCAGGGGTAGCGAGAACGGCGCAGTTGTGGACGGCTTGTGGGTGGACGGGTCGTGGCAGAGGATGATGGCTTGTAGCGAAGGTGAAACGCTGTAAAGGTCATCTAGAGCAGAGCTATAGCTTGTCAGGTAGTGGTCTTTGATCCGGTGATTCATCATGCCTACCATAGCAGATTGTAGTGCAGCTGCATGTTGCCCTGTACACAGAGTACTGTGACAGAGTCACCTTTCTTGTATCTTTGCCAATTGTTGTGAGGTATTAGTCCACTGCCAGGTGGTGCGGCAAGCGCAGGCCGGGCGAGGATGGCGCCTATGTCGACGGTCCATGCATCTTTTGGCTCGATGATGTCCAACTCATCGAGCTCACATTGGGTTTTCGATCTCTTCAGCGTATCGCTGAGTGACGAGAGTGCTGGCGAAGGCTGTCGCAGCTGTTCGTCTTCATCGTCGTCCGAATCGAGTGTCAGGCGTGATCGTTTGCGACTGAGTTTGGAGCTCATGGTGCGCGGTTGAGAGAAGAGGAGGAGATCGCCCATTTGCGTGCGTGCATTGCCGTAAACCGTATTGAGTGTGAAACGACAAGGAACAGCAGCCTTGCAGGATATCACATGGCGAGGATGCTGGTTGTAGCAGAAACGCGTGAAGGTTAGAGACGCGCAAGCTTACTTTTGCTTCTCCACGATTGGGGCCGAGGTAGGTCCCTTGCACCTGCCCTGCGTTACTCCGCGCTACTCGGAAACGCCGCCTACCCCACAAACACTCTAGTCTGCCTTACTCGCCTTACATCGTCGTTCATGACTTCCCGGGACGTTACGAGTCGGCTTCGTGAGAGTGTCTGGAATGGAAGCATTCCTCTAGAAGTGCGGCTGCACAATGGGGATTGCCGGACGTACGATGACTCTGATCCGTACATGGTAAGAGCTTCATTGCCAGGCTGAAGCCAGACTGACAGTATGCAGATCCAGTTTCCAAGACTTTCGTATCTCGGTCTACTCACCCACAGACTTCACAACTTCTTCTCGCCAAACTTGATATATCCAGATGTATCATCAGCGGATCTGTGGCTTTCCTATGAAGGCGTACCGTTGAAATGGCATTATCCTCTCGGCTTGCTGTACGATCTCTACTCTGGTGCAGAGCCAGCATATCCATCAGATCCGTCCTCGCCAGCTCACAAGATTGAGACCATACAAGAAGAGCACCGCCGCCTGCCATGGAGACTGACCGTTCACTTTTCTGGATACCCTTCAGAGCAACTCGTTCGGCTCGACACTGAGGACAAAGTCATGCACGATCTTTTCAGGAACAGCGTCAAGGAAGCGGACTATCTACGAACTGGGACAGGGAAAACAGTCATGTTCTTGAGTGAGAAGGACAGCACACAGCTCTGGGATGCAGTAAAGCAGCATGATTTCTCGCTTTACAACCCTATCAATCAGAAGTTGCTGAATCCACAAGGTGCTGCACTACGACACCTGCCTGTGCGGATCTACCTCCCGCATGCTGCAAATGGCAGTGAGCAGAAACAGGTCAGTCCTGGAAGCCTAAGAGTAGTGCAAAGTTTGGTGACTCCAAGCCTCTCGTCTCGTGAGTCTGCAATGCGGTCATCGGGCGACAGACGGTGAAGCTGACCCTACATTAGGACAACCACAGACTATCGGCACGGCTTTAAATCAAATTCTCCCAACGTTATTTCCCAGCAGACGCAGTCCACTTCTGGCGCAGGCCGTCTTGCATGGCGCAGTCCTGCCTCTGAGCGCCAGTGTTGAAGATCTAGTGCGCGCATCTGCGTACCTGGATGGCTGGCTCCATATTGCTGTAGTGATGATGGCGTAAACGCGTTGCTCGTAACTACATAGGGTTGCAAATGCAAATCCGGTGATTGCACGTTTGACGCCGTGTATTGCGAAGGGACCATGGGTTCATTTCCACACTGCACAATCGAAGAGACCAACGCATGCCTTAGGAAGGGATAGCGACTCTACTGAAGATCTTCAGGCATCCGAGTGGGCCCCTTGCCAACAATGATGTCGAGGATGAGCATGAGAATGTCGATGAGGCGGTGTCGCCGACGGGAATCAGCACTTAATTGCACGGGCCCATGCAGATGGTTGGCCAAGATCGATCAACCAGTACCCTAATCGGGTTTTGGCGCCGTCTCCGACCGCCTCTTCCTCACTTGCATCTCCTGCACCCTCCTTCTCACCATTGTGCCGCAACATCACAGACCGTCTTCGATCCTTCACCGGGAATTACAAGCCATCTCCGCTCTTGCATTGCTCTGTAAATTCGCGCTTCGGCCAAAGGCTAGGAGTTTCGCACTCTATACCCTTTCGGCGCATCTTTTGCGCTCACATGGCCTGTTATTACGTAGACCTTTGATCTAAGGAGCCGCCTTTTACGCAGAGATGTAAAGCAGACGTGAAATGGTCTTGGACAGGCTGCTTGGTCATTCTCATGATTCGAGTCACCAGTGCTCAACCAAACCTTGCGTGAGCTACTTTCAGCTCACCAAGTAAGATTAAGTTTGAGAGCTTACACCATGGCAGTTCTGACCCGCGGCTGAAGCACAGTCTCCGCTGCTCTTGGCTAGGCCAAACGGTTGCCCAAGGCTCACACTAGGTTTGAGAAACTGATTGGCATCGAAAGCAATGGTTCAGCCCTGCGATAAGGCTGCGACCGGCCTTCCCGATGACCATGCCAGCCCCATGGTAGCGACCCATGCAGGTACCTCGTCGGCAGCCTTCGATCTCACTCACCGGGATCCGCATGGCGTTACCTCAATTATTGCTACACCAATCAGTGACCGATGCTAAAGATGTTACTCACGTTTCACAGTGACTGAAGTGTCCTTCCTGCAGGGCTGTGGATGCTTCGACTAAAGTCGTCACCCTTGCTGGTCAGCACCAACGATCTAAGGAACGTCATAGGTGCGGCCCATACTCCACATCACGGGAGGGCCGACTACACAAGGCTCCCTGCACTCTGCATTCGTAAGAGTCAGATCATGGGAATACCATCGCAAGAGGCTGAAGGACATGTGTCGGAGCCTAGGGTGGCTCATCCGCCATGATCCCTTCGTGACTTAGTCTTCCGGCGTGAGATCGACATGAATACCAATGACCAGGCCCGCTGCGGTGTATCCGCTCTTTGCTAAGGATTAAGCCAGGACATCAACCCCGATTTCGTTCAACGTCCGGCACCAGTCTTTCATTCTTCATGATGGCCGGGCTTGAAGCTGTGTTTCAAAGCATACATAACGTTCTGCTATTCGGCCTCGACCTCTTACCATTCTCAGAACATACACGCGTGCCTATTTTCAACTACTTGACAGCTCCGAGGTTCACCTTCATATCCACACAGCCCTTCAGACATCGTTCGACAACCGCAGCTGGACTGCCTTATATCAAGACTATCTTGCCAGATTTGGCCCGGCTTGACAGCGATAACCAAGAGATGAGACACACTTCGATGTTGCACCTCCATTTCCATACTCGTCTGACCGAACCACGAACCCCAAGCACGACCGGTCGCGAAAGCAACGTCTACGCATCTACTTCCTGAACAAGTTCGCATTGTGCTCACTCAGTCTGGAGAACCCCGCAAAAAGCCTGAAGCCGACTTCTGTTCGACGGCATGACGTACGCACAAGGTGTAGAAGGACAGCAGTGTCAATCTTCAACGGGCAGGCCTTGGTCTTCCGGCACATCTTCATCAGACACACGGTCTCCTGAATGGTCAGACGTGGCGGATCCTGTGGAGCGACGGAAGATCCAGAATAAACTAGCCCAGCAGAGATTCAGTAGGTGATCCTGTTTGAGAAGTAATCAATGAGATACTGATGCAATCTAGGGGCCAAAGCAAGAGAACAACGGGAGGACGCAGAACGCGAACTAGAGAACCAACGCAAGGCAGCAAGTTCATACACACCTCCTGAAGCATCACAGCTCGAAGACCATCACAATCTCTCAGGCCTTCCTTGGGGAGGAATATCGTTTAGACATGTTGTAGCAATAGGGCAGGAGAAGGAGCGCAGCTCTCAGCAAAGCTCACGAGAGAACTCTGTTTACGCCATGCGAGCGGGAGGGAGCAGCAGGTGAGCCTCCAGTGTGAGTTCGTGCTTTCATCAGATGTGCGGTCACTGACTTGACCTTAGAGTCGGACTCCGCCTCTCCGATCGCTTTACTCTGGGCCAAGCAGCATGGGGGCCGTTTGGAACGTTTCCCCAACGAGTTTCCGAACGTTGTGAATCTTGATCTGAGCTATTCTTGGTTATGTTCGCGATATGTCTTTACTACATTGCCGCACACCGTGTGCACTACGCCCGTGCGACTGTTGCAGCCGAGGGGCTTGGTTGTCTTACTTCTCTTAGAACACAGCCGCAGAGCTGCAGTAGTCCGCTTGTATGGATAGGGTTTTATGCCCGTTTGTTTCTGTGCCTTTTTTCTCTTCGGCGGCTATATCCTTTTTCTTAGTGGCTGATGCCAATTATTCGATGATCGACATGGGTAATCCTGCCCTACCTCCAAAGTACCGGCTCTATGCTCCCAAGTGCCTGGGACTCATGGCTTGCTGCAGGTGTAGTAGAGAGGCACGTACTGCCGCGTTGTGTTGTGCGCTCTTTAGGCAAGATCGTGGTGTAACAGTCTGATTTAGACGCACAACCACGCTATGCCAATATGTCAAACAAGCGACCTGAAACTTGACCTAGTGGCTTATCTTCTCATTCGACCTGCGTGCCGCCTCAGCCCTGATTTGGGGCTGAAGCGGAGATTGGTCGCTCATGCCGGTTGCGAAAGGTTGGCCCAAGGCATTCTCAACGATGATGGCGGTGTCTTTTGGCTGACACGACACAACACATCCTAGAACGTCAGAAGCATGTGCCAAAGGCTATCGATCCCTACAACTAATCAGCCTCGCAATTTTTGGAGAGAACGTGGTATAGTCTGGAACGACTGGCAAGTGCAGGGTTCGTGAAGCCTCTGACAGCAGCCCAGGAGGCTGAGCGGATCAAACTCTCTGCTGACCTCAACATCGTCTTCACTCCAACATCCACCATCACGACCTCGACGCAACAGCCGCAGTCGTACCTGGCTCCGAGACCCATCTGCGTGTACCGACGGCGCCTACGCGCCTCTGTCCCGAGATGCGCGGAATCGACCACGAGCTTGATTGCGGCTGCTGTGACGTGAAATGCCTGCATTGCAGCAGCGCGCACGAACCTCTCCCCGCAATGGCTGAACAGAGCATATTAGCGGTATATCTACGACCAGGGCACGGCGGCAAAGGGCTATAATTGCCTACATGTGGAAAGTCATTGACCTCAATTGGCCCCTAATAGCGCTCTATGTGGGCAAAAGGGTCTGGGGGTGATGCGCCGTCTTCGATGATTGGTGCGCAAATGGTTGCAAATTACTGAAGTCACATTCCCACAACATGTGCGCCAGGAACACGATGTTGCTTACGGCAAGAACGACACAGCTCAGGAAGAGGAAGATTCCCGGCACTCGAACCATTGGCCCTCTCACAGCTCTACGTCCGTTGGCAATTGGTCATGCAGCCTTGCGGCGTCCCGATGGGTCATTTTCGCTCACAAATTCCACTCTGGACAGCCACAACCGATCCACACGCCTCAACGCTCTACGGCACAGAAGGCCAACTTCTTAAGCGCCCACGACAAAATGGACAGCCTTCACACCTTACTCAGAGAATTCATTAGCTTGGAGGCGCAGGACACGCGAGGTTGATCGATATATATCTTCTCGATGTACTTCAAGCAAGATGTGGCATCCCAGCTTGTTCGGTCTTCATGTCAGCGGAGGAATTCTCACAGCTTTCTCTCGAGGAGGCCATGGTGACTACTCGAACTGGGGCCGCCAAGGCATCACGGAAGGGAACACCGCCCCAACAACTTGACCAGGACTCTCCTTTGCCTTCCGTGGAACCAGTTTCGCCAGTATCCCCTACGCCTTCTCTTGTCATATCTACGAACAACCTTAGTTACAACGTTTCCTCGTTTGATGCCAATCATCGCCGTAGGGTCAAGCGAGGTCTACAAGACAGTGGCATCCGCATGAAGTACTGTACCACCTACGTCGACGATGAAGACCCGAATATCCAGACACAGCACTTCTTTATCAATGATGATGTTCAAGTCGCGATGGGCGGAAAGCTGCGCAGACCTCGATGCTCTTGTGGCGCCAATGAGAATGGCATTGCTTGCAAGGTCAGCTTACACACTTCTGAGCCTCATAGAAACATGGCTAACAACTTATCAGCATATCTACTGGGTTGGCGACCACGTTGTCTCTACCATCCCGGATGTTGTCAAGGACCAGCCGCTGCAACTTTCGACAGATGGATCAACTTTCCAACACGTCAAACCGGCAGACGTACTACGCAAGAAAGGCCTCGCGGATGTCGCAGATGATCTCGACTGGATCTACGAGGACGAGGATGTGCTCGAAGACGAAGACGACATCAAAGAGACGGTCGTCAGCATGCTGTCAGTCTTCGAGCCTCAAGAGGCACTTCCAGAGGAGTTTCGTTGCCCAGAGTCGCCTCTCACATCTGAACGCTCGAAGAAGTATCAAGAGCTCGCTAAGTTGTTCACTGAGTATGCAACAAAGGACCCTGGTCTGTTCTTACAGATGCGAGAGATCATCGACCCGGATTTCCAAAGCCGTGTCTTCTTCGAGAAGATCGAAAACCGCATCACTCAGACGTTCAATGCTCTGGATGAATATATTGAGCACGGTCCTACCGATGCGTCTGTTGATGCGCTGCGTTTCGACTTGCCCACCACGGCCAAGAAGCTCGTAGGTCTGGTAATTGCTATCGGTAATTTCATTGAACAACAGGACGAGGATGACGAGGATTTCAAGGGCATCGCCATCCGGTCATCTGCAGCCCTTGTACGGATTCTTGATCTTGTCACTGATCGCAATATCGATGCTTACGAGAATATCACCTGGGGCATGCGTCCAGGGAGCCCTAGCGAGAACAATCTCTACTACGCTCTCATCGGTAATCCGGCCACTGGTACTTCCTTCGTACTGAACGCACTTCGTTCGCTGCCGCACGAAGATGTAATCCGCAACCACTGGGCAATCCTTCAAGGCATCGAGGAGAAGTTGGTGCAGCACGATGCACCTATCGACTACTTGAATACCTTCCGCCAGGTCGTTCATGACAACCGCAAGAGAGCTGCTTCAGAGGCCCGCGGTGGCCAGGTGAAGAGGCCAGCCTCTTGAACGGCTCCCCGCAACTTTGTCTTTTGCTATCTTTCGTTCTTCTGCTAGTCTCACAACTAGCACACATAGGGTATTGCTTTTGTTTTGTTTTCAATTATCCGGCGTCTCTAGCGTTCTGTATTTCTTCACGCTCTTCAACTTCTTCGCTCTTTCCTGGTCGCGTTCTTGTGGTGCTTTTGAGAGCATATGTCGCTCCACACTTTCCTTCTACGCCTAGATTATTTTTTCAACTTCTCTTCTAGACTCTCTTTGATACCCTTGGCTTCTCTTATTACTCTCCTTGATCGTGCGTCTGCATGTTTGGTGCTACTCTTTACTTTTGCCTCACCGCTTCTTTCGTCACACTTCACTTCTCGAGGCTCCCTTCTTGATCGATCTGATTGTAGACGTTCTCTCTTCTTCACTTCTTACATTCATTTGTATATACATTACACAAAGCAGTTTTTGCTCCGCTGTTCATACGACTGACATCTCATGCTCACGTGAAAAGCCTCGCGGCGGGCTCTGATAAGCCTTACAACATGCCGCATGCGGCGATGACCCACCCAGATCGCAAGATCCACGTAACAACACAACATGCGTTTGCAAGCGAGTCGTAAGATGTTCAGCTGATACCTTGTCCCCGCAGCCGTACAGGGGGTGCTGCCACGGTTCGTTCTATGATGTTCCGGGGTTCTGGGATCGTGCCGACGGCTGCTCAGCCGTACGTACAGTAACCCGTGAAGGGACGGCCGAGTACAACAGTAGAGCCGAAACACTTCGGACTGGAGATGTATGTTTCCTTTTTCATTCTCTATTGACCGACGAGATAAACACAGCAGCGCAGAGGAATGTCGGAGTAAATGTCGGGGCGCCGATCATCTACCTCAAGATTGTAGTGAAGTGCTATGGAGCTAATCAGGATGGCTACGGTCACACGTCGTACAATAAATCGGTCATTCGCCTGTGTAAATGGCCGGCTGCACTTGCCGCTAGATGCGCGATGCAATGTGCCCCTCGGCCCCGAGAGAGTGGATCAACGACACTCGGAACCCTTTATATCACAACTCCGTCTAAATGTTCTCATTCCAGCGGTGAGACCAACAACAGTTCATCTGGTGAAATATGCAGTCGGGCCTGCGTCCATAGCGTCCAACGCGTCCAACCAATTGCCCCAGAGCTGACTGGAAAGGGTCGCTTATCTCTTGCTCCTTTACGAGCATCTTGCACTTGCCGTTAGTCAGCCCCGCAGTATCGTGACCTGATGAAACAGATCCGCGGGCTTCAAGGATCATGTCACAGAATCGTAATGGCAGCTTCTAGGCTTCTTTAGACACATGCATGCAGCACGCTCGTTTCGCCCTCAAACATCAAGAGTACAAATCTCTCCTGAGGACGGGGTGATCGTGGATAAGGCATTCACAATCACAGATGTCTTGTACACTCAAACACCCTGGTCGACGTGCATGCGGGTGGATACGCGAGGCACAAAGTATGCATCCAAGCCGTTAGCACCAAGGCTTGAGCAGAGACGGAGGGCTCCACGTTGATCATGGTGCGTCAAGTTGGCACAGGAAGGTTGGTCGAGCTGCCCGCCGCGCGGGGAGCGGCGGCTGGTCTCTAGCTGACAGGCGTCTGATTCGCCCACGACGACGATGCTATCCACATGGGGCGCTTTGTTCCTTCCAGGTCGGATTGCGGGGAAAGCACGCTTTGCCCATAGCGTAGCTAGTGCCATTTCCAGTTGATCCCCCCGTCGCGACTTCTCTACCCACCGCCGCTGCGGCTGTTATATTACGACCCCGTCCATCACTCGTCCTTGCTTCAGTCTCCACGCACCTCCTTATTCTCCACTATCAGTCACCTGTCACACCACGCTATAGCTATCGTGCCTTCCTCCGAGACGGCGCTCGCTTATCACGCCATCCCACCCCGCTGACGTACTGCACTTGTTGTCCGTGCGAGGACCCTGAGTCCGAGCGCCGATATCTACCACCTTCTCGCCCTCCCCTGTTTCTCCTGACACACACGTCAACCACACAATCCGTTACGCACACACGATTGACTCTGAAGCCATCACACGCAAAACGAAGAGCAACTAGCATCGCCAACAGTCCGAGCTACCCGCCGACATCATGTCTTCTGGCAGCAATTCTCCACCACATCCATCGCCAGGTCCTACAGACCGCCGACGCGCTTCGATCACAGGACAAACGTTCCAAGACCTGTTTGGACGATCAGGCAGCTACTCTGGACAGCAGGCTCGGCCTGGAATGTCGGGCCCCATCACCACAGCTGCCGTGAACGCACAGCAACGGCGGCTCTCGCTCACAACGATTGGCCTGTCGGCATCACCGGGTCAGACATCACCTTTCCTTAGCAATCCACGCACACGGACCGAGAGTCTCTCCAGCGTCAATTCAGGCTCAGTAGACGAGAGTCCATTCGAGGACGACTACGCCCCAACAGCATCTGCCCCGGGCAGCAACCCGGCCACACCTTTCGCACGACGCCTCAGCTTTGGTGCACGAGCAATGCGGGATGTCAGGCAGGGCAGTGGTAGTGTTGGAAACCCAAATGGTAGACCTTCCACCCATAAAGCCTCTCCCCCGACTGGTGGTCGAGGACGAGGTCTGTCTTCATTGTCGAATTCTCTGCCCACTTCAACACCCTTCCTGCACTCTTCTTCACCTCCTGGTCGTTCCTCGAGGCGTTCCATATCCATATCATCTATTTGGCCCACAATCGCAGAAAATGTCGAAGACTATACCGAGTATGATCACTCGCTGACATGGTCATCCACAGGCGAAGGCTACAACTTCGCGGAGAACCTCCGCTCCCGTGCCGAGCGCGGCTCTATCTCGGGCCCTCCCCCGATAATGAGCGTTCCGTCTCACCAACGTGCGAAGAGCGTTGCCGTCATGGAACCTCCAATCCGCGAAATGCCGAAGCAACCCAAGCAGCCTGATGCCATGCAGGAGCGGATTCTTAAGGGCGACTTCTACATGGACTAAACAGTCTAGAGTTGCCCAATAATACAATCTGCGGTACGTCGACGGCTGTAACTCTCAGTAGTACAGTACACTCGCTAACGCCGTTGCAGAACCACATACATAGCAGAACTGTCTACAAGACTATCACGAAGATATACGAACCGCATTCACCAGCGATTATGAGCGACTTGCATGTTTACGCCACCTGTTTGGGCAAGCCATCACTCGCGGCTACGAGGATGGGGGAATCGCAATGATTTTCGAGTAGCTATTTGGCTATCCTCGCAGCGCACTTTTCGCTAGGTTTGGAGCTTCGTGGCTCATCCAGCGTCCGACACGTACCACGACAGAATCTCTCGCTCTTCTGGGCCAGGGTCACAGTCACTCGTTGAATCCGTAGAGTTTCAGCCGGCTGTGTGTTTCACTCTGGGATACTTTTCAGCTCCGTATTGATCGCGGCCCAACAATGTTACGAGGGATTATTTAAACGCCCTTTTGAGAAGTTGATTGGAGCATGAAGGGTAGCATCAAATTGTTGAAAATCATGGGTTGCTCTCGTCAAGGCGGCGTTTTAGGAAGTTTGCAAAACGACGAGCGACGGTTCTTCCTTCCACAATTTGTATTCCAGCGCATTATGATGCTTATCACTGGGCGGAGAAGGAGATGCAATTGGTTATGCACCTGTACACTTAGCTGTGTCGAGGAAGCTCCAATGTAACTACAAACAACAATATGTTTACTATGGCCGCATCAAACATTGGAAGACACCAATTAATCGAGCTGGAAATTGACCCTTTCAGGCGGCAAGCTATAGACGTAGTATCACAGAGCTTCGAATGGACTCGCTATGATCAGGCTGCGCTCCCTTTCATTGTTGAGAATCGGTCCCGCTGATTGCCGATAATCTCGACAAAGGAGTCGACTTGTATCAAGGCTGTAAGGATCAAGCAAGGGTGCAAAGAGTAAGAGCTTGTGCTCGCGCAAAGGAGAACAGATCACAATCATTATGAGATCGATAACATGTTAAGAGCCAAGAAGAATGCAATTGTAATAGTACAATACTGATAAGGCAATAATGCGCGTTGTGGGAATGTCCTAAAGCCGGCAACCGCGCCTGTCGGCCTAACGAAGTAAGCATATGGCTCTTTCACTACGGCCCTTGACTGTGTGAGGCGGCAGTACTTTGAAATGAAGATTCGATGTCTATAGTGGACGTGTGAGTAGAGAAGGAACTGCAAGAAGACGTCAGTCAGGAGAAGCAATACCAACCAGACTTTCGAGGGTGGACTAGATAGCGCACACGATATAGCGGTCCATTTATGAGCCCAAACACCAAGAGGTTGCAAGATAGAATCTCATGGATCTGCTTAAGTATCGGGCTGTATTCAAGACACTCTTGCACACTCAACTGTACGCCAGCGACCTAGAGGTGAGCCGAAATCTTTAAGAAGTATGGGGCTGATGCCGTTGCCGTGACCGAAAACGCCGGTCTGTGTAAGGCATGAACATTGCATGATGAATCTCATGTCTACTCATGTGAATCATGCTAGTTCTTACTAACAGATAGCGTTTGCAGGGCATGCGCGATTGGGCAGAAAGCGAAACCTCTGTTTAAGTGGACCTCCGAATTCAGAGGCTGGTCCTTATTGGCTGAGCATGGTGTAGAACACTCCTTAAGTAAGTTCAGAGGCAGCAGCAGAGAATAGGTTGTGTGAAAGGCAGGCGTCATGATTGGAGGGTGTTGGGGCGGAGGGTAACATGAGTATAGTAGGCTAGGAAATACCTTACAACAAGACAACCAGGAGTAACGAAGCCTTGGGACTAAACAAAAGTAAGAGCGACAAAGCAAAGTAATGCGAAAAGGCATGTGCACTCTGACAATGTTCTAGATGCCCTTCCCAAGCGGAAGGGTCCTTTAGCGAACACCGATTGAGATCTTTACTTGTGACGCATCTACGTAGTGTCCCAGGCCACACTTGACGACACATTGAGCGCAGCAGACTCGGTGATCACTGGGCCTGGCTGTCAATATGACAGCAGGAAGGATCCGCGCAGTCAAGGTTGCTTGTCGATGCAGCCTAATCATATCAAGCGTGCCAAGATGAACGTCGCAGATGGCTAAAGAGGAAGTGCGGGGCACCATTATCGCCTTGAACGATCACCCTTCCAGCGGATTGCGGTCGAAAGACAGCGTCTTGAGGTAGAATTGCAGCAGATGGCTCATAACTCATGCTCTCGAACCTTTATTCGTCTACCGGCCACATGTGTTCTTGCACGAGTTACCCCAACTATTCGTCGATACAGGTGGCAAATTTACTTTTTGGGGGGCCAACCTGTACGCCCAGACACCTTATCTGCAAGATTATTTGAATTCTCAGTGCCGAATCCAATGTTGTATGAGATGCGTTAGTTGCGCCGGGCAGCCGTCGAATCGGAGCCATTATTACAACACCATCGTGGCCAGGATCGGCGCAGCAAAGACCGACTACATCCATTATACATGGACATTGGTGCGTAAGCTTACAATGTTTGCCTTATCGATTGTAAAAGTGCCTTTGGCGAAGCAGCTGATTGAAAGTGTGCTTCTGCATGGATGTCCATAAAGCCTGATCTACTTCTGCATGGCCCGTTCAAGAGAAGCCCACCGTGCTACTTCGACCTCACGATGTCGTATCAGCCACTGAAATTGCAGCATATGGTAGAGGTGGAGCCGATACACGAGGGATATACTTCGTCTTTACCTATGCGACAAGAACATCAGGAGTTCCATGACTTCGCATTCAATCCAAGTAGTGCACCTTTGGGCCCCACTTTCGATAACACAAGCCCGCGCTCGACTACTGAGTCTCGAACCACCAAGCATACTTCTACATGGAGCTCGTCTACCAATACAACTGCTGTAACTTCAGAGTCGTCTAGCTTACGGTCTGATGGCAAGACCAAGGCTGGTAGGAAGACTGTCTTATCCTCTCACGAGACGTGGACCTTTGAGGTCTTGGCTCTCGCAGTTGCGATTGGTGCTGTTGCAGCTATAATTGGCGTCGTTGCTCATTATAACGGACAAGCGCTCCCAGACTGGCCTCACGACATAACGCTCAATGCTCTTATTGCTTTGCTGGCCACCTTCGCCAACGCTACTATATCAGTGTGCCTCTCGAGTGGGATTTCGCAGGCCAAATGGATACGCTTCAAGAAGTCGACAGCACCGCTATCGGATATGGAGAGTTTCGATGATGCCAGTCGCGGCTCGTGGGGTTCGATGAAGCTGTTGTTGACTGCGCGAGGCGGGTAAGCTACCCTAAAGTCTACGAATCGATCATTCACTGATGATCTCCTGCTTGTTAGATATCTCGGCAGCTTTGGAGCCATCATAGCGGTTATTGGTCTTGCTCTGGGCCCTTTCGCTCAGCAGATCGCGACCTACAAAGTTCGTCACGTCGAGAGCAATATCGGGGCCATAGTTCCTAGGGCTCTGAACTATACGGGCGCGCTGGTTGGTAATACAAGCTCTAGTAAGTAACGCTGAATGCCTCACTGAGATATATACTAATATTCCGCAGCGGGCTACGTTCCCATCTTGCCCTTGAAGGCAGCTGTCTACAATGGCTTGTTCGCAGAAAGCAACAAACCTGCTGCATCTCTACAGTTCACTTGTCAGAGTGGCAGCTGCAAATGGGAGCCTTTCGAGACATTGGCGGTATGCCAGGAATGCACCGACCTCAGCTCACTCATGACACGTTACTGTCCACCTGAGATGGGGGCATCTCCAAATATATCTGAGTGCGGCTGGCAAGTCCCGCCGGGCGCGCATCTCAATACCAGTTCGGATGTATTTAGCATGACCTCCTTTATCCCTTCAGCGTATGGCGATATGCCCCACTCAAGCATGATCCGCATCATCTTCATGGGCACTGAACATCACGACGTTCCAGATGCACTCAATCCCTGGGCAAAGCAATGCAGTCTACAGGCTTGTGTCAACACCCTATCTTCATCAGTCGCCAATGGCACACTCCAAGAGAACATCACGCATTCCGTTACGAACCACACTGTACTCGACATTCGCTCTCCTGACCCAAATTCCGATTACAATGTCTACATCAGTGGAGAATCCGAGGAACCTTACCTCCTAGGCCTAGGAGCTCTCCTGAGTATTCGTGGTTGGTTCAGCGCCATTTTCACCAACGGCTCCGCTACCCGGACGACGAGCGACTTCTCCCGCAGCATTACCGACGCGGATCGAGCTGTTGTTGTGAATCTTACAGTAGGCATATCATCTGGCGAAACATTCTTTGACACGGACATTGTCACTGCGTTCTACTGGAACTATTACGAGTACCCAAATGGTATCGACATGCTGATGAGTGACTTGGCCATCTCTATGACGACCGCTTTCCGGGGATTTATAGGCGCAGTACCCACAAGCGGCACATCTATAACCACGGAGTCGTACGTCCATGTAAGGTGGGGGTTTGCGGTCCTGCCCATCGCAGTGGTAGTGGCGTGTTTGATATTCTTGCTTGCAGCCATGGTCTTGACGCGGAGCTCACACACTCAGCTATGGAAGAGTAGCGCGCTTGTTGCATTGTTTCATGGCTTGGACAAGGAGACGAGGGAACGATTTAACGCGGAAGACGGACTGCATGCCAAGAAACAGCAGGCGAAGGCAGTCAAAGTCAATTTGTACACAGATGGCAGAGATGAAGTAGTCCTTGGATCAGTGGATTTGGCTTCGAGGGAGAAGTCACCAAGAATCAGGCGCTGGAGAAGAAACACACAGGCCTAATATGATTCTAGATGTCACGCGTTGCATAGGGAGGAGGCGTGATTCATTTTTTTTCAGAGTGGTCGTGCGCTACGAGTCGAGAAATGCGACGAGTTTGTCATGATTGTAAACATCCGTAGCAGTACTTCAACAAACTGCAATTTTATGCTCTAGTGCACCAACAATAGAGCGTATTTAATTCAGCACAAAGAAATCCCCATTCTCCACCTCCTGAACTTTAACTTCCTTCAACTTAAACCCCTCTCCTGCCTTGCTTGTCGCCTTTTCCTGCCCCAAAGCCCACTCCACAGTCCTAAAAACATCCATAACAAGCCACCACACCAGACCACCATATCCTAAGCGGTCATTGTGCGTGCTGACCCAATACCTTGCCCCACTTTGTCTGAACAGTTCCAGCCCCGTCTTAGCCCCAAACGTCGTCTGCCATCCCCACGTCCAGCTCTCCTTCAGCCCATGCAGAAGTGCAAGGACGGAAAATTGTAGGTTGGCGTGCGCGAGGAGCGATTGCAGTGTCGGCGTGCTGGTGAAGAGGCCGTGCGGCGAGTTGAGGATAGCCTCCCAATTCTCCGGCGCACTCTGCCATAGTAGTACGGTGAGGAAGTTGAGCTCGTGGTGCCCTTTGATGCGGAAAAAGGCCATGTATGATGGCAGTCCGGGGGTATTGACGTGTGCACTCCAGTCCCCTTTGAAGGAGGGCGAGAGATTAGGATACGCAATTACGTTCGCAAAGTGGTTCAGCTTTGAGATGATTGGGCCGCCGCCTGGGGTCGCGAATACTGGGATCCGAGGATCGAAGGCCAAGAGCGTGGGTACGTGGAGATGGTCGCCGTAGTGAAAGTTGATCAGGATGGCGTCGAGTAGCGAATCTTCCTCTGTCAAGTCGTGTGAGCGAGAAGAAACGATCCCAGCGTCTGCAGCCGTGTTCTCGATTTCCTTCACTATCTTTTCGACCCCAGTGCCGTTGGTCATGGTGGGCGTGGATGAGAGAGATAGATAGACCAACCATGGCGAGATCTGGACTTCAGGACCGTTCAGCCATGGGTCGTGGACGATGTGGAAGTACGCTTTGCCTGAGGACTTGCGCTCGAATTTCGGCCGGGGAAAGGACAAAAGCCATGAGCTGTCGCCATTGAGGGATGTGAATATGGGGCGGGGACCTTGCTGTGAGTCGAAGTGGGCTTTGTATTTGGCCATGCGCTCGTTCGCCATGACAGGGGCGGCTTCCAGGACAAATGCTTACTGCCAGTCCATTCAAGGAGGGGGTTGAGCTTTTCAAAATGATATTTACAGAGGAGAGCGCTGGGCATCGTGAGCGCTATAGGCTAGCTTCGGATGACACAGACGTCTAATTCTGGTCCCGAATACTGGAACCTAGTATCCATGACCATCACCAAAAGGGAAGCCCGTGTAATCAAGTGACACTGCTGACGCTTTGAGAGATCAGCAGAGAGAATCAACAACCATACAACCAGGTCGACTGTTTCACGCTATAGGCACTCAGAAAAACCCGAGAGGTTCCATGCTCTCGTAATGTGATATTAAAACGTTGTAGCCTGCTTTCCATAATTCCTTTCATTGTACTGGGTATTGCGTTGACGTTTGGGGTCGTACTGACATTGGCGTTCGATGGGCTAACTTTCGTTGGCTGACGACCTTTCCGCATTGGAAGCACGCGTTTCAGATCTTGGCCTTCTGCAGGGTAAGCACAGAGCTACTAGAGGGTAGAATATGCCGCCGATGTACGGTATTGAAGATATCATAGTCTGATCAACGCAACTAGGCGCCAGACAATCACGGAAATTCTCTAGACTGCCGGTCCGACAACACCACCGTCGTCAATAGCTGGATCAGTTGTTACCATATAATCCTTGGCGAGATCCTTAAGGGTTACGGTGTTTTCGAGAAGGCCGACCTTTCGGAAGAAGTCCGAGGGGTCCATCTGCCGTACTTGCATGTGTGCAGCGGCGTCATGCATTCCTGGGAGCGCAGCATCTATTTCCTGACATCGTGCGCAGCATTGAAGAAGACATGATCTTTAGCCTGTCATTTCCTTGTCTAGAAGTGAACACTTGCGTAGGAAGGTTACCGGAACCTAGTCTACCGTAAGTTGTCGTGTAAACCGTCAGGTACGCGGGCAGTGACACATTGATGACGGTAGGCACGATAGAACTTGGGCCATAATTTCAGGCCATCGGAGTAAGAACGGGAACAAAATGTGCCCCAGTGCCGCCTTGGTGAATCTCCATATCGAGGTTGAATCGCATCAAATGTTCCGTTTCTTCTCTGGTATCATTGTTGACTCGCTGCTGCCTGCGAGGCTGTTGAAAGGTTCCAGGAAGGCATGGCGCCAGTAACTTGCTCTTGCTCTATTTCCATAGGGTCTGGAGCTTTACTCTGCATTTAAGTTGCAGTCTCCGGTTCGCAAGCGCACGCTCGTTGCATATTGTGTTGGGGATGCCTTGCTCTGCCTTGCTCTGGTTAGCAGGATGTGGAACACCTGTCAGCTCACAGAGGTGTCTGGTCTTGTATGTTCTCACAAACTGTCCAATAATTTGGTGTTCAGATGCGACTTGATGTGTTGACAACATCATCTGACGTCATAACCCGGCCTGGGATTTTGCTTGACTGTAAAGGACCAAGGCGTAAAGACTTTCTCAAGGCAAGCGTTCTGTTACTTCGAGGTGTCCTCGTAGACTCGCCTTTTGCGTGATGTATGCTGACGGAAACTCGCGCAGCGCGTCTCGTATTTTTGTCTTGCAGAGCCGCAGAACGGAGAAGTGCAGTCGCCCTAGAGAGTGAGGCTCGCTAGCTACAGGATGCAGGAGGCTGCATATAACAAGGTCTAGCGACGAACTGACGGCGGTATAATGAGGTACTTTCGGTTGCGGCATCGTTGTTCCGCTGCGAGGCACTCCACAAGGCGTGCTTCGCGAAGGTTGTCACGAAGGGTTAGCGTGTTGTGCTCAGCCTTGTCGCAGGGCGCCGGGAATATCTGCTTGCATCAATAACGAGATCGACCACTCACGTCTTTGCACGTGCAAATACTAGAGCTGTCTGGTCGGATATCGGTATCGTGTTCGTGGGGAAGGGCAAGGGCACTCGACGCGGATTCGAGTTGAGATCACAGGACCCGTTGGCGCAATTGCGTGACCAGGACGTGTAAGTGGCCGAGGCAAGATCCTTTCATCCATTGGGATGACGCAGCGATATCACACGTGCGATCTGAATCACGAACATGTTCACTGGTGGGCGTGAAAGTCGGCTTTGAGAGGGAGTCATCGCGTCTACACGGCTGTCGGAAACTGAAGGCTTAGGAAGGAACCCTGAACACCTGCAGGCATATGGAGATGATTGCCTCCTCTCCGCCCGAACGCCTGCCACAGCATCTTCTTACCAGCAACCATCGCATATCAACTGTGGTCATCGCACAATGACGGCAACGACAACATGCGTTCGTACGACTATCCGCAGGGGTATGTCACATGTGGGTGCTTAATGCGCGCAGTGCCACAGCTTCCATCTCGCAAGGCGCAGTCTTCCAGAAGCCTGCCTCATTCATCACACTAAATCCCTCATCGGCATTTGTTGCACATCGACTGCCAGCCTCAGCTTTTCATTCGGCAGCGCCTGGTAGCGGGGAAGTGTACCCGCACGCCAGGTGAGCACTAGCTTGTCCGTTTTGGCTGACCGGCCGCAGCACCTTGCTGCGTGACCATCTTGACGACCTTGACGCCCTTGTCCGTCGTTGTTTCCGACACAAATGTTTTCCAGCCGAACTTTTTCTTACACGGCGAAAACACTAATTGACGAATAAAGGCCAGCAACGTGATAACGGTGCGCGAGCCTACTCGTTCGTAAGTCCTGGCGAGTCCTGCAGCCGTACTAGTAAGGCAGACAGGTCCTTGTCAGCCGCACACTTGCTCACAGCATGCAGACGGCGACACGGGAGATGGCTATAACAACACAGCCCGTCGCACACAGTTTTGCCATCGCTGCCTGAAAAAGATCTTCGTTCTTGTCTGGCTCTTGACCTCTTTCAACAAGCAATTGTATCTTTCCATGATCCCTCTTCACGAGGGTGAACCTACCATACTGCTCACCAGAGTCCCCGCATAGCTGCTTTGATACCTCAAAGCAGCTCAGACCCCGCCAGGACCATGTCATACAACTACACCGGAACACCACTCGAGGAATGGCAGGACTTCGTTCTCTGGGATGAGGATTCTTATAACAAGCCAACGGCCAATCGAGGCAGCACCCATCTTGGCTACCTCGGAATTGGAGTGTCTGGCACTGAGTCGCCATATGTTACATCGGCGCCTCCTTCCAACTACGATGGACCTTCATCTTATGATTACAACGTCTCGGCACCGCCGTCGATCATTGGAGAATCCTCGTCGTACGGCCAATTCTACGGCACTTCGCCAACAGTTTCGTCCACTGCTACATCTCCGCTCGTAGGCCGGGACGACGGTCGTTACTTCGGATCTTTCGGGGCCTGCGACACCTTTCTCTCGCCTTTAAGGGAGACCACTGAGTCACCACTCATCGATACAACTCGCGAGCGGATCATAGACTCTACAAGCTCTCTAGCCATGACATCAGGTCAAATCTTCAACCCGCACCTAGCAAGCTCATTCCAAGCATTCAGCGGTCGTGATATGGTCGCATCTCAAATCCTCACGTCCAATACAGGTACATGGGCCGAGCCGTCATTCCTTGGTGAATCGATCGCAGAGGGCGATGAAAATAGTACCGCAGCCTTGACAGCACCTATTCCAATCATACGAGCCCAAACGCAGAGCGTGAACGGCTCCTTCGACTCCTACGATCCATTGCGATACCCAATTGACCATCCAACAAGAGCCATCACTATCCCACAACCTAGTACCAGCCGCAACGCCGCAACCGCACGCTCTCGATTCGCGCCGCCCATGCTATCTACTTCCCCTATTCAGCGTCGACCACGTAGCGCAACTTTGTCGAGGAGCAGTTCACGGACCGAGCACCGTAAGGGTCGCACATCGCCATCGCCGACATCTGTACAATCTTTTGGCTTTGTAACTATGCAGATGGACAGCCAGTCCGGTCGTATGGCAGCTTCCACCACACCCGACGGTCCCCACACACGAGTCGCTAAGGGCCGTAAGAAGGGTCTTGATCCCACGCAACGAAAGGAGGCGGCTCTCATGCGGATCATTGGCTCGTGTTCCAACTGCAGGAAGCGCAAAGAGAAGTGTGACTCTGGCACACCTTGCAAGTCTTGCCTTAAGCACTACAAAGGCGACTTGATTAATCACCCGTGTCGAAACCACGCACTAGCGAATCTTTCAGAAGCGTTCCTATCAAATAGGCACAGCTGGCATCCAACCAATCGTACGCTTCAGGACTGCATGCGTACTATCGACTACAGGATTTCGACAGACATAACGTACAAGATCCCGCTGCACTTCGGCTTTGGCCTGCCAATGTCTCTGGAAGTTCATCCAGTCCTGGTCAACCATCAGCTGCCGTGCGCACACGAGCATCTGGTATATTCATGGCCACCGGAATCGTCTGCTCCTGCTACGCACACTCAATTTGTGCTTCCGGCTCTCCTCACATCCTCCACTCTCTCCAGTCTGGAGCAGACCCTCGATGCACATCTTGAGCATTTGGTCATGTCGGAGTTCAAAGCTTTCCCACCATACCTCTCGCCTCTCCGAATCCTTCACAAGACGTACACGTTTTTCCGGTCCTTACCAAAGAACTCCGAGTCCGCACAGCTTCTATTGCAAGCTCTGAAGCTACTCGTACTCGTCCACGTGGGCGGCGACATTACTTTGCCTAAACAGGCCGAGAGCGACTCCCTGCAGCAGCTTGTGCGGTGCACTATGAGCATCTCCGAGGACTGCCGACCGTCGCCATGTCTCATCCGATCCCAGTTTGGTGCTGTCATGCCCAAATTCGCCGGAAGGCTGATGAAAGAAGTACTCTCGACCTTGGAGCGAATTCTCTTCAGCCGCAACGGTGATCACTGGCCGATCGCACTTGCAACCCTCATAGTTGTTTTCATGACAATCGAGTCGATCCAGTACCATGCGGCCAAACTCCCGTACCACGACGCCTATGATAACAACCGTGCTGGAACCCCGGGTGACAGCTTTGACGCTGATGACAGCGCCGTGAGCACTATACTGACGTCGTATGGAGCGTGCTTCGAAGCCTGCCACACAAGACTTCGACCGGACTGGGAAGGTGATCTGGCCACGGCCTCTGGACGGGGCACGTCGGCTGATCAATTTGTTAAGAGTGTACGCGAAGCCATCGCCAAAGATGGCGTCGAAGGTTACCTTCAAGGGAAGGTTGACGAGAAGAGATTTGATGAAGAGGATATGGGCTTCTTCTTCGACAGACTGGTAGCCAAACTGCTGCTGCTGGAGTCTTGAGGGAACGACTCATGTGTGGATTCGTTCCACTGTGTGGTCGATTGGGCCTTATAAATCACGACTTATGACTGTTACGATGATCTTTCTTTAAAGTTCGGCGTTGGTGGATGTCCGACGACTTCTCACTTTCTCAAGACCTTTTGCTGGCGGCGCATGTTGTATGCTAGTGTATGCAGACTTTCTACGTAGATACCAAGACCATGACATTTTCGCACATTTCATCCTCCATACAGCTACTGTGCTTCTCTACCGGTTAGGTCCACATCCAACATAGCCAAATCCTGTAACGCAATTCCACACCCAGCACGCACCTCCAATCACTCCCTCAACCACGCCCCGAATATGTACAAATCATCTTCCGTCCTCCACTCACCCCCAATAAAGATCCTCTCCCCCTTCCACTCAAACACACCCTTCTCCACCACCCCGAACCCCGCCAACTTCCGCATAACCCTCAAACTCGCCGGATTCCGCCCATTCACAATGACACGCATCCAGACGCGCTTCGACGGATCCCAAAACCCCGCCGCCGCGGGCGCTCGACACGCATCGAGCACCGCAGTCAGCGCCTCGGTCGCGTACCCCCTGCCCCAGGCGGGCGGCAGGAAGGAGTACGCGAGCTCCGCGACGAGGGTGCTGGGTTCGTGGGAGGCGGGGACGACGAGGGCAGATGGCAGGGCGAGGTGGTGCGGCGAGAGACTGGACAGGGTTACGAGGCCGATGAAGTGGGGAGGTCCGGCTGGGGCTGTTTCGTGAACGGCGTAGGCGAGTTTGTATGTGCGTGGTGCCGGGTTGGTGGGGATGGCTGGGTCCGGCGTCGCGGGCAGGTAGGATGCTATGGTTTTCTCCGTGTCCGAGAGGGTCTTGCTGGGTGGGTGGATGCTCCATAAGTTTGTTTGGACGTTGCTGCGTAGCTCGTGCAGCCAGGTCAGTTCCTGGCTGCCTCGTTCGGCGTGCGTGATCAGCGTGAGCTTGAGGCGGGGAGTAAGCAGGACGGGCTCCATGGTGCAGGATGGCGGTGTCAAGTGGTGAGCGAGTGATCCGTTGGGTTTGGCGGAATGTATGAGTTCTCACTGAGATGAATGTGGTGGTATGAGTTCGACTTTATGTTGTCTCATTTAGCCTCACGCATCAGACCAGGCCTCCCACGCCTTGTTCGTCGCATTGTCTCGTTGCTGCCCAACATGTCGCACGTTGACATGTCGTGAGGCTCGAAAGGCGTGCGAATTGAGCAGCTTCCTTTATCAGTGGGTCCAACGCCCTACCGTAGGTTTTGTGTTGTTGTGTCGCGGCTGTTCTCGGTAGGGCGTGTTGTTGTTTGGTCGAGTAATGGCGCAGCTTCGACGCAGACTGGGGAACAGAGGCAGCAAGATAGCGTCCTCGAGGCTGATCAGGGGTGCTGTCGGCCGAAAGCAAATTCCAACGCTTGTTTGTTCGTTGGTCTATGTACATCGCTACAACTTTTCCCAACGCCGAGAATGCATCTATCCATATACAACACGCTTGCTAAACGGAATGAGTGACCCCTCCACTCGAGCTCGCCGCACTCGCCTTGCCCTCCTCTTTTTTCAAAATCAACTCCCCCTTCTCATCTCTCGGGATGCGCACCCACCCCGTCTTGAAGCGCTTCTTACTCGCGTCAAACCTCGGGAAAGGATGGGCCTCAGTATTCAGCACAATCTGATCAAGCGGCAGGACATCGTCCGGGCCGAAGAGGAGGTAGAAGTACTTGAGCGTCTCGGCCTGTTCGTGTCAGCAAAAGCCTCCAATCCACATAACGGATGTGGTGACGGAGAAGGAGGACTCACTAGCCAAAAACTCTCCATGTTGTCCCTGCTCGGCGGCGGCACTTTGGTCACATCGTTGACGCTCGTGTATCCGCCGCCGCCCTCGATGCGCGTGTGGTTCGCAAACGCGCTGAACATCTCCCACCCCCACTCCCTGTACATCTCGTCGCCAGTGATGCGCCACATATAGAACAGACTCTCGACGGTCTCGGGGCGCTGGAGATTATGTGCGTCCGCAGGCTTGATGATGAAGTCTTTCTTCCACCCCTGTCCCTCAGGAGTGTCCTTCTCAAGCTTCGTCGTTGAGGCGAGGATCTTGGTGCCGTACATCTTCGGCACGTCGTCGAGCTGGAAGTGTGTGATTTCGGGCGACAGACCGGTCGCGGTGGCGCGATACATGCCCATGCAAGTCTTCATCAGCTCTCTGGCGAGCTGCATGTTCTCCTCCTGCTCTTTGCCCCAGGACGGCAGTTTCGAGGCGGCAGAGACGGGGAGGCCGCCAGTCTGCGCGAGCGCGATGGTGCCTGGCATGAAGCACACGAGATGGTCCATCTTGGGGTGCAAGTGGCCATCCAGACCGCTGGGGCGCTCGGCGAGCACGGTCAGGTGGGACTCCTTGGTGTAGGCGAGGAGGTGCTTTTTGACGCCGCGCAGGGTCTCGTCCCACATGTCGAGGTAGATAGGCTCTTGCTTTTGGGTCTGGAGGTACTGTTTGATGAGGTACTCATAGTAGCTGTCTCCACGCGAGCCGAGACGAATCTCGTTGCCGCGGAAGGTGCCTCGATCGGCGTAGATGAAGATGGGCACCAGGCCGTCTTTGGCGCCGTTGTCGTCGACGACTTGCATCACTTTCTCGGCTTTTTCCCAGTAGTCGGCCTCGCCGGTCAGGTAGGCGAGGTACTTCATCTCAAGCTGCAGCGTGGTAGCCTCCGCTGTCGATGAGGCGCCGCCGTCGGCGTGGGAAGCCTCGCCTTTGCTGTCCTTCAGACGAACACTGGCCCAGGGAACTCCAGAGGGCGATTCATAGGCGCCAAGAAGACGGCCCGCCAGGTCGGTGGCCTTTTCGAGGAACAGGTCGTCGTCGTTGGCGTTGTCGGGCTTGAGTCCAGGCAGCGTTTCCTGCAGGTAGTGTGCAGACAGCAGGCCACCCAGCATGCGGATGGTGGTCTCGAAGGTGTTGACGTCCTGGTCCTTGTCGTAGTCCAGGGTGGTGGAGACCCACTCGCGGGCGTGCTTCAGCTCCTTGGTCAGGTTCATGATCATCATCGTGTCCAGGGCATCGACGATGATCCAGCCCATGCCGTTGGGCTCTGCCATGTACCGGCCGTTCTTGGCGACAGGGTGGTACTCGTCGTAGCCCCAGCCGTGTGCCTCGTAGGCGTTCCAGCTCAGCAAGAAGGCATCCTTGACCTCCTGTCGCCGCGTCTCCCACGCTGTGCCTTGCTGGGCGGCAGCGCTGCCGTCGTACCAGCCCTTGCCCGTGCTCAGTCTCGCGGCCGGCGTCTGGTTGGCGCCCGGCACGAACAGCCAGTACAGCAGGCCCAGCACCACCAATGCTGCTGTGACGGCCCCCTTCCTGCTCCTCACAAAACCGGCGTTCCCGCGGGCCCCGCCGTAGCCGTAGCCCGTCGGCTTGTCCTTGTACATTGGCAAGCCCTTCTCGTTCCCGGTGACCTTGTTCCAGACATTCTCCTCGAAGCGACGCTGTGCAGACTCGATGTTGCGCGGGACCGCGAAGGACATGTCGGAGTCCTGGAGGGCGTGCTTGGTGGCCGCGACGGCCTGCCTGGTTGCGTGCTGGGTCGACTCGACGGCCTGCGTGGTGCGGGTGGCGGCGGTCTGGAGGAGCGACAGGGCGGACGGGGCTGCTCGAGAGGCTTTGCTGCGGAGGTTGAACGGGTCGCGCGTCGTGTACATTGGCGACGGTCGGCGACGCGTAGGGCTGGTAGCGTCTCAGGGTCCAGTCAGGTACCCAGTCTTCAGGTCATTGCCAGCCTCTCTACAGTCATGCACTAGTCTGCGTCTTCTCCTAGAGGCTTCACTTCATCTGCAATCAACGCCAGGTGTCACATAGCTCCCTTCCTAATCGAGACGCCCGGCAGGGGTTCCCCGTGCGGCATGTGCATGCGGAGCCTCTCGGGGGAGCCACAGCCTCGTTCATCAACACCGACCGCCTGATGGAGATCGTACGCGCGGAGTCCGCACAGCCTCTGAACCACCATCTAACTATAGCCATGAGGGCAAGTATAAGCAGGGCAGACATTCATCGGTGTCTGCACATGTATATGTTCGAGTCCACAATATCTCTCCTCCCGCATCATTATTACCACGTCGTACTGTCGTCATTGATCGCCAATATGGCTCAGAACATGCCTCTATTTGTCCAGCAGTTGCGTTTCCTCTTCTTCGTCTTCTGTCCGTTTCTTCCTCTCTACAACTCGTACTATCACGCAAGTGCAGAGGTCCAGCAAACATCAACAACAAGTTCACCAGCTTGAACACTAGCGTAGCCTCCAAAGATTCCCATATACCAATTCCAAGGATCCCCAACACCATGAAGCACCTCCGACTGACCCCCGGCTCCGGAGTCAAGCCTCTCAGAGACCAGCACTCCGTCCCTACCGCCCTGCCAGACGCCAAAGAAACAAAACTGCACCCTGCCAACGCGCCAGACGCCTCCACAAACGCATCCCTCTTCTTCGTCGGCACCGCGACCACAATCCTGGAATGGGAGGGCCTGCGCATCCTCACAGACCCCAACTTCCTCCACGCAGGTGACCACGTGCACCTGGGCCCTGGCGTGAACGCAACGCGGCGCACGAACCCGGCGATCGACATCGAGGAGCTGCCGCACATCGACGCCATTCTACTTTCCCACTACCACGAGGATCACTTCGACCGCCTCGTCGAAGACAAGCTGTCGCGTGACATACCGATCATCACCACGCCGCACGCTCACAGCTGTCTGACGTGCAAAGGCGCGGATTCGTTTACCAACGTGCACGCATTAGATTTCTGGGACAGCCTGATCGTCGATGTGCACTCGGGCTCTGTTTCTGTAGATAAGCGCACGCCGAGTCTGAAAATCACAGGCATGCCAGGCAAGCACGTCCCGCCGGGTCCTTTGAACGTGGCCAACGGAATCCTCGGCGCCGTGCCGCCCACGAACGGCTGGATGATCGAGCTCGGCTACTCCTCTCCGTCGTCGTCCAATGCGGATGCGTTCAGCTCTGGATACAGAGTGTACATCACCGGCGACACGCTGATGGTCGACGAGCTCAAGGAGATTCCGAAGAGGTACGAAGGTCTGGACATCGACCTCATGCTCATCCATCTGGGCGGTACGACGATTCCGGGCCCCAGTATACCGCTGCTGATGGTCACTATGGATGCGAAGCAGGGCGTGGAGCTGATGCATTTGATCAATCCGGACGTGACGATCCCGATCCACTACGATGATTATGATGTTTTCCTCAGTCCGCTGGGTGATTTCAAGAGGGAGGTTGAGAAGGCGGGGCTTGGGGCGAAGGTTGTGTATTTGGATCGCAAGGATCAGTACAAGTTCCTTGTCAAGCAAGACGAGGCGGAGAAGAAGGGCATCAAGGACCAGCCTGCTGCTGGCTGAGCGGTTCAGTAGTCCGTACTAAAAGCAATGTGACTTGATTCGCCGACACATCTCACAAGGCACACGTGACGCCATACTGTCTGATCGCCCTGCTTGTACGGCGTCGAGTGTACCTCTTGGTCGATTGTTTCAGCCTAGAAGAATGGAGCGCATCGTTCGCCTGTTCGACGCTCAGAACCGCGTCAACCCTGGCACCACAATCGAATCTCGCGGCAAGACTCATATCACTCCTCACACGACTTCACCAGCACGCGATGACAATGGGGCAGGTTTGACGTGTCATTTCAGTGGTCACCCTGTGCGGGGCCCTGTTGAATTCGTATGCCATTGCAAGTACCCCTACGCCCTCCATGCCATGCCCTACGCCGTCATCGTCCTAACACACCGGTCTAGTGGTGCATTTATGCGGCCGCGTGCCTGCCCTTGGGGTTCTTCTTGCCGACGTCGGAGATGGTGAGACCTGTTGACATTAGTCGCGGTTCTCGACAAGGGCTGCGCTGGGTTGCGGTGGGTAGAGGGACCCAGGGCGACGTACCCGGGGGAAGCGACTGCTTGAGCTTCTCGGCCTTGTCGGTGTCCTTAAGGACGAGGGTGTAGACGTTCCTCGAGCAGCGGACCTTGAACTTGATGTTGTTGACCTTCTTGTTCTTCTTGATGCGCGCGGCTGGACAATCATTAGCCTCTCCCTGACACAGTTACACATCGCGTTGCAGTCCGTCGTTCCCGCGCGCGCAGTCAGGCTCAGGGCGTCGTTTCCCGACCACCGCTTCCTGACCGCTTCCGCGCTCGTCTTCCTCCTCTTGCACTGCCATCGCGTAAAGGGCACGTACACTGGGCGTCCTTGCGGCGGCAGATCTCGATGAACTGCTTGATGTCGGAAACTTCGGCAGGCATGTTGGCGGTGTTGAGGTCGAAACGTGGGTTTGTCGAGCTTCGCTGGAAAGTTCGCAAAAGCGCTGGATGCCCGCCCAAATCGTTGTGGTCTCGCTTAGGCGAGCACGGGCTGCTATGGGGCGGTGTCGGGCTAGGGCCGGATGGGGCGAAGGCGAGGGAGATGTGGGGCAGTGGCGCGTTGTTGCGGCTGCGGCCTGGACTGGATCTCTGCTGTCGACGAGAAGGGTGCTGCTTGCGAGTACACGTTTATACGTTCTCGACTGCGCTCGCTGGCTTCCTTCCCTGGTTACCGTCAGTTGTGAGCACTCGCAGTCCGAACCAAAACATCATCATGCCGACGCCCCTTGATCGCGCAACGAGCCAACGTGTAGGTGACTTCTGGTCCTGGAACCTGATATACGTTGTGTGTATACTGGTCGTGCGGACACCCAAGTGCTGACATGTTAGGCTCCCTTCTTCGCTTTCGCGGCGCTCATCACGGGCGTTGCTGCGTGGAGCATCTGGGGACAGGATCTCTTCCCTAGTGCCGACCCTACTGGCGGTTCGTAAACGCCCTCCCATCAATCATCGCTGCAATTTATAAGCAGGCCTCGATGAGATCTCTCTTCACAACTGATCACTGACACGAGCGGCAGATCCGGAGACGTGGACTCACGACCAGTGCATTGCCTGGCTCAACCACGTAAGTCATGACTTCTTCTACAACGTCTCGCAAATTGCAACCTGCATTTCCTGGCTCGATCTTATACTGATGTCTTGTACAGCGAAACCTGCACCCTTCGCCGCTCGCCACCACGGCTGAGCTGCTGGAGCGCATCAAGGCCAACATGAGGGTTAACAGCGACGGCACTTACGGCACGACAGGTCGCCAGTAGACTCTTCATGCGCCTCTCATGTGCTCTCAGAAGTACTTTGATTTTCGAAATACTATCGGCGAGGCGTTCAGGTTGGCGTTGGACTTTTGAATACCCTAGTCAATATACATCAATCACGATCACATTGCGAAACACCTTACAACTTGTGTTCCACACGTTTCTGGCACAAAGAGGGCAGGAGGCATTTGAAGTCAACGTCATTTGACCGTACGTCCATGATTGTAGATAAACCACCGTTGCACCTCACTGCGCCATTGCCGCCCAAAAGTCCCACTTAAAGTTGTCTGAAGAATACAGACAATTTCGAACACCCCAAGTATTCCGTGAATCGTTTCCATCGAAACACTACCACAAGCCAGGTATGTCGCCTAAATGTCAGCATCACCCCGCTCGAACTCCGCCAGCATAGCCTTGCTGGCCATATAGTCCTCCTCGTCGGCAGCCATCATAGCCTCCTCTTCGGCCATCTCCTGCCTCAGGCGCTCCAGCTCTTCGGTCATACGCTGCTTGTAAGGCGCAAGCTTCTCATCGACAGCAGCCTTCTTCTTCGCCATCTCGATACGCTTCTTGCGCGCAGCCTCGAGGCACTTGCGCTGCTCGGCGACTTGAGCCTCGAGTGAGAGCGCACGAGGACTCGGCGAGGTGGTTGCGCGACGGAGAAGCTGCGTGGGTGTGAGAGGCGGGACGACCTCAGCTTTGACACGCTTCATGTCGGGAGGTGGCGTCAAAGTACCCTCTGGGGCGCGCTTGAGGGGCGTGGTAAGTGTGGGGCCGACGGCGGGCTTTTGCAGCACCGTGGAGGTAGTCGTGTCGATCGGAGCAGGCTTAGTGACAGCCTTCTTGAAAGGCAAGGTGAAACTTTTGCTGCCGCTCCCGACGAAATCCTTGGTAGTGGGTATACCGGCCGCCTGAGTAGATGTGGTAGTAGGGGCGGTCGGAGCATCGAGGATGCTAGGAGTGTCTGCCGGATGTGGCACTGTGGGTGTGTTGGAGACCTCCGCGGGTTGACTTGGAGCAGCAGCATCTATCACGTTCAGGTCCTTCTTGTCATCGGCTTTCTTCATGTTCTTCTTGAGGACCTCCTTGCTGGACTTCTCGAGGTCTACGCCTTTCGTATCGGTGGCTTTCTTCGCGGCCTTCTTGGTTGTCTTCTTGGGTGTGCTTGCAGGTGAGTCGCCAATACTGTCATTGTTCGCCGCAGGGGCGATGTCATCAGCCTTCTTGTCATCGGGGATCATCGTAGCCGCGGCATCGCCTGTGTCCTTGGTAGAGGTTGAGTGGAGCTGGTTCAAGAGATCCTTCGGCATGAAAGGTGCTTCAACGTCAGTAATAGGTTCAGCGTCGGTAGTGGGCGCCATTTCGGAGGTTGAGTCGGAGGTGGTTGTGTCAGGCTTGGTTTGCGACTTTTTAACCACGACCTTTGGCTAGATATAAGAGTCAGCCGCAGGCCCCAGCGGTCTTTTACTTGAAGCAAAACCTCGGAGTGACGTAAACAGACTCGAATGGGCAACGCACGGAGAAGAGTCGCTCTCTCACCTGAGCAGATTGAGACTTGTTTGCGCCCTTAGTGGGCGTCGACGGCATATCAGCGGGCGGCGGTGAAGAAGTCCGCACAGAGTTGTCACCATCGTTCTTGCCGGCTGGCTTGGTACCAAGGACTAACGGGGGCACAGAGTCGAGCTCAAGAGGGTGGGCTTCTTGCTTGGCGGGAGCTTTTTCAGTAGCATCAAAAGACATCTGCATCTTATTGGCTTCGATAGAATCTATTATGCGTCAGCTTAGATCTACGAAGTGGGAGTGAGAGCCTACCTTTGGTACGATAGTGAAAGCGGAAGATCGCCCATGGCTCTGTACCTGGACGCTTTGCATGGACCTTCTTCTTCTCACGCTTGTTCTTGCCCACTTCGAGAATCGAACAGTTCTTCTCAAAAGCCATCTGGAATTGAGGCGCCACGTCTTTGAAGTTCGCGACTAAAGCGCTGGGCTCTGAATCTTCCTTGACGTTATCGTACGTGCATGCAGTGACGACCTCATGCTCAATATCGAATTGTCGGGTGATTTACAGACGTAATTCCACAGTACCGATGGTCTCGGGTGCTTCCTTGCTTAAGTTCGTCGTTCCTGTATATGGCACGACCGACATTTGGGTGTCGATAACGCCGTCTGAAGTTTGACACAGGAAGGTTTCAACATCGAGCTTCTTGTGCTTCTGCAACTGCACTGACTTCCCAGCGTACGAGTGCGCCTTGCGGCAGACTCCGTCCACCAGGCAGTCATAGCCGACAGTAAGGGTCTACGCGAACTCTTGTGAGCTCGAGAAATCAAGGGAGGACATAGACATACCACACCGTTGAATCGACCGTCAATCTTGATCTCGTGTCCCTCTTCGACAGCAACGTAACAGCAGACAGCTTTGTCATGAGCGTCGATGTACTGGCCATACTCGTTGAGTGGATTGACATGACCTTTGACGTAAATGTGAACGAAGGCCGAGCGATCGGTGCCTTTCTCGAGGACTTTCATGATGGTGGTGTGCACGAAAGGTCAAGGAGCGTTGTCGTGTTGTCAGATAAGCAAGGGCTGGGTTGTCGTGCGGTGAATGTCGCTCACAGGTAGTGCGCGAGCGCCTAAGGATGTCAGGTTGATGGTTGTGAAACAGCAAGCGGCTGCTGATGCACTTCTAGCTTGTGTGTAGGAAACCCGACTGGCGAGACGATACAGCTTGGAAAGAGGTAGTATCAGGCAGTGGAAGGGTGTGGTAGGAGAGGCGTGAGGTGACCGTGCTACACACGCGATATATAAGTACCCTGGTAGCAGGATGGCGTATAGCCCGCGGAGACAGGTGAGAGAAGAGGCGTGCAGGGCAGGGGCAGTTGGGGACGGCAGAGAGCTCAGCTGATGATTAAGGGTTTGTCGTGCTGAACATGGACAGGAAGTGAAGATATGGTGACTGGGAACAGAGGAAGAACCAGACGGGGCTCAAGCTGAGGTTGAGGGCTTCGCTGTTACGAGGTGAATGCAGGTCGTGCTTGCCTTGAGCGCGCCTTCCTCAGCATCCTCGTTTCCCTCACTGTCAGCATTGTCAGTGCCCGCAAGTCTGACCTCAAGCGCACCATCTAAGGATCGAGTGGATTGTCCGATGGGCTTCTGCATCATATGCTTTCCATTAGTACCTACCAGTTTTCAGCTTTCAGTTCTCTCAAAGCGCCATTGCCGCAGTCTAAATCATGCGTCGACATTCGGATATCCTGATGACGGCACTCGATTCTTTCACCTCAAATCTTGCACGCTCGAGCACGACGTCGCGCGCTCAAGCGCTCTGTCACATGTCAATCAGCCGCTGCAGCATCAATTGGATTTGAGGGTCCTCCAACGTCGGGCTTCCGCCTGCATCGATGGAGACAGATGTTGGCATCGGCCACGTGATGCTACCGTTCTAACACAAAACACCAAGATGCATCAGAGATGGAGCAGAGTGAAGGGCACGAGAATATGCCGGAGATGGATCGATCAGATTAAGCGGCGGATAACGGATGCGGCAAGGCTGCGTGCGCCGAGCAAGGACGCACGGGCTTTTTTTCGCAGACGGCCGGCAGCTGCAGCTTGTTTCTCTACGACCTCATATCCCTCACCAGCACGACCCGCTGAACGCCGCACAACATGTTGTCCAGGACCTCCCAACGCACTGCGCAGGTACAGATATGCGCCTATGGAGCCATTGAGGCAGGGATGGGCATGCAATGCTAACGCGACGAGCAGACGCTCCTGCGGGGTGCCCAGCGCGCAGCTGGCCCTTCGATGGCTGCTCGATGTACGTCGCCGCCATGATGGCACACACCTACCGTCACGTGTACCTCGAATGCTCGACCACAATCTCTAACAGCATGCAGCCTTCGCTACCGTCGGCCAGGACATCTTCAAGCCCACCAAGTTCGGCGGCAAGTACACCGTCACCTTGATCCCCGGTGACGGTATTGGTGCTGAGGTCTCCGAGTCGGTCAAGGAGATCTTCAAGGCGGACAACGTTCCCATTGAGTGGGAGCAGGTCGATGTCTCTGGTGTCGACTCCGGCAACGTCCACTCCGAGGAGCTCCTCCGCGAGTCCATCGCCTCGCTGAAGCGCAACAAGCTCGGTCTCAAGGGTATCCTGCACACCCCCGTCGAGCGCTCCGGCCACCGCTCGTTCAACGTCGCTCTTCGCCAGGAGCTCGACATCTACGCCTCGATCGTCCTCCTCAAGAACATCCCCGGCTACGAGACCCGCCACAAGAACATCGACTTCTGCATCATCCGTGAGAACACCGAGGGCGAGTACTCTGGTCTCGAGCACCAGTCGGTCAACGGCGTCGTCGAGTCGCTCAAGATCATCACCCGCGAGAAGTCTGAGCGCATCGCCAAGTTCGCCTTTGCTTTCGCCCTTGCCAACAACCGCAAGAAGGTCACCTGCATCCACAAGGCCAACATCATGAAGCTGGCCGACGGTCTCTTCCGGAACACCGTCAAGAGGGTCGGCGAAGACTACCCTACCCTCGAGACCAACGACATGATTGTCGACAACGCCTCCATGCAGTGCGTCTCGCGCCCTCAGCAATTTGACGTCATGGTCATGCCCAACCTGTACGGAGGTATCCTCTCCAACATTGGTGCTGGTCTTGTCGGTGGCCCTGGTATCGTCCCCGGATGCAACATGGGTCGCAACGTCGCCGTCTTCGAGCCTGGCTGCCGTCACGTCGGTCTCGACATCAAGGGCAAGGACCAAGCCAACCCCACTGCTCTGATCCTGTCCGCCGCCATGATGCTCCGTCACATTGGTCTCGACGACCACGCCAACCGCATCTCGCAGTCCGTCTACAAGGTCATCGCCGATGGGTACGTCGATCCATATTTAGAAATTCGATGGAATGCTAACAGCTACCAGCCAGGTCCGCACCCGCGACATGGGCGGCAACTCGACCACCAACGAGTTCACCCGCGCCATCCTTGGCCAAATGGAGAAGGCATAGATGTAGGTGACACTCACCTATGACGTTTTGCTTGATGATTGGATGCTCTACACTTGTACAACTAGTTCAGCGGAGTGTGGATAGAGCTGTACTTCTAGTTGGTATATAGCATGCTGCATGATTGAATTGACATTCTTATACCCTCCTGGATATGCCGAAACCCAAACGCCTCGCTATGCATGGTATCGTAAACACTTTTCGTCTAGAACTGGATCCTCCTCTTGCGACCGGTGTACTTGGACGACGCCTTGACAACCTTGCCTTGGGCCTTCTGCTGCTCCTTCTTCTTCAAGATCCAGCCCTTGCTGCCCTTCTTGTCCACACCTCTCTTCTCGAAGCCACCCTTTCGTCGCGTCTCCATGACATCGACGCCCTCCATGCCGCGCACAACGCCCGTAATATCGCCGTCCAGATTGCCGCCACCAACGGTGAGCACAAGGTACGTCTTCGCGCTCTTCGTCCCCGGGTCATCCTCCAGCAAACCGGCGCCAAACCCAGCTTTGATCGCCGCCTGCGCCACCATCTTCTTCTGCTCATCATTCTTGGGATAGAACTGCAGGCACGCCCTGCCTCCGCGCTTCAAACTCGCATACAGCTGGTTGAAGAAGCGGAACAGCCGCGCGGCGGGCGCATCCTCGCTCGTCTCGGCCTGACACAGCCACTGGATCGCACTGATGCTGATGGCCGCGTCGAACGTGCCCGGGCGGAAGGGCACGCCCTGTCCCGCGTCGGCGAGCAGCAGATCCCCTTCTACCTCTTTCTCCAGCGCGACGCCCAGCATCGACGCGCTGATGTCGAACCCCACCCACACGTGTGGACCCGCGGGTGTGCCTTCTTCGGCCGTCTGGGACAGAATTTCGCCCGACAGGCAGGAGCCGCAGCCTACGTCGAGGATCATGGAGGGTTGTGTCAGCCCGATCAGGTCGAGTGCGCGGTGCGTCATGTCGGCTTGGATGCGCTGGATTCGCGAGGAGGTGGTGTATTTGCGCGATTCGACGTCATTGTAGTGCAGATCGGGCGGTCTGGGAGGATTAGTGAGGGTGCGAAGGTGCTGGGTATTGAACGGACAGTATGTCTTCGGGGCGCGACATGGTTGCGTTTGCGTGTGGATGTGGACTGTAGAATTTTCGAGGTGCGTTTGTTAAAGCTCGAGGTCTAGGAGCAGTTCGGAGTGCCCGTGTGACTTTGTGGCGAAGGTTCCGTGTCCGCGAGGTGTTGTCCTGGTTCGAGTGTTGACTTGCGGAATCAACTTTCGAACTCTCAAAAAAAAGGTGGGTTAGGTAAACCCCGCGTCAATCGCCGCACCAATCATCACCACCAGAGCCCCACTTATCCCGAGCTTAATGCCACCTTTGACCTCATCGCTCGATAGGTAACTGGCAGCTGTCATGCGTCCAGATTGCTCTCCTCACAACCAACATGTGGATATTACCAGCACTTGGGTACGTCGGTGTCATTCTGGGCTTCGCCTTCTTGACGCTGGCGATAGGTAAGTGAACTTGATCTGTGAAGTACATTACGCATGTCAAGAGCTTACTGACAGCTCAACACAGCATCTGGGCTGTACTACCTCTCTGAGCTGGTCGAGGAGCACACGGTGTTCGCGAAGAAACTGCTCACGCGCCTTATCTACGGCGTCATTGCAATCCAAACCCTCCTTCTCCTCGTCGACGGCTTCCCAATCGGCCTCAGCGCGCTCAGCATCGCCAGCCATGTCATCTACGCGCAGAACCTGCGCCGCTTCCCAATCGTGAAGCTGACAGACCCATTGTTTCTGCTCTCCTGCGGTACGCCGTCCATCCCGACCCTGTCCGATCCATTCGTCAGACCCGCAAGAACTCCACACTGACACTACCACAGTCCTCGTAATCGCAAACCACTACCTCTGGTTCCGCCACTTCAGCGCCCCCTCGACCTCAGCAAACAAATACGCAAACTACCCCTACGACCGCCCCGACATCCCCACCTTCACCGAAATCGCATCCTACTTCGGGCTCTGCGTGTGGCTCGTGCCGTTCGCGCTGTTCGTTTCGCTGAGCGCGGGCGAGAACGTGCTGCCGTCGATGGGCTCCGAGTACGCCACGGGCGAAGGCAGCAGCTACATTTCGTCTGGCGCGGGACCGAGCGGGTTTGCGAGTGGCACCACCGGTGGTGCGGCGGGCGCGGGAAAGAGGAGAGCGAGGAGCGGGACGAATCAGGGCATGGCGAAGCAGGTTTTCGGCGGCGTCAAGGATTGGGTCGGTGAGACGGGCGAGGTTATGGGGTTTTGGAAGGGCGAGAGGACGAGGCCTACTTTCTAGGCAGGAAAAGCAATGATTGTATGAGTAATGTATGCATGCTTATGTTCAGCCGCGGGCCCGTGAGAGTGCGTGCAAAGTCGTGATCTCACCTACGCACGTAGTGGTTGTCGAGTTCACGATCCACTCACGCATGCTCGTCGATGGCCCCGAGTTTCCCGAGTGGCTTGTCGAGGACGATGTGGGTCAATCTCTCGTGCGCCTCATCCGGCGTAGCTGGTCCGAAACAAAGATCTCCCAGCAGCAACGCTCTGTCACGGTTGCGCTGCCGAGGAATGTCGTCCAGTTCTCGTCGATCGGCAATCGGCTTGAAAGGCGATGGCAAGTTTGGGTGGACTCTTGGGCTGCCATGCTGCACAGATGCAGCATGTTGGGGCTTCGGGTCGCGGCCAGGTTGAAGGGTTCCTCAACGGCTCTAAGATCGATTTGGGCTCACAACGAACAGGATGCTGAGACGGAGATGCAATGCTGCATGAGACGCATGCGTATTGATCATAAAGCTTGAAGACTAGGACTGGATCGTCTTTGGGCAGAAGACCTTCACAAATGCTGATTCAGTAAAGCTGTCGACCAAAAATACAGGACGCGAAAGAGTTGGAAGTAGTCATTAAGTCATTCAGTCAAGGGATACTGTACATGAAAGAGACACGTAACATCGCTTATTCCAACACAAGAGTCCATCAATCTCGGCTCAATCATCCCTACATACCAAACAGCGCACCAACGAAGATAGCACCGAACAAGCCAGCAGCATCCGCAACACGGACTCCAACAGCAGCGTTGGTAGTAACCTCAGCAGGCGCAGACTACATCGACGTCAACGACGGGGCCAGAAGGAGTAGAGGACGTACTTACAGCAGTGAAACTAGCGCTAGCGTTCGTGCTCGACGACGGCACACCTGAAACAGAAGAGCTCAGCGTTCTGTCCGCTGTGGATGTAGAGTAGAAAATCGCAGAGGAATCTGCGGAAGATGCGGAAGAAACGGCACTGGACACCATTGCAGACGAGGCTGCAGTGGAAGAGATGGGAGCCTTACTTGTTGCCGCCTCGGTGGTGGCTGCGGCTTGGTCGCTTGCTGGAGCAGCAGATGAGGGGGCAGGTGCTGATGAGGCCGCAGCGGAAGACGCGGCAGATGTCTGGGCAACGGCTGAAGTCTGAGCGACAGCAGAAGTCTGCGCAGGGGCACCGGACGATGCAGTGCTGGTGCTGCCAGCTTCGGGTACGTCGTCCTGCTTGCCGGCCAGTGGCTCGGTATCGAGACCGCACTTCTCGCCCGCGCTGCTAAGCGTGCCGCCGTAGTAGCGCCAGATGTTGTAGTTATCTGGGCCGGAGCATTTGAGGCAGTTGTTGTAGTCGGCGACGAAGACGGCGTTGTTGCAGGGATCTAGAGGGTCAATGATGGACGCTGCTGACTGCAGTCAGGAACATACCAGCACCTCGGGAGAGGGTAATGGCAGAGCCGCTAACACGACTATCAGATAAAGCCTAGAGATCGTTGATTTGTACGCACCAGTTGTCGTGACAGTTATATGCGGGAGTACCGGGTTCCTGGCGCTTCAGGAGAGACGCAAAGTAGGCGTCTTCGCGCGCAACCAAGCCTGCAGCGCTGGCAGCAGCAACGAAGCTGGCGACAAGGAATCGACTAGCGACCATAGTAAGAGATCGAGCAACTGTTTGAGCGAATTTACTAGATCACAAGTTGACAGCGAGAGACTTGAGCTGAAGATGAGGCATCAACTCAGGACCGGGCAGCTCAGGTTTTGTAGCTCCCTTACGCGCCGCGTTCGCTCTCGCCTTGTGCCGGGATCCGACTCATACCTTCCCCAGGCAGCCAGGTATATTTCCCGTTTCTGCAGCTGCACATGCACAACCAGCGTTCAAGGCGTCGCAACGATGGTCTGATGCCAATCGGCCGAACGTCGGAGATGCCGCCAGTTATCAGATTTTCTCTGATCATCTGATAAGATGCGTGCTGAGTGAGCGACTAGCCTGAAGCGGAGAGATCGTGATCGCTGATTCGCTGTGTGGAGACGCCGCGACAAAGTAGTTCCATCTGATAAGGTTTGCAATACGCGAAGCTGCAGGGTCTGCTGCCGTCTACATTCCCATTGGATGTTGGGAGTGGCTCTGGTGTTGGCTTTTGTAGGACTTTGCCAAAGCAAGTGGGGCTACGACGGCCGACAGTTTGTGATTTGAAGGGCAGAGGAGAAATCGATACTTGTGCTTCTTGGCGGAGCGACGCAGGACGCGGGTTGGTTGTTATACGAGGTTGCCATGCCGTTATCTGATCCTGAGCCGGCTACACATGACTGGGATCTTGGGAGCGAGTGGCAATGGGGGAGCGCTCATATAGCGCCCTTCGCGCCTCGTAACGTGCAGTTTGTCCAAGAAGAATCGGTCGTCGGACTCAGTCGATATGCGTACAACACTTCTCCCAATATTTGCGGCTTTTGCAGCGCCATGCTTCGCGCAGACACATGGCGAGGGTGAGGAGGGATCAAGTATGGGGCCAGTAGCTTTCCTTTGGCCTCCTGACCGGGTATGGGATGCGCAGCACGACAACACAGCACCGTGTGGAAGCTCGGCGGGTCCTTCGAATCGGACTATCTATCCGCTATCGCAAGGTGCTGTTGCGCTCAGTATTGCGGACGAAGCATGGCATGTTGCCTTCCGTTTGGCAGTGTCAAATAGTACGTCCACCTCGTCCTCGTCGTAGCACCATTTGACGAGTAAATAGACCCGACAACTCAGGCAGATTTCGATGACCAAGTCGTGAACAACATCACGGACGTGGATCCCGGCCATCAGTGCTACGCGATAGACCGTCTCGAAGGCATAACCGCTGGCACTAATGCCACAATCCAACTAGAATACTGGTCCGAGTTTGAGGGCGAGAACAGCGGCAACAACCAGTCATTCTTCGCGTGTGCTGATATCGTGAGTCGCTCCAGCGTTAATTCTCACTCATACGGTCGCAACTGACGGTGAGACCAGACCTTCGTCGAGACAATCGACTTCTCCATCAAAGTGCCCTGTTTCAACGTCACGTCCGACGACTTCAACGCTCCGACTCCCAGCTCATCTGGCAGCACTGCGTCCAATACCAATCTGTCAGCATCGTCAACACCAGGACAAACTTCTGGAGGCGGTGGTGGGTTGTCGATGGGCGCAAAGGCAGGTATCGCTGTCGGTGCCATCGTTGGCGGCCTGGTTATCCTGGGCGCCGGTGCATTCTTCTTGTGGCGGAGGGGCAAAAATGCTGGATTGAAGAACAAGGATGCGTATGAGTTAAGAGCGAAGAACTTGGGTTCGCCTACGCCGCAGGGCTCGACTTCGGCATGAGAAGTATAGTTGCACGGGCTGTGGTAGGATCGAAGCCGGATCAGACGGATTTGCATAGGAAGAGTGTAACTTTATGAGACCTGGAAGATACGGATTAACGACACTGTACGTTCGTCGAGAATTCTCCGCTGATATTCCGTGCATTCTCGATCTGTTCGAATAGCGCGAGCATGAGGATGTTGGCTGCCACTTATTCGCGCGTCTTCTTACTTTGACGGCGAGGGCAGATTATGGTCGCAGCTGTCTGCGCAAAGATGATTTGTTAGTCGTGTGCAGTGATTGCAGGAAGAGCGACGCGTCGCTGAGGGAGATGGTCAATGCGCACGTGTCGACGTCATCTCACCTCTTCTACTTCACATTCACATCCTCACCCCAATCTTTTGTCAAACAGACACTAAGGCAGATCAAGGTATTGAGCCATTCTTTGCGAAAGTACACCGCTAGCACTATGTCGCAACCTGAATCATCAGCACGCGCGATTCCCTTGTTCTACCGCGTATTCTTCACATGGCTCGATCCCATCATTTGTCTCTGGGGTGCGTATCTCGACTTCTTCGCCCCGCGCACAGTCCTCTCGTCACATATCCTCGATGACACACCGGACATCGGGCACATCATGATCCTCAAGCAGCGCGGCGGCAACATGCTGAACTTTGGCTTCATCTCCGCGTTCCTTCTGAGATACACGTCAGATCCGAAGATCTGGCATATCGTCGAGATTGGACTATTGATCACGGACTTTGCGTACTTCCCGGCGGTTTTTGGCGCGTTGAATGCTCAACACAGGGTTCTGCCAGAGACGTGGAGGGCGGAGGATTGGGGGAGCTTGGTGGTTACCGGTGTTGCGACGTTAGTGAGGCTTGCGTTTTGTGCAAGAGTTGGGTTTTCCGAAGATCAGGAGATTGAGGAAATGAACGCAAAGAAATCACAGTGAGAGAACGATGATAGTGGTATCCACAGGGATGGCACAGTCACCGCGGCCGGTTTGTCTGTCCAACAAAAGTCGTTGCTCACGGTTCGTTGATCCTGACATGCATGTCCTCAACACCAAGGGACAAATACCACGCGGAGCATCTTGCACTTCCAGCAACCAGCTAATTCCGCGCTTATCACCTGCCACGAACGATAAGAGTAATCGACAGTCCTCCCACTTTTCGCTTTTCCGCTGCGCCAAGGTCTTGGAAGGCGGGGCATCTCAACGGTTCACTCGTGTCATCCAACCACGAGACGACAGGATGAGGAACATCACTAGCTTGCAGGTAGTGAACGGGCTATCGGCGACATCCGCGGACATGCGCGGTGAACCGGCCCATACAGCATGGCTTCATGTTTGTCAAGTATAAAGCTCATCTCCCCACTGCTTGCACTTGCGATGTACGGTCTGTTACATATTTCATCGATATGATTTCGAAGCAATTGATTGCTATGCTCAGCCTGCTGGCACCGGGCCAAGCTGAGACAGTGCTCGGTGTCACTGTCTTCTCGCGTCACGGTGACCGTAAGCAACCAATGCATCACTGCTATTCGTGTGCTCACTTGCTTAGGAACATCCAAGCACTACAAAGGCTATAACTTGACCGACTTGGGGCTTCAGCAGAATTACAATGCTGGACAGGACTACCGCAACATTTATCTGAACTCTTCTTCGCCCAAGCAGATCCTTGGCATCTCTGAAGACCAGGTAGTCAACTCACAGATATATGCATCCGCGCCTGATCAGGCAGTATTGCTCAACACAGCTACAGCATTCCTTCAAGGTCTGTACCCACCTTTGGAGAGTATCGACCAGGCGTTGGCCGCTCAGACACTGAACAGCAACGAGCGTGTCTTCGGGCCTTTGAGCGGCTATCAATATTTGGTCATCCACGGTGAAAACGACGACTCGCCCGACGCCATCTGGCTGAAAGGAGACCAAGGGTGCCCAGCCGTCACAACATCTGTGAAGCAGCACAAGGAAAGTGAAGCCTTCAAGACGCGTGTCGAAGAGACGAGACCATTCTACGAGTCATTCTGGGACCAGCTCAGCTCCGTCTCCGACTATCAGCGAGCCAATCTCAATTTCGCAAACGCGTACGACATCTTCGATCTGCTCAACGTAGCGTCCATCCATAATACAACCCACAATGGCACGGTCTCAAAAGATGATCTCAGCCAGCTCCGCATACTGGCTGACGAATGGGAGTTCAACATGGCGTATGATGCTGATGATTCTGCGCGCTCTATCGGCGGTCAGACTTTTGCTGGTGGCGTCCTGGAACAACTGGAGCAGATGGTCACGACCAATGGCAAGCTCAAATTCGCACTGCTGGCCGGTAGCTACGACACATTCCTTGCATTTTTCGGACTGAGCAATCTGACGGCCGTGTCTGATGACTTTCGTGGCCTGCCCGACTACGCTTCGACGATGGCTTTCGAGGTCTTCACGCCGAGAGATGTTACAGCTTTCCCGAACGTAGAAGACCTGCGAATACGCTTCACGTTCCGCAATGGGTCCATGGAGGGAGAAACACCAACGGTTTATCCGCTCTTCGGCGGTCAGGAGCAGTCACTTCCATACAACGGCTTTGTGTCGAAGATGAAGGAGTTTGCCATCACATCCCCAGAGCAGTGGTGCGATACATGCCAAAGTGAGGCTCTCTTCTGCCAAGCCTATAGTGCACGAGACAACGAATTGAAGGCTAGCCGTGGGGCGTCTGGTATGTCGAATGCGGTTGCGGGTGTGATTGGCGCATTGGTCACGCTGGGTGTTGTCGGTCTTGCGGGAGTGATCTTACTCTTTTTTTGGAGACGCCGCGCCTCAGCGAAGGCTGCATTGTCGGCACAAAGTGAAAAAGGAAGCATTTGTAGCCAGGACTCAAGTGTCTGAGCGTTGGCGAAACCGCACATGCACAATTCAAAATGCCATGGCTGTTCGGTTGGAGCGGCACTTAACCAAGAAGCTAATCCAGTCCAAGGCTTGGCTTTAATCAAGGGTGATACATGACCAAGATCTTGTGGAATACTAGATTTGTCTTTCTATTGCAGGTATGCGCCAGCATATGGCATACATACATTGGTATCCCTTCTTCTTCTTCTTCGTCACTGTCTTCGCAGCGTCATGAAGGGTCTTTGTCTCGAAAATCGCAACGACAACTACACCCAGCGAACCTCTATCTTCATGATCGCTAGACATCTAGTGAGATCGACATTCTTGGATGCCTCGCATTGGCCAAGATGTTACGAAATAACAATCTGCGCGTCAAAGCTGTACACAAGGAATTCTACTGATGCTGTTTAACCATTCATGTGCCGCTGCCAAGTGTGGAGCTGAGCTTGAGGTTTCAGCACGACCTCCCGCACCCTGATGATGGCGACAGAGCCACAAATGCGTAACTTCAGCTTGTGTGCTCGTGCAAGGCTCACTTGCTGTCATCGTTTCAGAGCAGAAAGGCTGATCATTGCCGGGATCTTCAAGCGCGCCTGCCTCCTTAAAGGCCGCTTCGCCATGCTGGCGTGTGTAGTGAAAGGGTCCATCTGAGAAGTCTGGTACTTCCACCCCTTTCTCGTCGTTCAGCCACATTCCTTCCATGCTTTCATACTTTCCATCTCCCGCACTGATAGACTTTAATCTCGACTCGACTGCTTAGAAGCGATTTAGACGTCGCCATTGCTTCCAAGGTTCTTTTTGTCTATCTTGCCCTTCTACAAACTCCAGAACGAATCAGTCGAGGCAGTCTCTAAAGTCCACTCATCTTCAACCTCGAGCCAGAGCCAGTATCCATCTGCAAACGCTCGAAGATGCCGACTCTGGACGTTAGTGAGCTGAACATCGTCATAGCTGTTCTAGGTTGGTCTTAGACATCCTGTGCTGCGTGGCGTCAGAACTTACGTTGTATAGGCGCTTTCATCGTCAGCTATGGGTTCTTCTCAGTCAAAATCAAGCAGGTGTGGTATCTGGGCGAAGCATGTAAATCCACCGAGTCAGTGAAGAACGTTCCAGGAACCGTTACTGATCCGTGCAACAGTGCCCGCGGTCCTTCTCGGCATCGCTCTTGGACCTCTAGCAGCCAAGTTCCTGGACGCTGAGCGTTGGGGATCAAGTGTCGAAGGCCAACAAGAGGCCATCACTCTTGTAGGTCATCTATGGTGTGAGTGATCCATGAAGTTGACAGACCTAGGGTATGTGCCGAATCGTAATCGGCGTACAGCTCGTCATTGCGGGATTCCAACTGCCTGCAAAATATCAACAGGCCAATTGGAAGGAAATGGCAATCTGTCTGCTGCCGGTCATGACGATCATGTGGATATTCACCAGTGCTTGCATTTACATCACTATTCCCAAGATGACCCTGCTCTCTTCCATGGTCATCGGGTCCTGCGTTACTTGTACCGACCCTATCTTATCGCAGGCGGTGGCAAAGGGACCTTTCTCCGACAAGTTTGTTCCGCGAGCTCTACGGGAGATCATATCCTCCGAAGCAGGTGCAAACGATGGTTTCGGGTTTCCATTCCTTCTGTAAGTTTTTATATCCTCGCAGGACATTCTCAACTAGTCGTTGTCCTGGCCTAACACTTTGCGCAGCCTGGCGACTTACCTCATCCGTCACGCAGGTCTGGAGGATGTCAAGTTTAAAGAGGGTATCTCCGAAGCTGGGGAGGTTGCGGTGCACCTTCTCAAGCGTAGCGAAGAAGGCGTGGGACGCCTCGGCGGTGGTATCCCAAAGGCACTTGAGCAATGGCTAGTCGAGGGCTGGCTTTACATCATTCTCATGTCCGTCGCCATAGGCGCTATCATTGGGTTCGGAAGTCTGTTCGCCGTCAAGTTTGGCTTGCGGCGGAAATGGATTGACTCCGAGAGTCTTTTGCTCTGGCCAGCTGCCATCGGTGTAAGTCGTAACCATGTTGATGGCGGCTGTACTGTACTGACATGTTCTAAACAGCTCTTCATCATCGGCGTGTGTGGTGCGATCGGCACCGATGACCTCCTTGCATGCTTCGTTGCCGGTAATGCTCTCAACTGGAACGGACTGTACCTGGAAGAGACAGAGAAGCGCCACGATGAGGTCAATAGCTGCCTGGACGTCCTTCTTAACTTCGGAGGCTTCATGTACATTGGTACTATCATACCCTGGAAGGACTTTCACATGCCGGACGTCACGGGCATAACGATCGGGAGGCTCTTCATTCTGGGCTTCTTGATTCTTGTCTTTCGACGTATCCCAGCTATTTTCATGACATACCGTCTCATGCCACGCTGCGTCAAGAATTGGAAGGAAGCTTTGTTCATGGGGTATTTTGGGCCAATTGGTACGTTCGCCTATCAGAGATCCTTGACAATTCTTTTCACTAAACTTACTTAGGGATCGGAGCGGTCTTTTATGTTGAGCATACCCGCCATCTGTTCCCGAAGCCTGGCGAAGCCAAGACAAATGAGGAAGATGATCTAGTCCGAGCCATGGTCCCTGTTGTGTACTGGCTTGTGCTATTCTCGATTATTTGGCACGGTCTTTCTATTCCTGCCCTTGATGCGTTCTACAGATTCAAAGGAGTGCAACCAATCACCGAAGAGGATCCTGCCGAGATCAGTGTTCTATCCGAGAATGACGCCCTGCCGACCAATGCCTACGCGAACCCGAAGCGAAAGTCGATCATTGTTCACAATCGCTTCTCTCGCCCGATATCCGGCAACGAACCGGCTTTGTATCGATGGCACTCTAGCGAAAGCCTGGCGACCTTGACCACACACGCGCAGATTCCGGCAGACAACAACAAGTTCTGATGAGAGGGCGAATGTAATTTGGAAGCAGAACCTATGTCATGTACCTTTAGATGATGCAGAAGGCCTGTAACATTTCCCCAATCTCAATAAACCTGCCACGCACTGTTTTTCATCCACTTCTTAATCATTCTCTCAACTTCAATATTATGCTATTCACTGTTTGTACTTCACCTCCTTGCCACTGTGACTTGTTTGGCCTTCCTCAGTCACAGCTCGTGTGATATCTTGTGAGCTGTCGAGCGTCTCCCTTGGAGCAACCGGCTTATCGCCAAGCGATATTTTCTCCGAGGGTATGATCCAGTTAAACCATGACGGGATGACACAGCCAAGAACAACCATCGGGACCACGATGTGGTTGATGCTGAATCCATAAATCATGATGGGGTCATACATATGATTGTTCTTGAAGTTCGGGTAGGCGAAAGACAGTACGATCGCCAGGATTGGACCAGATATGTACTGTGCAACAGTCAGATGATGACCAAAACCCCCGCAACGTAGAGCTGACATACCTTCATCACGGGTGCCCAGATCATGGGGATGTTCCAGTTCTTCCCGACGCCAATAACCACGTTGAGATCGCGTGACAATTGGTTGCCGCAATAAAATGCTACCCACCAAAAGCGGCTCAGAAGATTGCTATTTCCCCAGAACCGTGGCGCGGGGATGCCCGGAGTCTTGGATAGCAGGGTGCCGGCAATAGCACTGGCTCCGTAGATGCCAAAACCGACTCCTGCGCCGATTCCAGGTGTAGTGGCATAAGCGATGGCAATACCTAGGATCTGAGCGCCGACAAAGCCTCCTGTGTAGACGAGGTATCCGACCCATCCAACTTGATTTGCCACGTCTCTACAGCGGTAAATGGAGGTTGCCGCAAAGCATTCACACCATACGACGAAGAAGAGAGCGACGTTGTTGACATAGGTGTCGACGGCATCCAACGCCTGCAGACCGAACTCGGTACAATATATGAGGGAGATTAAAGCGGATGCAATGGTGACGCCAGTGCAAACCATCCAACGAGGGATACGTCTGCCCCAGTCCGTATCAAGAATCAAGGTGGTCATGACCTCTAGGAGAGAGAATGCAGAAGTAAGACCGAGCAGGAAGAGGGTGAAGAAGAAAATAATAGAGAAAAAAGGCGCTCCAGGCATTTGCGCAAGGGCCTCGGGATATGTGATGAAGCCGGTAACGAAAGTGCCCAGTGCTTCACCGTCGGAGGGATCTAGACCGAGAAATCTATCTTCCTGTCAGTGTTTGAAGTCGGGCAGCGTGCTGGCGGCTTACCCGACCACGCCGAAGACGGAAAAAGCCGCTATGATCTCCACTGCAGAGTTGCTGAAGCCGATGATCATTGCGTCCTGTACAGCGTTCGAGTGCTGAGAACAGTAGGACGCCCACGACGTGAAGTACCCAAAGCCGACACCGATCGAGAAGAAGATCTGACCAAACGCATCTTGCCAGATCTTCGGGCCTTGCAAGGCCGATGTCCGCCAGGTAGCAAAGTACAGCTTGATGCCTTCACTTGCATTCGGAAGCGATGTTCCCCTACCGATCAATATGATAATCAACACGGCCGGGAGTCCCATAGTAACGTAGATGACGCGGCCTGTGAGACCTACGCCTCTGAAGACACACAGCCATGTTACAAACCAAGTGAAGATTGCCCATCCAGCTGTCTCTCCAAGCAGCCCAACTCCCGAGTACTGAGTGTAGGAGGCGACACTGCCATCGGGATTGAAGCTCCCTACGCTGGTAGGTGCAGTATTGGCGACAATCACGTTGGAGAAATAATCGCTAAGATCTTGACCCGCCCAAGGGAGAGGGCTTTGAAAGGAGCGTCGGAAGTACTTCATCACCCATGCCAAGAGTGGGATGTAGTAGGTGACGACTGCGTACTGCAGAAAAGATTACAAGGTCAGTGTCTTGTACCAGGGCAATAGAAAGAAGCGCACTTACACCATTGAAGACCACAGCGAGCCCTATACCCTTCGCACGCTTATTCGCGCTATGCCAGGCAAGAACGCATCCACCACGATAGGCAGTACCGATGGAAATCTCCAGCAGTAAGACCGGCAGAGCGACAAAGAATAGAGCGATAAGGTAAGGTACGAAGAACTGAAGACCGTAGTTGTTATAGACGATGGAAGGGAAGCGAAGCAAGTTTCCAAGGCCAACGGCGCCGCCCATAGCGCAGAGGACAAATTGTGCTCGAGACCCGAAGACGTCGCGCCCATCTGAACCTTTCTTCGCGTCGGGAGCAAGAGCTGCAAATACCCTCCTAGCAGCATTCATCTTGTCGGGGATACCTCGAATGTGGTATTGCAGGGACAAAGATAGAGCAGAGTCGTGCAAATCCACAGGTAGGTGAACTAATGTAGTTGCACAACTACGCTTAATTGTGAGACGAACGAGTGGCTGCGAGCATGAGATCCGCGATTCTGCTTGTCTTTATATAGGCAATAATGGTCTGTCAGAAGACTAAGAGCGATACTACCCTTTCTTCTTAGTACCCAGAAATGCCTAGCTTTACGAGACGACCACCTTCCGTCTTTGGATGATACTGCCCGTGTGGCTGATATTTCCAAGGACCTGATGTGGTTCTGCGAAAATGACGAATCGATGCAACGCCACCTTCTTGGTGCGCAATTGTCATTTCTACTTGGTGTAAAGCTTAGTCTTGCCACACATCCATTGCTCACTATCTGAAAGTTGCGTGATTTGTTGATAATACAAACGCCGACTGACGGAGCAATGAATTGGCACCAGACAGGCCAGGGGCGGCCTAGACCATGCATGGACGTGTCGCTCGCGAGATTCCGTGAACATCTTGGTCAGTTAGCGTCCCATAACATCCGAGATGTGCAACGCGACAAGAGACTTCGATGCCAAGATGCTTCCAAAGAATTTGAAAGCCTGATGAAGATGCATGGCGTCTGTGGTTTCGTAACAAATGCGGGGTACTGTTTCGTGAGGCAGGTCTTGCGGCTATCGGCACGGTCTTGAGGCTTGGAAGATACCAAGACCTGTCATCGGCGCTGTCCATTCTCCCAAGCTCCTGTTGTTGGTGACAAGCGACGGTAGGCGAAGTACGAGCAAAGTGCAGACCGATGCAATGGACGTACCGGACGCTGGTTTACTGACCAAGTAAACGCGAAGAAATAAGAGCCATGGGCCGGTGCAGTGAAGTTGACATCCAAACCGATGTAGAAGCTACTCTTCTTCGCATGGACTGGAGTGCCTCGGCTGCGATGTTGTGTGAATGGCTGAAGATTGGAGGGAACTCACACTTTTCTGTACTGCATTAATCAAACGTAGGGCGGGTAGAAAACCAAATGGGAAGCGAGATGTGACGTCATCATTCGAGACGCATTCTTGAAGCGCCACCACTCGATGCAGTCTTTCCTCACAAACCCAGATATGTTCATACTATTGAGTTGGTCAGCGATATGGGACAAGAGATTGGTCATTGTGCTCTTCTCAATCAAATGAAGTCTCTTCCAGAGACCTGGGTAGTCATCAGTCGTCTGTGTTGCAACGAGGAGCGAGAACATCTGGCCTGAGCTTAGCCGTGCGAGGGCTGAGAGGTCGACGAGGCGCCCTAATCTAAGGCGCGGTCCGACCCCTTCACACCTCATTCGACGGGACACTATCGCAAAGCATCAACGCCGAAAACCCGAGCATTTCGCGATCGACAGTCCTTCTTCCTGTGTTCCGAGACGTTCGAAAGCAGAATACACTTCGGTTTATGACGAGGTTTCGAATTACCTCGTTTGAGTGGAAGTACGGAACTTCTCACTAATTTGTCTGCTTGATAAACACGATGGACCCATGCAGAACCGGTTCAAAGATGAATCTGCGCAACACAATCGCCTTTTGAAGATCTTCTTTGACTCTCAAGTCACCACTGCGTCAGATGTCTCACGAAGTTTGTGTCTCGAGGATAAAAGGAGGGATGGGAGACATCCTTGAGCTATGACGATCTTGCCGAGGGGGTTCGAAACGTCTGTTTCAAAAGACTTGGAGAACAAAGAGATGAAAGCTAAGTGAGGTGAGAGCTTCATGAGCATTACATAGCTGCATGCGCAAGTATTGATCAATTGACGGACGATTTTTGAAGCGAGATTTCTGTGTTTGCTGACCTTGGCAAAGCACGTAACAATGAACCTAGCCAACTGATTGATCCCACAACAGTGTTAGAGCAGCAATCTGACTCAAAAACTATACCACTGAGGGCACATAGGGCGCGCGTAAGACTCTGCTCACGAGAGCCTTGGTTTGTGGCTCAGGGCGACCGAGAATGATAACTCTGGATGAGGCATAGCGCCAGGCCTCCCGGCCCGCAGACCTATCCGCATCGGGAAAGACACGATCCCTGCACTTGCATACGAAGCTCAAAACGCTGACAAAGGAACCATCATCCTTTGACTTCACGGACGAAATTGTGAACTTTCTGCTGCGCAATCTCACGGAAACCACCGTTTCAATCTGGTGGGCAGATACAGTCGGCAGTAGAGATGCACCGAGTTACAAATCAACCATGAAGGATCTTGACCATGTAAGTTGTATAAAAGAGTAGTGTTCCGAGTATCCAAGGCCATCAAAAACGCAAAACCTTCCAAAGCAAATCCACTCGAAATCCAAAAAGCAAAATCACCTGAAAGCTCTAGAGCAGAACGATACAATATGTCTACATACCTGATCACCGGTGTATCGAGAGGACTCGGAGTAAGTCTTTCGCAAATCTAGAGATGCTCTTAGTCTCATTGCTGAGAATCACACAGTTCGAATTTGTCAGACAGATATCTGAGGATCCCAAAAACCTCGTCGTCGGTCTCGCGCGCGACAAGAACGCAACCGAGAAAAAGGTGGCAGCAGAGTTCGGCGATCGTGCCAACGTGTACATCCTCACTGGCGACCTTGCGAGTTATGAAAGCCTGAAGCTAGCTGCCGCTGAGACTGCCAAGATCGTCGGCGACCGTGGCATTGATTACCTGGTCGCGAGCGGGGGCTACCTTCCTCTGTTCGACGCATTTGGTCCCATCGGAGGCTTGTAAGTGTATGCCGGCTTGTCACTGCAATGAGCTGACCACGCGCAGAGCTGACAAGGTCGATGAGCTGGAGAAAGTCTTGACGGACTTGAATCAAACAAACATCATCGGCAATATCCATCTCTACAACCTCTTCCTCCCATTGGTTCTGAAAGGCAACGCAAAGAAGGTTATCACCCTTACTAGCGGTCATGCTGACCTCGAGCTCATCAACAACTACGATATTGAGGTGGCTGCTCTGTACTCTGCTTTCAAGGCCGCTTTGAACGTCATCGTGGCCAAGTACAGTGCGCAGTACAAAAAAGACGGTGTGCTCTTCGTCAGCATCAGTCCTGGAGTTGTAGATGTCGGTGCTTTTGGTATGCTTTACAAACAATGTTTTTGAACGGGACGGTCACTGATTCGTATATACAGAAAATCTTACGCCAGAACAGCTCCAGGGCTTGTCAGGGTTCATGCAGACGATCGCCAAATATGCTCCAGACTTCAAGGGACCATCTAAGGTAGACGAGGCTGCACGCGTAAACATTGCGACCTGGAAAAGGATCAGCATTGAGGATGGTTACGGTGGTGCCTTCATCTCACACTTTGGAAACAAGCAGTGGGTGTGAAGAACTTGGCCTTGCATAGCCATATGGACAATATTGGTGGGGATGTATGGCTGGAGCTGGATTGATGAAATCGAAGGTTGTATGATTTACCTAATAATGCAACTATGCATTAGTACTACCCTATCGCCTTTTCCATTTCAAGCGGATATCTTTCCACCTGTTCATCTGCAGAGTCAACAGAGGCTGGCTATCTTCCATCAGGACCAGCAACCTCTAGATTGCTTGCTGCATGCTCGACCAAATCCAGGGATGGGCCCCACAGTACATCTTCTGAAAAGAGCGTCATGACGACAGAAACGAATTCTACTTGAGACATTTTTTGTCCAGGACAGACACGGAGCCCAGATTACCAGGGGAAATAAGTACCTTTAGGTGGGTGCATAAATCTGTTCTCGTCAATCTTTCCAGGCTTAGAGTGAAGAAATTTCAGTGCCTCGGGGCCCCAGATAGAACGGGAAGTACCCAGACCCATGGTATTCATATGTACTGCGCATGGAGCTTGGAGTAGGCTGGGTTGCGAAGGGTTTGGCGGGAGTTACACAGTCTGATCCGTATCGACAGTACGCATTACCATACTGACAGGCGGACAGATCTGAAAAGTCTTAAGCTAAGCATGAAACCAGCTTACAGCAATGAGTCGAGAACTGTTGGGAACAAAACATTGAGTGCATAGTAGCGTACCATAAGGGCTAAGAACCGTGTCGACTTGGAAAAGACTCCTGTTATCTCGCAGAGAATGCTGCCCTCTTAGATAAGATGTGAACTGCATCATCAGCTTGATCTAGCTCTTTAGCCTGGTCTGGGAGATGCACAAGCGTTGTCAAAATTGTGTTTGGCTTCACTTGACTCGTTGCCGACGTAGTCAAGGAGTCTTGTCTGCGCTCAAGGCGGAGCAAGTCGGATGTCAGGCGAGGCAACTGCACCAGCGCAATTATCGAAGTACCGTCTCAATGTTGGGGATGAGCGAGCCCATAGTTTTCATTGTGATGACCGGATCATGTCTAACTCTTGGGCCAGCATGGGGGACATATGGGCAGGTTCCATCCCAGAAGACTTTGCTCATCAATCTGGACAGAGAGTCGAGGATAGTAGGCTGAAAACGATCAGTTGACTGCTTTGATGAGAACATCGGTGACAACTTACGAGCAGCTTGGTAATAGCAAAGTGGAACATCGGCCATGTCGTATCGCCGTCAGGTATCATAGATTTCTGGCTGTGGTATTGCTTTGAGACTTGAAGAAAACTTGCAGCGATACATTGAGTCACGAGCTCAAGACCTTGGTCCGTTTCCAATGGTGCTTCGTCGAAGCTCGTTGCGACGAGCAATGAGAGGACCGATCTTAGGTGTGGCGCTGGGACGGCCAGTCCATACAATGATGGAGTCTTCTCATGCAGCTCCTTCGCTAGCGGACGAAAGGCGTCCCGTATGGGTTCTGCGTGCCCGACAGGAATGTGGGGTACTGTCGACCAGAGGACACCCAGAACATCATGAAACATCTCGTCGCCATCTCCATCGAAATGCTGGCCGTGATCTCGGAAGGTACAGATCTGTTCGGTGGGAACCGTAGTCGTGTTGAATACAGTAAGTGACTGTTCCGCGCGGAGAGCCATAGGCACCTCGACCTTCTCATGCGTATTTGCCATACTTTGGAAGATAAGTCTAAGGTGGTCGGCTGGACTTCTGACGCGCTCATTTACGTCTGCAATGGAAACGGACTGCTCTTTGCGGGTGAGGATGCACATCAAAGCGCGCTTCAAGCCATCAAGTGTCAAAAAAGTCGGCGGCGGTGATATAGTCTGTAGCAGAACTTGGCTGAGGTAGCAGAGGCTACTGAACAAGATATGGACTGCTTCGGTCAGGCCGGGCGAAGTTCCGCTCTTTGAGAGCATGAAAATCGTGAATTGTGGCTCGGAAATTCGACCGTGTACGTCGCAGATCACTCGAAAGTTTCGAGAAAGAGCAGCGGTCTCAGCTTTGTCGAGACTTCCGGCAACGCTCTCATTGAGTCTGGCAAAGATGGCTTCGGGTAACATTACGCCGACGGCGCTCCAAGCGCCTGCCTGTATTCCAGAGCTGCCGCTATTCATTGTAGGCCTGAGTCTTGAAATGGATCGTTCACGAACTGACAAAGACGTCGATCCTGCTGGATGTGAGTTATCTGCGCGCTTGTTAGAGACGAAACCGAGGGGTCCTGCAAATTTAGAATCAACAGCAACGAGTCGGACGGCATCACCGAAAATTTTAGCACGGCTGGTAGGGTGAGGTATAGGGGCCTTGGTGGGGCGTTGGGTGAGGAAGGCCGCACCTAGGTGGCAGCCTTGTGGCGAACCCCGAGAGCACTTGACCACCTGCCACGGGACTTCACACCAACCTGCGGATATTGTAAATACCTTACATTGTACTGCGAGTGTACGGATGACAACGAATGCGTTGCAGATACATTCACCGAGATCGTCACATCTCCAAGCCTTAGTCGGGACATTCCGTGTTGATTAAATCGCTGTCACAGCACGTCAATACTTGCTTCACCGCAAGCAGTCGAGCCAGTCACACACCATCAGAAGTTCACCGCTTCGTAATCTTCTCGCGGGACTGGCTGTGCGACGTTTCTTAAATGGATGCAAACTGCGTCCAGGGACTTGCACATGCCCAAACGTCCTCTGCCAATGTCCGAACTTTGGGTATGGCCGTTCGACCTGCTCCCTCTAAGATCTGAAGTCAGCAGAGACTCAATTGAGATCAACCGCCTGTGAGGTCCGTAATTATGTTGCACAAGTAGAAGACAAGGCTACGAAGGGGAGGTACATCAGCATCTCACTCACGGCACGCCATTCTTCCTTTCCATTGTTGATACTCCAATTTACTCACACTCTAAAGCTGAGAAGTCAAGCGGAGATGAAGCTGTTTACGTTATGCACCACGCTACTCGCTGCCCTGTCGATCGGTGTCGGCGCCAATCCGGTTCCTTACGCCTCTATCACCAATCCTATCGACACTAATATTGCTCATTGGCTCGAGGCTAGAACTGTTGATCCAGCAACGGCACCGGCAGGGAAATCACCTGCTACTGCTGTGCCCATTAGGACAGAGCGTTGTAATGCTGTAGTCGCAGCAGCTGCGAAAGAAGCACTGAGGTACACACCCAGTGTTGTATACCCGAAAAGGAGCTTTCTTCAGTGTTTTAAACCCCGCTCTGTGTTTTTTTGCAGCTTAAAAACACCGCAACTTAGGTGTTTAACCTGTTTTGCGGTGTTTTTTAGACTGCCTTTTTGTGTAAAAAACACAGGGTTTGTACCGCAGTGAAGGCAAGGGATTCGAACCCAGCAAGTGGTACGTTTTGACGAAAGAATGGAACCTTTCGATCCTGTCGAAGGAACATTTGAGAGCAAGAGAAATCTCCAGATGTTTCAGCAAAAGCTTGGGTTTGAACATGTAGCAGTGATTGCTAGACAGACCACTGAAGCCAAGAGGGGGAAAGGCAAGAATGAGAAGGTCACTCTGAACTTCAATACATATTTTCTAGATCTAATGAAGGACGATGATCTGATCACGAGTATCTTGCACGGCCCAAAGCGTTTTGACGCCGAAGAACCTCTGAGGCCTAAAGAGACATTAAAATGGTCAAAGCCCACCACTGCTGCAAAGGTAGCGCTTGCGACTATGGGAAAGGCTTACTTGCAAGAAGCGGGACACCAGGAATACGATGTGGACGGTAAAGACTGCGCAACCTTCCGGGATGCCGTCTTACCTCGGTCACAAAGACGTCCGTGTCTATGATAGCAATGCCTAGGTGATTACTTCACATATCCCTTCACCAGACCCGCAACGATTGCAGTCTTCTGTTGTCTCAAAGGCTTGATGCACGCAATACTTACAAAGTGCCGCCATGAAGGATACATTCGGTATCTCAAGAAATGCTGTGTATTGAATCAGTCTGGCGCTTTTGCGATACAGTTGTTGTTCTTTGCTTACTCCCCATGATACGTTCTGGTAAATTTGAATCCAAGTAGATGAAGATAGCACCTATCCGGCCGGATTTGCAGCCATTCACTTGACAGAAATGACACTGACGCTCACAGCTTTCATTCGGATCAACTGGATGTTAATCAAATATAAATGTACCGAGTCCCAGTATCTATTGAGCCTAAACTTAATCTGGTACCTGCCGATAAGTGTGGACGGCGATAGTCTGATCCAGCACCGCCGAGCTGACGCTTTTCGATATGGTGATCCCATCATCATCTCTTCAACCTGTTACCAAATCAGCAAGAACTTTACAGACTAAGCCAGTAATATTGCTGTTTTCTATCAGTCCCCTTTCAAGGATGTCAAATATCTCGCCTGCGGCGGCCATTGCCCCTCCTCGTGTTTAGTGATGACTTGAACTCGAAACACAGTCTCAAATCCAATTTCTGCATATCTGGTAAGTAAGAACCGATACTATTGACATGTGTGCCAGGCGTTAGACCAGGTCCTTAAAAGATAGTTTTAGGTGCTGTTGTGCAGGTAAGTCAAGCGCCAGACGATGAGTAGCACCAGACCGAATCACGTTGCCGTGCCGGAGCCGCGAGCCGATCACGATGCCATGCGGACGGTCGTTAATGCCTAAGCAAGATCACACTTGATTTTGCACCCATAATCAAATACTCTAGGATACACATTTTGTGATTGGACAATTCGTTGTCTTGTCGAAGCATTGAATCTAGGTCAGCTTCTGGGACTGTACCGCTCATCAAGGGCATCGACTCCGAGGCACGAAAGAGCGCAAACAAAGTAGCTTCTAACTTGAAGAGAAAAGAACTGTAATAGATTGGTGCACTATAGAGATAAGAGATGCGTTGCATACGGGAAATGTACGTGGAAGAAGGCAAGGAAAGAGTGACAAAACAAGATGCTTCGCTGTGAAAGGCTACACCATAGTCGGTACGTAAAGAATGACTGAACCTACAGGGTTATGAATTGACACCACACGCCGCGCTGAAGTCGAATATTTCCAGGTTTACTGATACTGGATGTAAGGGCCAGAGGAAGCAATCCAATCGATGAGATCATTGTCTCCGACACCAACAAGCTCACCACCGTATGTTTGTCCAGCAGGGCAGAGGAAGCCTTGACCAAAAGTAGGGAAGCCTGGAACCCATTTGGCTTCTCCGCCTACGTTGGCAGTCATGCGTCCAATGTGCTGATCTCTGAGATTGCCCGGGGGCCAGGAGAAGGTGCTGTGCTTGGCCGGAGCGAGTGAAGTGAAGACATCAAATTGGCCAGTACCAGAAACTTGAGCAGTGCCGTTGTCAGAAAGGTCGAAGTGGAAACTGCAGGTCTTGCCCGCAGATTCGGCAGGGAAAGTGAAGGTCAGGAGGGTAGTGATGTCGGTTGTCTTGCCATTCTTGAAGATCCTGCCACGCTCTGTCGTACGGCGAATCGCGCCGGTCCATACTTCGTACTGTGACGTCACTTCCGGTCTGATAGTCCGGGCTGGTGTGGTTCCAGGGCCATTAGGGTTGAAGCATTCATCTGTCTGTCGTACATTGAGCGGAGCAGCTGAGGTAAGGCCGATGATGGCGAAAGCGATGGCAGAAGTGAAGAATTGCATGTTTTTGACTTGATTGGCGTGATATTGAGTGAAGGTGAAGATGCGCAAATAGTGCTGAAGATTGTCCGAGGCTAGGAGCGAAGCTGAGTGGAAGTAGATATGGTGTAGTTTGATGTTGAGCTATACTCGAATAACGGACCTCCTTTATAGATTCTCTCGTCCTGAGAGACACCTTCATGGTTTCTGTAAATAGATGGAGGCTCACAATGGCAGCCTCCAGCAGCTCCACAGCCACTGGGCTGAAGGGGCTCAGTGGAACAGCGGGGTGGCTCAGTTCACGACCAATTTGGAACAGATAGACGATCTGGTTCGCTTTCGGTACGTTTATGTGTGAGCGTACGCGATTGGATCGAGATCACTCGTGCGGCTGAGAAACCCCAAGCGGTCACGTGTGGAGCTGAGAGAGGACCATCGAAACACTCAGCGTAGTAAATGACCTCTCCTCGCTTTCAATAGATACTCAAGCACACGCTAACATGTGTCTCAGCCAGCTCGCGAAAGTTGGCACCATGGGCAGGCGAAGGCAGTTTTGCGCAACGCTCAGCATCAGACGGCAAGAAGAACATCCGAGACGGGTATACGGTCAGCTGTACGTGAAACGAGAGCTAAAACGACGGGCATATGAGCAAACTAGCGGAGGAGCGAGTTTGAGGTTGGGTGAGATGGTCGTGAAGGACGTGATAGGCTATGGGGTCCGGTGCAACTGTCTCAAGGCAAAAGGCCCGATGTTCGTGGGCAGAGCTGCTTCAACGATGGGAGTATTGAAGATGAGGGGAAAGATTTATCCGACTTGCAACATTGTTGACCTCATGATATGAGAACTTAGAGAACTGCAGCGTGACTTGCAATCGTATAGACGAGGCTCCCGGTGTCTCTTTCTTAACAAACAGATCAGTATTGCTGAGCCATTAACCATCATCAATCCATGGAGGGTTGCCTGTGGCTTTGCAACTGTCAATAGTGATACTTCCTCGCAGCGTTTAGCATCATGCAGCCCTCCGCAATGCAGTGGAATACCGCGGCAGGTGTGGCTCCACCGATTCGTTGCATGCCTCTCGAGTTGCAAAGGGAGCCATCCATAGGAGTGAAAGTTCCGAAACCGAGGGACGTAGTCAGAAGTCAGCTGTACGCCTTCTAGATATGGATATAATTCCAAAGGCTACAATGATCTTGGTGATGTAGCCGACCTTTTCCGCAACATGAGAGCATCCGTGGACGCGTGCCAATGAGGTAACGTGAAGTGACATGGATCATGTACCAATAAACGCGCTGTTGGGTCGAATTAAGGAAGAGCAGGCGGAGCGATGGAGAGCGTGCGTGGAAGAGCGTGACTCCCTAGGGGTATTGAAGGGGCCTTGAGATTCAGCTTATGTTGGACATTTCCGAGTGAGGTCGAGCTCGGCGAGCCGACAGATACCCAGTATAGCCGCCTTAATATCACCTCGAGTATACGCTTGCTCATTGCGAAGGGCGCCTTGAGAGGGTCACAAAGTGCAGCCGCGTCGAGCTGCATTCCGTTGGCGAAGGGTTTCGATCGAAGCACGGGCACCCCCACTTCTTTCCACGAGCGTCAGCTGCGGCTGGCTGCTTCAGGGAAACTATCATCAGCGCATCACAACAACATCCCCACCGGCCCGCCTCAAACCCAGCGTCGATACGGTTCACCTCTATGCGTGACATTTGCGTGATCCGGAAGACCTTTACATTGACTGAATGCCATATAGCTATACTCCCTGCTATCAAGGCAAGGTACATGTTATCGGCTCACGTACAAGGTCCACGGGTGCTGGGATACATTGCGAATGTTTTCTTACGGTCAATATGACGCGCCAAACACGGGCATTCGTTGTTTTGCAGTTCGCTTTTGAAGTTTTGAGAAGTGACGGCGCTAAACTTCAGCCTCAGGCGCCGATCTTGCCGAATGAAATCGACTACATCATCGATTTCGGTATTGGAGTGTACGCCTTTGATCACCACACATCTTTGAGGTAACTGATCAAGTGGCCGTATTACCGTGAACGCTGACCCTTTGATCCTATCTCCCTGTCATCTGTGCCTTTCCACCCCAAAAGCACCATGCCCTTCCAATCACTCCTGTTCTGGACGACTAAGACGCCCTCGGACAACGCGTGGCATCCTCGAATCGGTCAATGTCCGACCCAATACACGAAAAACCTGCCACACATACTTCAACGTACAGATGTTGAAGCCACTCTCGTTGACGCCGCGCCGTTCGTCGCCAGCGTTGGTGCGCTTCGCCACGCATCACAGCTGTTCAATTTCGGGTTCACGGTATCAGGCAACGTGTTCAAGAACGCCCGAACATTGGCTGCATTGCACACTTCGACTCTCACGTTTCTACCCATGGTCTTGTTCCTTCAGGCCGCAGGAATAGAGTACAGGAGCCTCATCCCACGGTGGAGCACAGCCGCCGAGTCAACACGTGACGAAGAGGAGGTCCGACGGCATGTTGATATTGGCGCCTATCTTGGTGGCATGGCTTGGGCTGCTAGAATGATCATGAGAGTCGGCGTCAGATATTGGGCGCCGATTGATGTTGTGCTGGGTGGCGCCGGGGCCGATGTACTGCACCGGGAGTATGTGCGAACACACGCGTTCTGAGCCAAGGGCCGCAATAGCAGGCATCCTAGGACACACATTGCTCCGGTCGAGGAAGAAGCTTTATAATTCTATTTGAATCGACGTTCTTCGAATATGCTAAAGCTACTGAGCACTCGAAATACTCAATTATTGGAAGGAGCGTGGAGCAACTCGCTTGTCGAACCCAAGCAGGCCCTCTACAGGTGGGATCAGAGAGGCGCATGTCAACCAAATATGCATCTTCATTTTGACCGAGATGCGCAATAATCGGACCTCATTCAGATGCCTTTGGTCCGCTCTACTGAAGCCCTTCCGGCGGTACCTTCCATTGCCCATCCTCATCGAGCGGATCCTCCATCAACTTCCACTCCCGCCTGATTTCCTCAACTTTCTCCGAGCTCCTCGACTGGAACCTCGCGGGAAAAGGTTTCGGTTGCACCAGGGCACCTTCGGTCAGCTCTGCTGCATCACGGGCGATCGGCACGCCACCCTCATCAAGCGCTTTCTTGAAGTTGAAAGCCCACAGCAAGCGCAAGTAGCCGAGGAAGAGAGAGCGTTCGGCGACGTGAGTGCCCTGGCAAAACCTTCTTCCGGCTTTAAAGAAGAAATGATCACACATGCTGGCGTCGGGGTTGTTCGCTGACTCGATGGCTGTTTGGGTGTCGTTGGCATACCTTGTAGGATCGAACGTTCGAGGGTTTGGGCATCTTTGTGGATTGTTGTGAATGGCCCATACGTTCAGCACAATGCTTGCATTCTTGGGGATGTGATAGCCGATGTACTCGTCGTCTCTGATGATGGCAAGCGGAATATCGAGGATTGCGGTGGGCATCCAGCGTAAGGACTCCTTGATGCAGCATCGAATGTATGGAAGATTATCTTCCAGAGTTGGCAATCGAGAGCCGCAGACGCGGTCGATCTCTTCTTGGGCGGCCTGGGCTACTTCAGGGAACAAAATCATTGCTTGGATGATTACGGACTGTTCGTATTGCAGTTGAATCTCGTGTCACGACTCACAGCCTACTAAATGGAGGTAGCAGTGTTGCGGCGTGAACCGCCGCTGAAAATAATGGAAAACTGCGCTTAAGTTGCTTGCTAGCTAGAAGGCGTCGATATATACATGCTCTGAGACGTGCTAGTCCAGAATCGTCACTCCTGTGACGATCGAGGCCTGTAGGGCCGACTTGCAACACAACAAGCAGCATGGTGTGGGTCTGTGACTTTTTTTAAGGCGGCCTCGCCCCTCATTAAGTCGACGCGTGTTGTATTGAACAGCTCAGAAGCTCCTGTGGGCTAGGCTTGTTTTCCGAAGTCCTGGTTACCTGAAGCTGCGCTCTATATTATTCGGAAAGCGGAGTAAACAATGGCGAATGTATTGGCTGGCAATCTTCGAACTCGCCGTCTTGAAAGGGCTGACTGAGCCGTCGGTCAATTTTCGTGCTTTGCATTGTTCGCAGCTGTACGCAAGATAAGGAATTGCTGGAACGCATAAGCGCCTCCCCTCCCTTCAAGACTGTACATCGGTCTTCCACCTGCTGAGGAGCGTGTAACAATCCAGACGGACAACCAAGCGTTCGATGGCCATGAGCGGCCCAGTGTCAGGTCAGTGTGTGCCAGACATATATATGCAGAGGCTTCTTGTCACGCGGTTAAGGTCGAATGAGAGTAAAATGCGACCCTACCTCGAATGCGAATGTGGCTTCACGGCTCTACTCGTAGGCAGCAGCACTCTGTACCCGTTAATGAACAGTCATTACCATGTCCAATGCAATGATATTTGACCAAGAAGAATTCGAATTTGCAATCATCTAATTGTCTTCTTCTACTTTGATGATGGGTTCTGTCTGAAGGACAGGCTGTTCCAGTGATGTTTCTATCTTCAAGCTCCGCAATGTTCCGGAATCAAGCTGTGAGTCGTCTCCTGGCACTGCTCCTCTTCTCGAGGTTGAGGTGCTCTTGGAACGTCTCTTAGGTGTGACGAGACGTTTCTTCAGCAGGGATATCGATTCAGGCAACGACTGACTGAGATGACTTGACGGCATGGAGGACGGCTCCTTTTTTATGGGAATTGAGCCCTCAGGCATATTATCTTCCACTTTTCGGTCCGTCGTTTGTAAGGTCGCTTGAATTAGCTCAGCAGACTCGCTCTTGATTGGATCTGTTGACTTGACCGGAAGTAGGAGGGGCATGCGCTTGACCGGCTGAACACTTGGAAGCCGCTGTAGCAGCATGTGACCTGTCACATTTTGGTTGTCCTTGATCGTTTCTTTCAATACGTACCTCCAATAAGGCTTCAATGGCCCTTGCGCATCGTAGGGAGGAGCGGCTTTGAACAGCTTCGCCCAGTTTCCTACCACCCCAATAGCTCTTTCGATGCCGACCTCGAACCATTCGCAATGACTTTTCCGACACCAATCGGCCTTGCACATCCGCTCCCGTCGCCATTCATGGATCAGCTCATAGTGAGCGAGTGTTTCGGCTCGTTGGGCAAACGGTATGTTCCCCTCACTGAATAGCAAGTTTGGAAGATATCCACACCTTGACCAGTCGTCTAGTCGGCTTTGTACAGATCTTGCAGTCCACCCAATCTTGACATGACCTGGTGATGAAATCCTGTCGAATATGTAGAGTGATCCGCACTCGAAGTCTCGGTCTTCTAGTTGGTTCTGGATCTTATATGCGACCGAGTCGTGTGCTGTCGGTTCCGCAACGTGTGTGCGAAACTCGGAGAGCGGGCTCGACGAGATCACCTTGACTGTGGAGGAGATGACTGAGTCTGAACGGAGTCGTGCTTGAACTTGGACTCTTGCAAAGATCTCTTCCCGCCAGCGCTGTATCAGCAACGGCAAGAGACGAACGTCTACTATGCGATCACGGTGTTGAGCTCGGCCTGATCGGCAGCAGCAGCTGACGATGTAATCTAGCAGCACGGTGTTCTCGACATCTCTGCCTTCATAATGGATGAGACGAGCGTACAACTTCTTTGCCTGATCGTTATCGCTACTGGACCATCGACATCTCGAGCCTTTCTGCGTGATGTAGATGCATTGATTATCTATTCGAGGGTCGAGTTCGTGAAACCGGATGAATGAGGATATGTCGGGGATCAGCGTGCCCGGCATTTTCAAAGATGCCTTGGGGTTGACTCAGAGAGTGGAAGAGATACGAGGAAGCGTTGTGTTGTTGTGTGGCATAGTAAGATGTGATTGTTTATGCTGCGCTGCGGCTACATAGTCTGACAGGTAACCAATTGTCTTATGTATGTTCAAGAGCCAGACTGCGCAGGTTCACACAACCAGCAACAAGGCTGAGGATCATGTAGCTGCGCCTCCCAAGTGTCTATTCGCCTACCCTTGCTCCTGCATGATATGTCGCAGGCATTGCACCGAGGAAACCTGTTCCATTTTGGCGATACGCCAGCCTTTCGATGCCAATCAAAGTAGCCTGGAAAATGCGCAGCCGCCAGGTTTCGGTGAAATTGGGAGAGAGAAGCCGATCGGCGACCAACATCAGGTTAGTCTATCCTGCAGGAAGTGCAACAGACTCAAACTCCTCGGGGTCAGTAGATGATTGATCAAATTGACGTGCTTCCCTCGGCTTGATTGACTGCGAGACGAGAACGTCGTCACGACTTGCTGTCTTACGACAGGCAAGAGTCTAACTAGTTCCGCTTTCCGTGTCCTGCAGTAGGCCGAACAGACAGCGCCTGACACCTTCATCTGCAAACTTTACTGTATTGTATCTGTTCCGCAGACGGCTGCTCCCGACATTCTTGAGTCGTCCTGATCGAGAGTAACTGGACTAGGCCGCCCGGCTCCAGTGTGAGGAAACTTGTAATAATATCAATGTACCGTGATTTTTCTCAGGATCTGCCAATGAGCTCTTTCCCTCTGTATTAGCTCGATATAGAATGGGCGCACTGTTGAGCGTAGTATCACCGCGCGAGGCCAGCAACCTCAAAACTTCCTCGATGCATCTTCAGGCGCTCAAGGCTAGTGGGGCATGGTGCACTTGCCACTTGCTTCTTGAAGGCGTCAACGCTATGTTGTGCTCGTTCGTTATCGGATGCGACACTGATACTCAGCTATAAGCGGTCCCAATCTCAGCCTCGTACTGGGTTCGCGGAAGCACCGTGTTTGCGACTGTCGTGCAGCCAAGATAGTGTCGCGGTTCGCCTGCAGGAGCCATTGCGAATTCGTCTTGGTAAAGTCACGGCTTCCTGTCATCAGCAAATGTGCTTGATTGTAGCCCTGGAGAAGTGGGGTAAATGCTGATAACGCTGGGCGCCTGCTCTTCTCGACGTGGCAACGCAAGCACGAGAACGGAAGGCTAGCACGGTGGGTGAAATGGTGGTTGCACGGTCGAGAGCTTGAGCTGAACGGCGCGGGGTCGCGCGGGCGGGTGCTGCGAGGGCACAGGGCGCGCACTGCTCATCCACTGCAAGTTTCACAACAACAATGACAGTGCACGATACTCGCCACGCTGCTATGAAGTTCGATAATTGTGCGAAAGTGTTAATCAATGACGGCCGTTTGAGTATATTGGAGGGCATTCGCAAGGTGTGCTTTTACATATCATGGCGTGTGTAGCTGATCAATCTCGGGCGCGCCCTCAGCTATGATGCTGTAATAAAGTTCTCAATCGCGTCAACGAGCGAGACACCGAATGGGCGCAGGGGAATAAATAATCGTGTCTGATTGACCTGGCGTTGGTGTTGTGGCTGCGCTTGGTAATGCGGGCACTCGGTGAATCGTTGTCGGCGTTCGCTGCGCCGCTCCAACGGACGAACCAGCGCAAAGCTGACCAACACCTTACTTGCCAACCTCACGCTCGCTGCTCGCAATGCAAGCTTTTGAGGATATAAGTATACGCGAAGTGGCACCCGAACAAGAAACACAAGCTCCAAACAACAACCACAAAATAACAAGATCTCGACAACAGCTCCATCGATTCCATCAACAACATCAGCAGTATCAACAAAGACAATACGCCATTAACCAGCCAATCACCATCAACACAAGCACGAAATCATTCTGATCTCATCCAATCACCTCGCACCAACACCCAGAACAATAACAATGTCTCGAGCACTCCTCATCACCAGCGCCACTGGCAAACAGGGCACAGCAACAATTAGCGCGCTCCTTAAATCCAAAGCCAACTTTGAAATCCTCGCACTGACCCGCAACGCCCAATCCGCCTCGGCGCAAAAGCTCCTCGCAAAGTCGCCCAAAATCAAGCTCATCACCGGCCACCTTGACAACGTCGAAGACGTCTTCCAAAAGGCCAAAGAGGCCGCAAAGGCTCCGATCTGGGGCGTCTACAGCGTACAAGTAGCCATCGGCGAGGGCGCGTCCCCAGAATCTGAGGAGAAGCAAGGAAAGGCACTGATCGACGCTTCCATCGCACATGGCGTGAAGCATTTCGTGTACTCTTCCGTCGACCGCGGAGGCGATAAGTCCGAAGCCGATGGTACTTCTGTCCCGCACTTTGCGAGCAAGCACCGCGTCGAGCAGCATCTGTTTGAGAAAACGGCGAACGGGGAGATGGACTGGACTGTTCTGCGCCCTGTAGCATTTTATGAGAACCTTGTCCCTGGTTTCTTGGGCAAGGTGTTCGCGACGAGCTGGGATGCGGTGATTAAGGAGAAGCCACTGCAGCTTGTTGCGACGAGCGATATTGGGTTCTTCGCGGCTGAAGCGTTCACCAAGCCAGAGGAGTGGAAGGGGAAGAAGCTGAGCCTTGCGGGCGATGAGCTGACGTATAAGGAGTTCAAGGGAATCTTTGAGGAGAAGACGGGACAGACGCTGCCGACTACTTTCCGTTTCATTTCCACGGCGATCAATATGATGGTCAAGGATTTGGGGTTGATGTTCAAGTGGTTTGGGGCCGTCGGATATGGCGCAGATATCAAGAAAGTTAGGGAAATCAACCCGGAAGTGAAGGACTTTGCAATGTGGTTGAAGGAGGATAGTCAGTTCAAGACTCTTTGAGGGGGTAGGGGAGGGGGATGCAGTGGAGGACTTGCTTTTGCTAGATATCCGCTATAGATTCAAATTTTACCTAGAATAATGTATTCATGATAACATCTCCAGCCAATCTCCCATACATACATGTCTTGAAGTCATTGGACATGGTCCTGCAGCGGCGCCATTTGTAAATCGCTCAAATACGACAACACCTTCGATGCGCCCTACGATTGCTCTTGACACCGCACTGTTACTGATTGCTTGTCAATCGCAATTGCCCGTAAAGATTGGGATAACGTTCTCAGCCTGGAGGTCTTCAACTAGCCGAAGCGAGAAGGTGCCTGCAAACAGCATATTGCTGCCCTTTACTGCATCACGGAGTTAAGCACTGATTGTTTGACAGAAGGACCGGTGAACACTTCCAAACTCTGTAGTCTGATACGGGTATTGGCGATGTCATAGAGGGTGATAAACTTGAAAATAAGAGGTGTTGCTGCGTCGCCGAAGCGTTTGTCTGTCGTGGTGCGAAGGCGCGCAGGTCATGAAAAGTGCACATCTAGTCACCGAGCCGGCATAGCTCTTGAAAGATTCGTTTGCTACAATTTAGCCCATGTGACACACTCTTACATTGGGCACCAGTCTTGTGCGAGCACCTTGGCATTAGAATTGCATGGTGGTGCTGTGCCGGAGATGTCAGCATGGCGGGATTTGCGCTACACTCAGGCCTGAAGCGTCGTGCGATATAGACGAATCTCCGATATCGTGCTGCACGCATTTACATGACGCCCCTGTTCCCCAAAATATTGTTTATTCGTCCTGGCTCACGCGCATGCGTTAGCCTTGCGGACAGCATTTGCGGTGATCGGAACGCGGGACGCGAGGGAGGGGTACATGATGGAGGAGGCTAGATTGCAATCTACGACTTGACGATTTGTAACATCTCGAAGTGTCGATTTGAGAAGAAGTATTTGACAGAGCGCCGCAGGTGTGAGAAAATGCAAGGTTGTATTACTGCATGAGGGTCAGCCTTGTGCAGGTCTGGACCCACCATCTTGAAGCTGGACATTTGGCCAGATTCCTTGTGATGCGGCTGAAAGGCCGAAGGGTCTCGGAGTCGCGCCCGATTGGCAGGCGCAGCTGCAAGGTCATACAGCACAAGGCTTAGGGGATTCGGCACCCGCCTACAGTATCCCGACCGTGTAATTCATCTCGGTAGTGCGACTCCAGATGCCTGTTCAGACAACCTCCTCGGTCATTTCAAACATGACTGGCTTCGTGTTCTGGAACTCCTTGAGCAGGTGCAGCTTGTCGAAGTACTCGCTCAGCACCGGATGTTGCTTCCTCCACTCTGGTCGGAGCCTTGTGAAGTCGATTCCGCCGACCGCGCATACGATGCCGATGTCTGCGATTGTGATCTCATTGCCTAGGACGTATGGCTTGCCTTTCGCAGTCTCGACGTAGTCGGTGAACGCCTGCATAGCTCCATCTAGCTTTCGCATCTGCCGGTCAATCCACTTCTGGCTCTGCATGTCCTTACTACGCCGCATCTCCCATCCTACAAGAACCAGAGCGTCCTGGCTCCCTACACTGAGAGCGACGATTTGCTTGGCTAGAAGGTTTCCATCGAGGTCGCCGGGTAAGAGGAGGGGACCTTGGTCGGCGTACTTCTCCACGATGTATGTCTGGATGTATGCGCTGTTGTAGATTGGCGGGCGTCCGTCGGGGAAGAGTAACACTGGAAGCTGCTCGAGTGGGTTGTACAGCGGCGTAACAGTTTTGGACTCCCAAGGGATCTCGTTGTGGACCGTGAACGGGATGCCCTTTAGCGATAAGGCGATATGGTTCATTCGGGCGAATGATGATGGTGTCGCGGATATGAGAGTGAGCGGTTTCATGTTCGAGGTGGGAGATGAGCCCTCCGCGAAGTCTTCCATGGATAGGAGCGGCTGGGTATGGTTAAAAGTGTCCACATTCGGTTGAAGGCCGGGCAGACAGTGATAGTCTTAAGTAACTGGAAACCGTGCCGCGGTGAAGTGAAGACGCGAAAGTGTTAGGTAGCTCTCGACTTAAGCTTTACGAGATGTGGCGCGCAACTGACTCCAGCACTTTGTGCCGCACATGCCGCGAACACTAACATCTCCGAGGGATGAAGCACGGGATGTTAGGCTCTCATATCGATCGCTTAGAAATTCTCAAAAGTTCGACGTATAAGACAGCGGGTTAGTGCCAGGGCGCCCTAGTGATGTTGCAGCCAGATCCTGCGGGAGATACAGTGCTGACAGTCTAGCCCGATTAGTGCGTGGCTGACTCTCAGGGTGCAGTAGCCGACAAATGGCAGAATGGCTGTGCAAGCTCTGGATCACTCTTTCATCCGCGACCGTTTGCAACCTCGGCTGCTGCCGCAGTCTCCGTCGGCTTTCATGGCTTCTACAAAGATGAGACGGTCAGACGGCATCTGCGCAGTGTGCAAGCAACGCACGTCGCGCATGGTAATCGCGGAAAAACATGGGTTTGGTACTTGGTAAGGAACGCAAAGCGATAACAATGCACCGAGACCTCCCTGCGGCGTGGGTCTCGCATAAGAAGTGGTGTGCCGCGCCCCGACCAGCTGATAAAGCTAACAAAGAAGCGAAAAGGCTGAGTATCCGCGGTGCACAGCATAAGATATGTTGGGCAAGTCGTCTGAGTCCGATCGCTCAAACGCGTGTCGCGCTCTGATCGTCCACCATTTGGGAGTGCATCGCGGGTGCGCGACGCGAGAGACGGATGGATGTATCGAGTGAGATAACGCTACGCGCGAATTGTCACAATCAGGCGGAGGGAAAACTTGAGCTGGGACGTTGGAAGGCCGATACAAGATGTCAGCAAATAGGCCCGAAGTGAAGCGATGGTTGAGGTATCGGGAAATTTGAGCCGGGTGCTCGCGTCGTTCGAAGGAGGAACGGTAACAATGCAGCTACAATGTTATGTTCGACAAAGACGTAAAATCGTTTGTGGAGCTTTTGATTTTCACATTCCGAGATCCTGTGCTCTGCTGCCCAAATAACGTAAGAGGGAAGAGCTGAAAGAAGACGTGACGTTGAGTTGAGCCTGGCCTCGAGAGGCGGACATATGTTCAACGTTTTGTCAGTAGGCACGCCTGCAGTACACTAGAGCGCTTGTTATCCAAAGGGATAAAGAGAGCCCGTAAGCATCATTGTCTTGCGCATTTCTCGATGGTCGTTCTTGAAAGTGGTCCAATGTCTGAGAGCGTGCGGCGTTAATCAACAGCTCAAGCGCGAGGCGAGTCGCTCCGTTCGACACTAGCAGATATGCATATCAATCTGTCTTGGGGCTGATATGCAACGTCTGAACCACCGAAACAAGCATACTACCAACAGACTATCATGCGCGCTGCCGCGACTAACAAATATTTACAGTCCGTGCTTAAGCTGCTTAATATGTTCAAGCCGTTGGGGGTCGTCAATCGAGTTAGTCTCAGATGAGTTAGAATGGACTTCCAATGCCTGTGACAGGGACAAAGGGTCAGAAGCTCAGTCTTGTGAGCCTTTCATGTATTTTAAGACCAGAAAGCTGCAAAAGTCTCGTCACTTTCTGCTTTCCAAACAATAAAGTGCATGGATCATGTTCGAATCCTTCACCTTTCGGCCTCGCTGTGTGCACGAGGACTTTGCGATCATCGCAGGCCAGCTGCGTGAATCTTCGTGCTCGGTGTTACCAAATACATGGGGATTTTATCGGAGCATCCTTCTCAAGTTTCGCCTAGTCGCGGTAGATGCTCCCTTGGAGGTCGTCACGTCACCATTGCTGTCGATCAGGTGATAATAGAATTTTTGACTACCAAGTTCTCCGTAGCCTTAATACGGACATTCCGGCGAAACGCACTGGCTGGAGGACTTCACGCACTACTGGCTCTTGGAATTCCTATCAGCGCTTAATTGACCACCTCTGTTGAGAGGATATATAGTGACGTGTTGAGAAATCGAGAGATGACTATGGTCACGCAAGCTAAGCGAAATGCATTTTTCGCACATATCGGCACATCTGAGCTGGAGTTGGAGCAAAGTCAGTAATTACGAGGCACGATGAACCATTATCGATCAAGAGCAGCTCCCCACCTGAAGCTCTATGTCGGGACAACGAGTACGATGGCGAGTGCGTTACTATGTCGATGCAATTGGCGGCATTAAATTCGTGGTAATATTCGCAGGTGGCTGACTACGATCTTGCCAACTGAAATCTTGTCGTTACTTCGATCTTTCTTGGTTATACTAGTCTCTTCCCATACAATCTCCAGCCGCCTTTGTCCGCCGCTTCTCGCAAATGAACCACACAAGTAACGAAGTCTTCCCATCAATTGAAACGAAAGCTTCCTTGTGGACCTCTATTAGTTAAGGGAGACCAGTGCCAGCTGTTGGATATTGCCTTGATGTTAATCAGTAAAGGCGACCTAGAGTAAATTCAAATCGTTTCAGACGCCGATGCACTTGCAGCAGGTTTCGTACAATTCGTGTTGCGTTGCTCAATAAGCATTCCCCATGTTGCTACAGAACCATGCGCGCGGTATGGAAATCGTGTGGTCGCAGTGATAGATCATTCAACGCTCCCAGGAAAGGCGGGTGGACCTCAGGGATCTAGACAAATTGCATTTGAAGGTAGGCGAGCTACTCCGGTATCTTGGTCGCTCCCCACTCCTCCAGAAGCTCTGCAATCTCTTTGCGGCCTCTCTTCACAGCTGCGTGAAGTGCGTTCCCGTAGAATCCACCCTGCGCGTGAACATCTGCGCCTTTGTCTAGCAGTTGCTCTACAATCTCCTTGTTGCCA